>CM051032.1:10387775-10969117 GCA_027627225.1 Congeria kusceri | reverse complement strand
TAATTGATATAAGCTGCTGACAGCACAAACAGATTTTAACTCATTGAGAAATCTAAGACTTTAAAGAAACGAACATATTTTAATTGACTTGTTTCAAGTGCTTAGTAAATATCATTTCTGGTCACGGGTTAAATGCTCGCCTAGGACCAGTGGTTTGACAGTCTGTTTACAGACAGAATATGCTATTTAAACAGCCTTGTTCTGGTGCAAGTTATAGGAGTCAAACTGATTCTATGCGAGTACTACTTGTAGACGGTGTTTAGGCTGTGTGCACATTGTATGTTCTATAGTTCGTAACGACTTTGAACGTTTAATTATATATGTAAATCGTGGTTGTGCGTTTGAAAACAAAAAAAACTTGCAAATTGGCAACGTTTTGCAGTGCATGCAAAAAGCTAAATCTGATAACCGCATATATGCGCGTTGAGAAATGAACTGAGTTTAAAACACACGACTTTTTAAGGAAAACTTATACAGTATCGTGCCTGACAAACGCATTTAATTAACCTGATTGCCATGGTATTCATTTGTTGTGCCGAAGGGACTAACGTACGGTATAATGCCGTCAAAGGATAAGACGATCGTGCATACTGCCATGACATTTGCTAAGTTACCGCATCTCCCACGGGGGTCTGAAGCCTTTCGAACGGTCATGTTGGAGATTGAACTCGAAAAGCACGTAGAAACCTCTGCGCAGAACTCCGATGCGGAAAGTCAGCCAAGATTCCGCAATAATTCGACATCACTCGTCAAGACACCATCGAAATCGCACATGCGGGACGTTTAGGGGACATACGCTACGGCCCAGTATACTGAGTATCATGACTTTGAATAAGTTAAGACATTCCAGGAATAATGTATGAAAAGAAAGAGAACTAAAGAAAGAGAACTGAATCAATGGACAAATATTCATACGGTCAGGACATTATATGCAGTGACTTTAACATTACAGTCTTGTCGGCATATACAACTGTAAATGTAAACACCAGAATACTACGTTCAGAATATGCACTATAACAAGATAAAATGTATGTGACAAACTGTATTTTCATGGCATGTTTGATCTACCTCCCATTGTCATTGTAGCTTATAAACATAAATTGAACTTAAATGAGATGTGTAATACAATATATCGATAATGGGAGAAACGACTTTAACTAAAAAAGTAGAAACAACCGCGGAATCATTGCAATTGTCAGTTGTTATTAATATTGTAATAAATGTACATGTACATGTACGGACGTATTATTGTTGTCCTCATAAATGGAACAGATTATTTTCCTTGCGTTTAGACGAAATGATTATGTGCAACATTATACTTCTGCATAAATCTAATACGATGTACAAATTGTATAATAAAGTTTAACAATATGTAGGCTATATTTGTTATATTGTTTATTGTTTGCAACAGAACGTGTCAGTTTGTAATATAAGCCTTTCCCAAACTAGGTGATCTCCCTTGGAAATTACCTCCCGTTATTGCGAAATCACATCCGCCATATTGAAACCCGACTTCCGGCGACGTTTTCCCTAGCTTGCCATATAAAGTATTATCGATCTAAGACCAAGCGGCTTTCAAAACTTGTAATGGAAATTTTTAAATCCGTTTGTTTTTTATTAATGTTATAAAAAACTCATATAGGATATATCTTACAAAAATAAATTATTAGAAGTAAATGTAGTATCGTTTTAAACTCATTACTAAGGCCACATGTCCGTATGACAGGTATCCGGAAAAAAGAAGTAGTCTCCTTGTCTCGTCTTAAACGTTGTTTTTCCATAATAATACCACCACATGTTCTCTCAATTGATACTTAGTTATCTGACTGAAGAGGGGGTCATAAAATACAAAGCCACAAACCGCTGGGATCTTATCAAATTGCCCTTAGAACAATACCGCTAATCCGTGCAATTGCGTAATGCATTGATGATAAAGATCTACATGCGGAGACAACTAACATGTCACACTTCGTTTCCATTGTTTGCGTCTCAAATTAAAGTTTATCTAACATTTTAAAATGTTGTTGTCTCCACTGTTGTTCTTTGCCCTATCACCCTGTGAAATTTCGCCACCTTATTGAACATAACAGAACATAATTAAAAGCATTAAACTCTTTTTCGAATTAATAAATTGGTTTAAATTGAAGAGTGAAATAAAATAGCACAGCATTTAATTTTCAATTCTGAAGAATTGAAAGGTGGTGAACATTTAGAGCTCATCGTGTTTTGTTTTTCTAAAACATACGGAATTACCGGAGCTGCCTGCGAGAATAAAATGTATTTGTTTACCACGATTCCGACAGAAATGAAGAAATAATCTCAGTTAGAGTTATATACATGAAGGAAAACTAAATACTTGATCAAACAGACTCAACAAGTATACATTATTTATTCTAACGTATATTAGACTCTTCTAGTTGGCTTGGATAATGACTTACTCTGAATTGTGTAAACTTTTTTCAAAATGTACATATCTATGTCTGTTTTCCTGGTGACACAAAGACCCATTGGGTCGGGGTGTTATTTGTTTCGTTGATTATAATGAAGTTATCATGAACATTGTTTAAACACATGACACAATAATAAACAAATTACTTACTTAATCTATATAAAACAACACCTGGTATAATATTTAATGAGGAGTTGACATCATCTTTAGTTATTGTAATATTGTGTTAACAGTAATTAAAAAGATAGTTGTTTTGTTACATTATATTTCAAGATAAAAGCGAAGCACACAACAAGAATAGCTGCAACGAAAAAAGCTTTAAAGTTAAACACAAATGTGTATGGATTCAAATAAGAAGTTGCCGTCAAAAACATTGGAATTACGCTAAAACGTTCTGTGATGATACCTTATTTTCGTAATTTTAGTCGCCAGAAGAATGTTAGCTTAGAGTTATTTAGAAAACTCATTTTACTAAAAACAGCTTTTTATTTATTTTATTTAATAATGCAAATTTAATACATGATGAAGGCATAGTTTGGTTAGATGATACTGAAATCGCTATTTTTTTGTGTTTTGTTGCATAATAACCGTTAAACGTACTGTGTACAGTTTGTTTGTCAATCTGCAAAGAGTAGACAATATTGTTAAAAATCAAAATAATAATTTAATTAAATGGATAAATAAAGTACATGATGTATATTATATACGAATGTTGATATTTGTAAATTTGGGAAACGCCTATTATATTAATACAGCCCTTGGTAGTATGAGTTGTATAAGATTGTATCGATGTGTTGAAATAAAACATGTAATATGTGGGTCATTGTTTCTGTTTTATAGCATTATTTGTTTGCTTTGATGTGTAGCGCAAACCTCCAGAAAACGTAAGTACATGCGTGCTATTTACTTTTCAACTGCGATGAATATTTAGATCTAGTACTTGTTTCCACGTCAATTTAAAGCTTTGACATTCGACTTTGATAGCATGCACTATTAACCTCAACATACTGCACAAATATCATATATCCAGATAGCTATAATATCAATCCGAATGTAAGAAAAACAGCATATTTTGATTGAATATATATTTTAAGCAATTATTTTGCGAGGTTTCGAATTTCGTTAGCTCCATGGTAAATTAGTTTTCAAGAGATTGACTTGAAAATATATAATCGGTCAATCAAACAGATTTGCGAATATTCTTTCAGTTATAAGGCTTCGAACAGAGACATCGAGTACGCAAATCAAGACATGACATAGGTTCAAAGTACCTTATTAATAACACCTTTACTCGCGTTTAGAAGCTCTTCCTTAAGTGTTTGTACAAGATTAGTGTCTGAATTGATTGCTTGAGAAAACTGTAATATGAGTAGTTGGTTAAAGCTAATTTATTTGGGACTACTGATTATAGAATTTAAATAATTAAAAATACAAAAGCAAAATGAAAGTATTAAAAGTAATGCAAAATACCTAAGACTTTATTTTTCTATATAATTAATAATTACTTCAGTATCACCCGAGACGTTGTTTCTGCACATCCCTTGAAGTGTTCAAATATCGTGAAATAACATCTTACAGCAATATAAATGTGACTTGAATGTGATATATTATTTCTTATTCACGTTTTAAAACTTTGCGTATTCGAACAAGTCTGCTAGAGTACTAATTAAAATAGAGCTTCACAAAATTATATGTGTTTTTGAACCCATCTTGGTATGCAAAATGTACGCCCAACGTGGGACTTGAAACCACGACCCTCATATTTCTGTGTGTGTTTAAAAGTCGGATGCTCTACCGACTGAGCTAGCCAGGCGTATAACTGTTAATATAATATAATGATAAAGATACATTTCAATACATTATTTATCTTGATAACTGGATAACACGCGCATGATATCGCAATGATTCATTTACGTTTTGTTATACATATGGTTATACATTTTAGTGTATTTTCTTGATAGAGTTTATTGACAGAACTTTGCTGATAATAAACACGCCTTAAAATCTTATTCAAAGTTCAGCAAGTCTATAAACTGGCTTTAACTGGTAGTTAATGGGGTACGATTAATTACAGCGGTGTATAGAATATATAAGACAGTCGAATCTAAAAATACGTTTATAGAACTTAAAGAACATACACTTTAATTTATGTATTTTGCTTTATTGCTCGCCGAGTGCATTTAGGAATTTTTAAAAATATACAAATTTATTTAAATTGTCCCCTTTTGACTCTTAACAGATAAACGACCTTTTTGTCGTTTCTTCTTGTATGATTTTAAAATAATTTATTACTTTAGAATACTTTTCGAAATATGATACGCGAGGGCTGGACAATGTTAAACTATTTTAGACTTGTGTGTGTCTTAATGATAAAACTTCATTTAGCATCAGCATGATTTCAGTTATGTCTTTGCTGTTTTTACTTATTTAGTGCTACACGCGCTTTTGAATACGTTTTAAATGCTATTAACTCCGGTGTTGTTCTTTTTAACAATTTTAAACAATTATTAAACTGCACTAAACGCGCAAATTGACAAGTAAACCTTTGAAATGTTTCCATTTTTTAGTTTTTAATTTCCACTAAAACTGCCAGTGGTTATTGACTCGAGGTCAATTAAGCAACAACTATTTGTTCAACATTATTTTCTGTTTAAAGTTCTATTCACCAATACAATATAATCATTTTAAGTGTTTTTTATCTTTAAAATTTAGTAATATTTTACAAATAACGTGCAATTCCTTTTGACTGTTTGTCCAATCTGTGTGGTTTAGATTGTACTAGTACGTGTTGAAGTGTAAATCTTTGACTCAAAGTAATAGTATATCTCAACTCGATGAATATTTAGTTGACATTAAATATTAGTATAAAATATTAGATTGAAATCATAAATACGCAATGGTCTTTATTATGGTTTCTCCGATTTCTTTTGATGAATACGGAATAATGACTGAAAGTCGAAATTGAGACGGGTTTCAATTCAGGTCCTTCTGTTAAAACGTGGTCTATAAACAGACCAGTAGATAAAATACACACACAATGAAACAATTATATATACATGTAGTATATTGGTATTGTGATTCTTACCCACGCAATTTGTTAGGTACATAGACGAAGTGTGTGGATTAGTATACTGACATGAGACAGTATTCTCACCGCATATACAATTACGATAAAACATTTAATTTTATGTACGAAAATGAAATACGGCCAGTAAACATACGTTTACCAAATTGCAAAACAGGAACAAATGCTTTAATTTTGTTAATATGTTTAGGTGGGCAACCTTTTTCATCGTTGTCCTTCAGTATAAAGTTTGCTCAATTTTAATTGCACATTAATCATTGTGAATGTAACACAGAAACATACAAAACCTTAAAAAGTAGTTTTGAGGTCGGAGTCAATAATATATAAATATTGACTTCCTTGTTGGTGACAGTGAGTCTTGTCAGCCCGAGGCAACACCTCGGTCGACACTGTCACCCTCAAGGAAGTCAATATTTATTTTATTATACCGAACAAAATCAAAGTAAAGAAATCAATTATATAAGATTAATATTTTAACAATATTTTAACAGATGTCGTAATATCTCACAACAATAACTTGCTCAAGTACATTTAAATCTGACTCCAAAATACTTGCAAACCTTGCCTTAATGATCAATGCCGTCTGATGGTCACAATACACTAAATAAATAAAAGATGTAGTGCTGTACTCTCTAAATAAATCAAAAAGTTTAACTCGAAGACATGTTTTTAGGTTTAGACACTTGCTTTGATATTCTTTTTTGGAGATGTTGGTAGGGTAAGCATTGGTATGCACAAATAAATTACTGATATGTTTTAAGATTGGAGACTACAGTATGACACTTGCGCTGAGGCGGGTTACATTCAACTAGAAAGTAGCCGCTAAAACGATGGTGATAAAACAGTCAACTTTGTTTAGTGTCGAGTTCTTTCTTACATAACACATGACTACCCTTTTATTGCTTAAATTAATTCAGCTTAGAATGCTCTTTAAGAAAATGTATGGTTATGAAGATCCCTATGTGCAAAATGTTGCATTTATTTTTGATTAAAGTTATCGCTTTTACATCAAATTACATAAGGATTGGAATTAGTATATTGTAACCTGATACAGAAATATAAACAATCAAACCTCTACATGACACAGACTTTAAATAAGGCTAAATCCCGTATCATTTGCGTACCGGGCGACATAGCGGTAGCGGGTGACATTGCCGGGCGACATATCAAATTGTTGCCCGCTGCAGTTTATATATAGAGAGAAATAATCAAGTGAGGTATAATAACACAAGATAATACATTTGACTTCTGCTTATATTGCTTCCGCGTCTGAATTTGGTTAAAGTTTTTATTCAAAAGTTTTGTAACTTCAAAACTACATAACTTATTCACTTGAAACTTGGAATATACCGTTTTCATCAACTCCGGTGTCAGGAAACATTCCCCATAGCTCTGTTTTGTATTTTGACAGAGTTATTCCCTTTTTCACATAGATTTTCTGGTTAACGTTTATATTCAATGATTTTGTAACTTCAAACAACATAATTTATGCACTTGAAATTTAAAGCATACATTTGTCATCAACTACAGTGTCAAGGGCATCATTCCCCATCATTCTGTTTTGTATTTTGAGAGAGTTATGCCCCTTTTCACAAAGATTTTCTGGTTAAACTTTATATTTACTGGTTTTGTAACTGCAAAACTACCAAAGTTATTCATCTGAAACCTTAAATATACCTTGAACATCAATTCCAGTGTAATGTGCAACATTCCATATAACTCTGTTTTGTATTTTGACAGAGTAATGCCCCTTTTTCACATAGATTTTCTGGTTAAACTTTATATTCAGAAGTCTTATAGCTTGGAAATTACAAAAGTTATTCACTTGAAACTTTGGATGTACCTTTGTCATCGACTCCAACATCAAGTGCAGCATTGTATATAACTTAGTTTTGTGTTTTGCAAGAGTAATGCCCTTTTTCACATATATTTTCAGATTAAATTTTTTCATTCAAATGTCTCGTAGCTTTCAAATTTTATAAGTTCAACAATCCCCAATAAACGGCATAAGGTTTTCACTTGAAACTTGGAATAATTTGATTAAATTATTGCCCTATTATAAACTCGGCAATGGGTTACAACACATGTATGCCCCTTCCACTTTCCAAAATATGAACCAATTGAAATACTTCGAATAGCGCGCCGTCCTCTGACAGCTCTTGTAGTCGCTACTATAACTTATCAATAACGTTTTGTGTTTTCTTATGATACTTCTTATTTTCAAAGTGATTTACTGTTAAGAACAACTACACGGTCGCATTCGCAAGATATACTTGACCAGTATCAAGTGCACAGATTTTCTGTTCAATCCAAGCAGAAATTATGTTTGTTATTGTAATTGATATAAGCTGCTGACAGCACAAACAGATTTTAACTCATTGAGAAATCTAAGACTTTAAAGAAACGAACATATTTTAATTGACTTGTTTCAAGTGCTTAGTAAATATCATTTCTGGTCACGGGTTAAATGCTCGCCTAGGACCAGTGGTTTGACAGTCTGTTTACAGACAGAATATGCTATTTAAACAGCCTTGTTCTGGTGCAAGTTATAGGAGTCAAACTGATTCTATGCGAGTACTACTTGTAGACGGTGTTTAGGCTGTGTGCACATTGTATGTTCTATAGTTCGTAACGACTTTGAACGTTTAATTATATATGTAAATCGTGGTTGTGCGTTTGAAAACAAAAAAAACTTGCAAATTGGCAACGTTTGCAGTGCATGCAAAAAGCTAAATCTGATAACCGCATATATGCGCGTTGAGAAATGAACTGAGTTTAAAACACACGACTTTTTAAGGAAAACTTATACAGTATCGTGCCTGACAAACGCATTTAATTAACCTGATTGCCATGGTATTCATTTGTTGTGCCGAAGGGACTAACGTACGGTATAATGCCGTCAAAGGATAAGACGATCGTGCATACTGCCATGACATTTGCTAAGTTACCGCATCTCCCACGGGGGTCTGAAGCCTTTCGAACGGTCATGTTGGAGATTGAACTCGAAAAGCACGTAGAAACCTCTGCGCAGAACTCCGATGCGGAAAGTCAGCCAAGATTCCGCAATAATTCGACATCACTCGTCAAGACACCATCGAAATCGCACATGCGGACGTTTAGGGGACATACGCTACGGCCCAGTATACTGAGTATCATGACTTTGAATAAGTTAAGACATTCCAGGAATAATGTATGAAAAGAAAGAGAACTGAATCAATGGACAAATATCATACGGTCAGGACATTATATGCAGTGACTTTAACATTACAGTCTTGTCGGCATATACACTGTAAATGTAACACCAGAAATACTACGTTCAGAATATGCACTATAACAAGATAAAATGTATGTGACAAACTGTATTTTCATGGCATGTTTGATCTACCTCCCATTGTCATTGTAGCTTATAAACATAAATTGAACTTAAATGAGATGTGTAATACAATATATCGATAATGGGAGAAACGACTTTAACTAAAAAAGTAGAAACAACCGCGGAATCATTGCAATTGTCAGTTGTTATTAATATTGTAATAAATGTACATGTACATGTACGGACGTATTATTGTTGTCCTCATAAATGGAACAGATTATTTTCCTTGCGTTTAGACGAAATGATTATGTGCAACATTATACTTCTGCATAAATCTAATACGATGTACAAATTGTATAATAAAGTTTAACAATATGTAGGCTATATTTGTTATATTGTTTATTGTTTGCAACAGAACGTGTCAGTTTGTAATATAAGCCTTTCCCAAAACTAGGTGATCTCCCTTGGAAATTACCTCCCGTTATTGCGAAATCACATCCGCCATATTTGAAACCCGACTTCCGGCGACGTTTTCCCTAGCTTGCCATATAAAGTATTATCGATCTAAGACCAAGCGGCTTTCAAAACTTGTAATGGAAATTTTTAAATCCGTTTGTTTTTTATTTAATGTTATAAAAAACTCATATAGGATATATCTTACAAAAATAAATTATTAGAAGTAAATGTAGTATCGTTTTAAACTCATTACTAAGGCCACATGTCCGTATGACAGGTATCCGGAAAAAAGAAGTAGTCTCCTTGTCTCGTCTTAAACGGTTGTTTTCCATAATAATACCACCACATGTTCTCTCAATTGATACTTAGTTATCTGACTGAAGAGGGGGTCATAAAAATACCAAAGCCACAAACCGCTGGGATCTTATCAAATTGCCCTTAGAACAATACCGCTAATCCGTGCAATTGCGTAATGCATTGATGATAAAGATCTACATGCGGAGACAACTAACATGTCACACTTCGTTTCCATTGTTTGCGTCTCAAATTAAAGTTTATCTAACATTTTAAAATGTTGTTGTCTCCACTGTTGTTCTTTGCCTATCACCCTGTGAAATTTCGCCACCTTATTGAACATAACAGAACATAATTAAAAGCATTAAACTCTTTTTCGAATTAATAAATTGGTTTAAATTGAAGAGTGAAATAAAATAGCACAGCATTTAATTTTCAATTCTGAAGAATTGAAAGGTGGTGAACATTTAAGAGCTCATCGTGTTTTGTTTTTCTAAAACATACGGGAATTACCGGAGCTGCTGCGAGAATAAAATGTATTTGTTTACCACGATTCCGACAGAAATGAAGAAATAATCTCAGTTAGAGTTATATACATGAAGGAAAACTAAATACTTGATCAAACAGACTCAACAAGTATACATTATTTATTCTAACGTATATTAGACTCTTCTGTTGGCTTGGATAATGACTTACTCTGAATTGTGTAAACTTTTTTCAAAATGTACATATCTATGTCTGTTTTCCTGGTGACACAAAGACCCATTGGGTCGGGTGTTATTTGTTTCGTTGATTATATGAAGTTATCATGAACATTGTTTAAACACATGACACAATAATAAACAAATTACTTACTTAATCTATATAAAACAACACCTGGTATAATATTTAATGAGGAGTGACATCATCTTTAGTTATTGTAATATTGTGTTAACAGTAATTAAAAAGATAGTTGTTTTGTTACATTATATTTCAAGATAAAAGCGAAGCACACAACAAGAATAGCTGCAACGAAAAAAGCTTTAAAGTTAAACACAAATGTGTATGGAATTCAAATAAGAAGTTGCCGTCAAAAACATTGGAATTACGCTAAAACGTTCTGTGATGATACCTTATTTTCGTAATTTTAGTCGCCAGAAGAATGTTAGCTTAGAGTTATTTAGAAAACTCATTTTACTAAAAACAGCTTTTTATTTATTTTATTTAATAATGCAAATTTAATACATGATGAAGGCATAGTTTGGTTAGATGATACTGAAATCGCTATTTTTGTGTTTTGTTGCATAATAACCGTTAAACGTACTGTGTACAGTTTGTTTGTCAATCTGCAAAGAGTAGACAATATTGTTAAAAATCAAAATAATAATTTAATTAAATGGATAAATAAAGTACATGATGTATATTATATACGAATGTTGATATTTGTAAATTTGGGAAACGCCTATTATATTAATACAGCCCTTGGTAGTATGAGTTGTATAAGATTGTATCGATGTGTTGAAATAAAACATGTAATATGTGGGTCATTGTTTCTGTTTTATAGCATTATTTGTTTGCTTTGATGTGTAGCGCAAACCTCCAGAAAACGTAAGTACATGCGTGCTATTTACATTTCAACTGCGATGAATATTTAGATCTAGTACGTTGTTTCCACGTCAATTAAAGCTTTGACATTCGACTTTGATAGCATGCACTATTAACCTCAACATACTGCACAAATATCATATATCCAGATAGCTATAATATTCAATCCGAATGTTAAGAAAAACAGCATATTTTGATTGAATATATATTTTAAGCAATTATTTTGCGAGGTTTCGAATTTCGTTAGCTCCATGGTAAATTAGTTTTCAAGAGATTTGACAGAAAATATATAATCGGTCAATCAAACAGATTTGCGAATATTCTTTCAGTTATAAGGCTTCGAACAGAGACATCGAGTACGCAAATCAAAACATGACAATAGGTTCAAAGTACCTTATTAATAACACCTTTACTCGCGTTTAGAAGCTCTTCCTTAAGTGTTTGTACAAGATTAGTGTCTGAATTGATTGCTTGAGAAAACTGTAATATGAGTAGTTGGTTAAAGCTAATTTATTTGGGACTACTGATTATAGAATTTAAATAATTCAAAATACAAAAGCAAAATGAAAGTATTAAAAGTAATGCAAAATACCTAAGACTTTATTTTTCTATATAATTAATAATTACTTCAGTATCACCCGAGACGTTGTTTCTGCACATCCCTTGAAGTGTTCAAATATCGTGAAATAACATCTTACAGCAATATAAATGTGACTTGAATGTGATATATTATTTCTTATTCACGTTTTAAAACTTTGCGTATTCGAACAAGTCTGCTAGAGTACTAATTAAAATAGAGCTTCACAAAATTATATGTGTTTTGAACCCATCTTGGTATGCAAAATGTACGCCCAACGTGGGACTTGAAACCACGACCCTCATATTTCTGTGTGTGTTTAAAAGTCGGATGCTCTACCGACTGAGCTAGCCAGGCGTATAACTGTTAATATAATATAATGATAAAGATACATTTCAATACATTATTTATCTTGATAACTGGATAACACGCGCATGATATCGCAATGATTCATTTACGTTTTGTTATACATATGGTTATACATTTTAGTGTATTTTCTTGATAGAGTTTATTGACAGAACTTTGCTGATAATAAACACGCCTTAAAATCTTATTCAAAGTTCAGCAAGTCTATAAACTGGCTTTAACTGGTAGTTAATGGGGTACGATTAATTACAGCGGTGTATAGAATATATAAGACAGTCGAATCTAAAAATACGTTTATAGAACTTAAAGAACATACACTTTAATTTATGTATTTTGCTTTATTGCTCGCCGAGTGCATTTAGGAATTTTTAAAAATATACAAATTTATTTAAATTGTCCCCTTTTGACTCTTAACAGATAAACGACCTTTTTGTCGTTTCTTCTTGTATGATTTTAAAATAATTTATTACTTTAGAATACTTTTCGAAATATGATACGCGAGGGCTGGACAATGTTAAACTATTTTAGACTTGTGTGTGTCTTAATGATAAAACTTCATTTAGCATCAGCATGATTTCAGTTATGTCTTTGCTGTTTTTACTTATTTAGTGCTACACGCGCTTTTGAATACGTTTTAAATGCTATTAACTCCGGTGTTGTTCTTTTTAACAATTTTAAACAATTATTAAACTGCACTAAACGCGCAAATTGACAAGTAAACCTTTGAAATGTTTCCATTTTTTAGTTTTTAATTTCCACTAAAACTGCCAGTGGTTATTGACTCGAGGTCAATTAAGCAACAACTATTTGTTCAACATTATTTTCTGTTTAAAGTTCTATTCACCAATACAATATAATCATTTTAAGTGTTTTTTATCTTTAAAATTTAGTAATATTTTACAAATAACGTGCAATTCCTTTTGACTGTTTGTCCAATCTGTGTGGTTTAGATTGTACTAGTACGTGTTGAAGTGTAAATCTTTGACTCAAAGTAATAGTATATCTCAACTCGATGAATATTTAGTTGACATTAAATATTAGTATAAAATATTAGATTGAAATCATAAATACGCAATGGTCTTTATTATGGTTTCTCCGATTTCTTTTGATGAATACGGAATAATGACTGAAAGTCGAAATTGAGACGGGTTTCAATTCAGGTCCTTCTGTTAAAACGTGGTCTATAAACAGACCAGTAGATAAAATACACACACAATGAAACAATTATATATACATGTAGTATATTGGTATTGTGATTCTTACCCACGCAATTTGTTAGGTACATAGACGAAGTGTGTGGATTAGTATACTGACATGAGACAGTATTCTCACCGCATATACAATTACGATAAAACATTTAATTTTATGTACGAAAATGAAATACGGCCAGTAAACATACGTTTACCAAATTGCAAAACAGGAACAAATGCTTTAATTTTGTTAATATGTTTAGGTGGGCAACCTTTTTCATCGTTGTCCTTCAGTATAAAGTTTGCTCAATTTTAATTGCACATTAATCATTGTGAATGTAACACAGAAACATACAAAACCTTAAAAAGTAGTTTTGAGGTCGGAGTCAATAATATATAAATATTGACTTCCTTGTTGGTGACAGTGAGTCTTGTCAGCCCGAGGCAACACCTCGGTCGACACTGTCACCCTCAAGGAAGTCAATATTTATTTTATTATACCGAACAAAATCAAAGTAAAGAAATCAATTATATAAGATTAATATTTTAACAATATTTTAACAGATGTCGTAATATCTCACAACAATAACTTGCTCAAGTACATTTAAATCTGACTCCAAAATACTTGCAAACCTTGCCTTAATGATCAATGCCGTCTGATGGTCACAATACACTAAATAAATAAAAGATGTAGGGCTGTACTCTCTAAATAAATCAAAAAGTTTAACTCGAAGACATGTTTTTAGGTTTAGACACTTGCTTTGATATTCTTTTTTGGAGATGTTGGTAGGGTAAGCATTGGTATGCACAAATAAATTACTGATATGTTTTAAGATTGGAGACTACAGTATGACACTTGCGCTGAGGCGGGTTACATTCAACTAGAAAGTAGCCGCTAAAACGATGGTGATAAAACAGTCAACTTTGTTTAGTGTCGAGTTCTTTCTTACATAACACATGACTACCCTTTTATTGCTTAAATTAATTCAGCTTAGAATGCTCTTTAAGAAAATGTATGGTTATGAAGATCCCTATGTGCAAAATGTTGCATTTATTTTTGATTAAAGTTATCGCTTTTACATCAAATTACATAAGGATTGGAATTAGTATATTGTAACCTGATACAGAAATATAAACAATCAAACCTCTACATGACACAGACTTTAAATAAGGCTAAATCCCGTATCATTTGCGTACCGGGCGACATAGCGGTAGCGGGTGACATTGCCGGGCGACATATCAAATTGTTGCCCGCTGCAGTTTATATATAGAGAGAAATAATCAAGTGAGGTATAATAACACAAGATAATACATTTGACTTCTGCTTATATTGCTTCCGCGTCTGAATTTGGTTAAAGTTTTTATTCAAAAGTTTTGTAACTTCAAAACTACATAACTTATTCACTTGAAACTTGGAATATACCGTTTTCATCAACTCCGGTGTCAGGAAACATTCCCCATAGCTCTGTTTTGTATTTTGACAGAGTTATTCCCTTTTTCACATAGATTTTCTGGTTAACGTTTATATTCAATGATTTTGTAACTTCAAACAACATAATTTATGCACTTGAAATTTAAAGCATACATTTGTCATCAACTACAGTGTCAAGGGCATCATTCCCCATCATTCTGTTTTGTATTTTGAGAGAGTTATGCCCCTTTTCACAAAGATTTTCTGGTTAAACTTTATATTTACTGGTTTTGTAACTGCAAAACTACCAAAGTTATTCATCTGAAACCTTAAATATACCTTGAACATCAATTCCAGTGTAATGTGCAACATTCCATATAACTCTGTTTTGTATTTTGACAGAGTAATGCCCCTTTTTCACATAGATTTTCTGGTTAAACTTTATATTCAGAAGTCTTATAGCTTGGAAATTACAAAAGTTATTCACTTGAAACTTTGGATGTACCTTTGTCATCGACTCCAACATCAAGTGCAGCATTGTATATAACTTAGTTTTGTGTTTTGCAAGAGTAATGCCCTTTTTCACATATATTTTCAGATTAAATTTTTTCATTCAAATGTCTCGTAGCTTTCAAATTTTATAAGTTCAACAATCCCCAATAAACGGCATAAGGTTTTCACTTGAAACTTGGAATAATTTGATTAAATTATTGCCCTATTATAAACTCGGCAATGGGTTACAACACATGTATGCCCCTTCCACTTTCCAAAATATGAACCAATTGAAATACTTCGAATAGCGCGCCGTCCTCTGACAGCTCTTGTAGTCGCTACTATAACTTATCAATAACGTTTTGTGTTTTCTTATGATACTTCTTATTTTCAAAGTGATTTACTGTTAAGAACAACTACACGGTCGCATTCGCAAGATATACTTGACCAGTATCAAGTGCACAGATTTTCTGTTCAATCCAAGCAGAAATTATGTTTGTTATTGTAATTGATATAAGCTGCTGACAGCACAAACAGATTTTAACTCATTGAGAAATCTAAGACTTTAAAGAAACGAACATATTTTAATTGACTTGTTTCAAGTGCTTAGTAAATATCATTTCTGGTCACGGGTTAAATGCTCGCCTAGGACCAGTGGTTTGACAGTCTGTTTACAGACAGAATATGCTATTTAAACAGCCTTGTTCTGGTGCAAGTTATAGGAGTCAAACTGATTCTATGCGAGTACTACTTGTAGACGGTGTTTAGGCTGTGTGCACATTGTATGTTCTATAGTTCGTAACGACTTTGAACGTTTAATTATATATGTAAATCGTGGTTGTGCGTTTGAAAACAAAAAAAACTTGCAAATTGGCAACGTTTGCAGTGCATGCAAAAAGCTAAATCTGATAACCGCATATATGCGCGTTGAGAAATGAACTGAGTTTAAAACACACGACTTTTTAAGGAAAACTTATACAGTATCGTGCCTGACAAACGCATTTAATTAACCTGATTGCCATGGTATTCATTTGTTGTGCCGAAGGGACTAACGTACGGTATAATGCCGTCAAAGGATAAGACGATCGTGCATACTGCCATGACATTTGCTAAGTTACCGCATCTCCCACGGGGGTCTGAAGCCTTTCGAACGGTCATGTTGGAGATTGAACTCGAAAAGCACGTAGAAACCTCTGCGCAGAACTCCGATGCGGAAAGTCAGCCAAGATTCCGCAATAATTCGACATCACTCGTCAAGACACCATCGAAATCGCACATGCGGACGTTTAGGGGACATACGCTACGGCCCAGTATACTGAGTATCATGACTTTGAATAAGTTAAGACATTCCAGGAATAATGTATGAAAAGAAAGAGAACTGAATCAATGGACAAATATCATACGGTCAGGACATTATATGCAGTGACTTTAACATTACAGTCTTGTCGGCATATACACTGTAAATGTAACACCAGAAATACTACGTTCAGAATATGCACTATAACAAGATAAAATGTATGTGACAAACTGTATTTTCATGGCATGTTTGATCTACCTCCCATTGTCATTGTAGCTTATAAACATAAATTGAACTTAAATGAGATGTGTAATACAATATATCGATAATGGGAGAAACGACTTTAACTAAAAAAGTAGAAACAACCGCGGAATCATTGCAATTGTCAGTTGTTATTAATATTGTAATAAATGTACATGTACATGTACGGACGTATTATTGTTGTCCTCATAAATGGAACAGATTATTTTCCTTGCGTTTAGACGAAATGATTATGTGCAACATTATACTTCTGCATAAATCTAATACGATGTACAAATTGTATAATAAAGTTTAACAATATGTAGGCTATATTTGTTATATTGTTTATTGTTTGCAACAGAACGTGTCAGTTTGTAATATAAGCCTTTCCCAAAACTAGGTGATCTCCCTTGGAAATTACCTCCCGTTATTGCGAAATCACATCCGCCATATTTGAAACCCGACTTCCGGCGACGTTTTCCCTAGCTTGCCATATAAAGTATTATCGATCTAAGACCAAGCGGCTTTCAAAACTTGTAATGGAAATTTTTAAATCCGTTTGTTTTTTATTTAATGTTATAAAAAACTCATATAGGATATATCTTACAAAAATAAATTATTAGAAGTAAATGTAGTATCGTTTTAAACTCATTACTAAGGCCACATGTCCGTATGACAGGTATCCGGAAAAAAGAAGTAGTCTCCTTGTCTCGTCTTAAACGGTTGTTTTCCATAATAATACCACCACATGTTCTCTCAATTGATACTTAGTTATCTGACTGAAGAGGGGGTCATAAAAATACCAAAGCCACAAACCGCTGGGATCTTATCAAATTGCCCTTAGAACAATACCGCTAATCCGTGCAATTGCGTAATGCATTGATGATAAAGATCTACATGCGGAGACAACTAACATGTCACACTTCGTTTCCATTGTTTGCGTCTCAAATTAAAGTTTATCTAACATTTTAAAATGTTGTTGTCTCCACTGTTGTTCTTTGCCTATCACCCTGTGAAATTTCGCCACCTTATTGAACATAACAGAACATAATTAAAAGCATTAAACTCTTTTTCGAATTAATAAATTGGTTTAAATTGAAGAGTGAAATAAAATAGCACAGCATTTAATTTTCAATTCTGAAGAATTGAAAGGTGGTGAACATTTAAGAGCTCATCGTGTTTTGTTTTTCTAAAACATACGGGAATTACCGGAGCTGCTGCGAGAATAAAATGTATTTGTTTACCACGATTCCGACAGAAATGAAGAAATAATCTCAGTTAGAGTTATATACATGAAGGAAAACTAAATACTTGATCAAACAGACTCAACAAGTATACATTATTTATTCTAACGTATATTAGACTCTTCTGTTGGCTTGGATAATGACTTACTCTGAATTGTGTAAACTTTTTTCAAAATGTACATATCTATGTCTGTTTTCCTGGTGACACAAAGACCCATTGGGTCGGGTGTTATTTGTTTCGTTGATTATATGAAGTTATCATGAACATTGTTTAAACACATGACACAATAATAAACAAATTACTTACTTAATCTATATAAAACAACACCTGGTATAATATTTAATGAGGAGTGACATCATCTTTAGTTATTGTAATATTGTGTTAACAGTAATTAAAAAGATAGTTGTTTTGTTACATTATATTTCAAGATAAAAGCGAAGCACACAACAAGAATAGCTGCAACGAAAAAAGCTTTAAAGTTAAACACAAATGTGTATGGAATTCAAATAAGAAGTTGCCGTCAAAAACATTGGAATTACGCTAAAACGTTCTGTGATGATACCTTATTTTCGTAATTTTAGTCGCCAGAAGAATGTTAGCTTAGAGTTATTTAGAAAACTCATTTTACTAAAAACAGCTTTTTATTTATTTTATTTAATAATGCAAATTTAATACATGATGAAGGCATAGTTTGGTTAGATGATACTGAAATCGCTATTTTTGTGTTTTGTTGCATAATAACCGTTAAACGTACTGTGTACAGTTTGTTTGTCAATCTGCAAAGAGTAGACAATATTGTTAAAAATCAAAATAATAATTTAATTAAATGGATAAATAAAGTACATGATGTATATTATATACGAATGTTGATATTTGTAAATTTGGGAAACGCCTATTATATTAATACAGCCCTTGGTAGTATGAGTTGTATAAGATTGTATCGATGTGTTGAAATAAAACATGTAATATGTGGGTCATTGTTTCTGTTTTATAGCATTATTTGTTTGCTTTGATGTGTAGCGCAAACCTCCAGAAAACGTAAGTACATGCGTGCTATTTACATTTCAACTGCGATGAATATTTAGATCTAGTACGTTGTTTCCACGTCAATTAAAGCTTTGACATTCGACTTTGATAGCATGCACTATTAACCTCAACATACTGCACAAATATCATATATCCAGATAGCTATAATATTCAATCCGAATGTTAAGAAAAACAGCATATTTTGATTGAATATATATTTTAAGCAATTATTTTGCGAGGTTTCGAATTTCGTTAGCTCCATGGTAAATTAGTTTTCAAGAGATTTGACTGAAAATATATAATCGGTCAATCAAACAGATTTGCGAATATTCTTTCAGTTATAAGGCTTCGAACAGAGACATCGAGTACGCAAATCAAAACATGACAATAGGTTCAAAGTACCTTATTAATAACACCTTTACTCGCGTTTAGAAGCTCTTCCTTAAGTGTTTGTACAAGATTAGTGTCTGAATTGATTGCTTGAGAAAACTGTAATATGAGTAGTTGGTTAAAGCTAATTTATTTGGGACTACTGATTATAGAATTTAAATAATTCAAAATACAAAAGCAAAATGAAAGTATTAAAAGTAATGCAAAATACCTAAGACTTTATTTTTCTATATAATTAATAATTACTTCAGTATCACCCGAGACGTTGTTTCTGCACATCCCTTGAAGTGTTCAAATATCGTGAAATAACATCTTACAGCAATATAAATGTGACTTGAATGTGATATATTATTTCTTATTCACGTTTTAAAACTTTGCGTATTCGAACAAGTCTGCTAGAGTACTAATTAAAATAGAGCTTCACAAAATTATATGTGTTTTGAACCCATCTTGGTATGCAAAATGTACGCCCAACGTGGGACTTGAAACCACGACCCTCATATTTCTGTGTGTGTTTAAAAGTCGGATGCTCTACCGACTGAGCTAGCCAGGCGTATAACTGTTAATATAATATAATGATAAAGATACATTTCAATACATTATTTATCTTGATAACTGGATAACACGCGCATGATATCGCAATGATTCATTTACGTTTTGTTATACATATGGTTATACATTTTAGTGTATTTTCTTGATAGAGTTTATTGACAGAACTTTGCTGATAATAAACACGCCTTAAAATCTTATTCAAAGTTCAGCAAGTCTATAAACTGGCTTTAACTGGTAGTTAATGGGGTACGATTAATTACAGCGGTGTATAGAATATATAAGACAGTCGAATCTAAAAATACGTTTATAGAACTTAAAGAACATACACTTTAATTTATGTATTTTGCTTTATTGCTCGCCGAGTGCATTTAGGAATTTTTAAAAATATACAAATTTATTTAAATTGTCCCCTTTTGACTCTTAACAGATAAACGACCTTTTTGTCGTTTCTTCTTGTATGATTTTAAAATAATTTATTACTTTAGAATACTTTTCGAAATATGATACGCGAGGGCTGGACAATGTTAAACTATTTTAGACTTGTGTGTGTCTTAATGATAAAACTTCATTTAGCATCAGCATGATTTCAGTTATGTCTTTGCTGTTTTTACTTATTTAGTGCTACACGCGCTTTTGAATACGTTTTAAATGCTATTAACTCCGGTGTTGTTCTTTTTAACAATTTTAAACAATTATTAAACTGCACTAAACGCGCAAATTGACAAGTAAACCTTTGAAATGTTTCCATTTTTTAGTTTTTAATTTCCACTAAAACTGCCAGTGGTTATTGACTCGAGGTCAATTAAGCAACAACTATTTGTTCAACATTATTTTCTGTTTAAAGTTCTATTCACCAATACAATATAATCATTTTAAGTGTTTTTTATCTTTAAAATTTAGTAATATTTTACAAATAACGTGCAATTCCTTTTGACTGTTTGTCCAATCTGTGTGGTTTAGATTGTACTAGTACGTGTTGAAGTGTAAATCTTTGACTCAAAGTAATAGTATATCTCAACTCGATGAATATTTAGTTGACATTAAATATTAGTATAAAATATTAGATTGAAATCATAAATACGCAATGGTCTTTATTATGGTTTCTCCGATTTCTTTTGATGAATACGGAATAATGACTGAAAGTCGAAATTGAGACGGGTTTCAATTCAGGTCCTTCTGTTAAAACGTGGTCTATAAACAGACCAGTAGATAAAATACACACACAATGAAACAATTATATATACATGTAGTATATTGGTATTGTGATTCTTACCCACGCAATTTGTTAGGTACATAGACGAAGTGTGTGGATTAGTATACTGACATGAGACAGTATTCTCACCGCATATACAATTACGATAAAACATTTAATTTTATGTACGAAAATGAAATACGGCCAGTAAACATACGTTTACCAAATTGCAAAACAGGAACAAATGCTTTAATTTTGTTAATATGTTTAGGTGGGCAACCTTTTTCATCGTTGTCCTTCAGTATAAAGTTTGCTCAATTTTAATTGCACATTAATCATTGTGAATGTAACACAGAAACATACAAAACCTTAAAAAGTAGTTTTGAGGTCGGAGTCAATAATATATAAATATTGACTTCCTTGTTGGTGACAGTGAGTCTTGTCAGCCCGAGGCAACACCTCGGTCGACACTGTCACCCTCAAGGAAGTCAATATTTATTTTATTATACCGAACAAAATCAAAGTAAAGAAATCAATTATATAAGATTAATATTTTAACAATATTTTAACAGATGTCGTAATATCTCACAACAATAACTTGCTCAAGTACATTTAAATCTGACTCCAAAATACTTGCAAACCTTGCCTTAATGATCAATGCCGTCTGATGGTCACAATACACTAAATAAATAAAAGATGTAGGGCTGTACTCTCTAAATAAATCAAAAAGTTTAACTCGAAGACATGTTTTTAGGTTTAGACACTTGCTTTGATATTCTTTTTTGGAGATGTTGGTAGGGTAAGCATTGGTATGCACAAATAAATTACTGATATGTTTTAAGATTGGAGACTACAGTATGACACTTGCGCTGAGGCGGGTTACATTCAACTAGAAAGTAGCCGCTAAAACGATGGTGATAAAACAGTCAACTTTGTTTAGTGTCGAGTTCTTTCTTACATAACACATGACTACCCTTTTATTGCTTAAATTAATTCAGCTTAGAATGCTCTTTAAGAAAATGTATGGTTATGAAGATCCCTATGTGCAAAATGTTGCATTTATTTTTGATTAAAGTTATCGCTTTTACATCAAATTACATAAGGATTGGAATTAGTATATTGTAACCTGATACAGAAATATAAACAATCAAACCTCTACATGACACAGACTTTAAATAAGGCTAAATCCCGTATCATTTGCGTACCGGGCGACATAGCGGTAGCGGGTGACATTGCCGGGCGACATATCAAATTGTTGCCCGCTGCAGTTTATATATAGAGAGAAATAATCAAGTGAGGTATAATAACACAAGATAATACATTTGACTTCTGCTTATATTGCTTCCGCGTCTGAATTTGGTTAAAGTTTTTATTCAAAAGTTTTGTAACTTCAAAACTACATAACTTATTCACTTGAAACTTGGAATATACCGTTTTCATCAACTCCGGTGTCAGGAAACATTCCCCATAGCTCTGTTTTGTATTTTGACAGAGTTATTCCCTTTTTCACATAGATTTTCTGGTTAACGTTTATATTCAATGATTTTGTAACTTCAAACAACATAATTTATGCACTTGAAATTTAAAGCATACATTTGTCATCAACTACAGTGTCAAGGGCATCATTCCCCATCATTCTGTTTTGTATTTTGAGAGAGTTATGCCCCTTTTCACAAAGATTTTCTGGTTAAACTTTATATTTACTAGTTTTGTAACTGCAAAACTACCAAAGTTATTCATCTGAAACTTTAAATATACCTTGAACATCAATTCCAGTGTAATGTGCAACATTCCATATAACTCTGTTTTGTATTTTGACAGAGTAATGCCCCTTTTTCACATAGATTTTCTGGTTAAACTTTATATTCAGAAGTCTTATAGCTTGGAAATTACAAAAGTTATTCACTTGAAACTTTGGATGTACCTGTGTCATCGACTCCAACATCAAGTGCAGCATTGTATATAACTTAGTTTTGTATTTTGCAAGAGTAATGCCCTTTTTCACATATATTTTCAGATTAAATTTTTTCATTCAAATGTCTCGTAGCTTTCAAATTTTATAAGTTCAACAATCCCCAATAAACGGCATAAGGTTTTCACTTGAAACTTGGAATAATTTGATGAAATTATTGCCCTATTATAAACTCGGCAATGGGTTACAACACATGTATGCCCCTTCCACTTTCCAAAATATGAACCAATTGAAATACTTCGAATAGCGCGCCGTCCTCTGACAGCTCTTGTAGTCGCTACTATAACTTATCAATAACGTTTTGTGTTTTCTTATGATACTTCTTATTTTCAAAGTGATTTACTGTTAAGAACAACTACACGGTCGCATTCGCAAGATATACTTGACCAGTATCATGTGCACAGATTTTCTGTTCAATCCAAGCAGAAATTATGTTTGTTATTGTAATTGATATAAGCTGCTGACAGCACAAACAGATTTTAACTCATTGAGAAATCTAAGACTTTAAAGAAACGAACATATTTTAATTGACTTGTTTCAAGTGCTTAGTAAATATCATTTCTGGTCACGGGTTAAATGCTCGCCTAGGACCAGTGGTTTGACAGTCTGTTTACAGACAGAATATGCTATTTAAACAGCCTTGTTCTGGTGCAAGTTATAGGAGTCAAACTGATTCTATGCGAGTACTACTTGTAGACGGTGTTTAGGCTGTGTGCACATTGTATGTTCTATAGTTCGTAACGACTTTGAACGTTTAATTATATATGTAAATCGTGGTTGTGCGTTTGAAAACAAAAAAAACTTGCAAATTGGCAACGTTTGCAGTGCATGCAAAAAGCTAAATCTGATAACCGCATATATGCGCGTTGAGAAATGAACTGAGTTTAAAACATACGACTTTTTAAGGAAAACTTATACAGTATCGTGCCTGACAAACGCATTTAATTAACCTGATTGCCGTGGTATTCATTTGTTGTGCCGAAGGGACTAACGTACGGTATAATGCCGTCAAAGGATAAGACGATCGTGCATACTGCCATGACATTTGCTAAGTTACCGCATCTCCCACGGGGATCTGAAGCCTTTCGAACGGTCATGTTGGAGATTGAACTCGAAAAGCACGTAGAAACCTCTGCGCAGAACTCCGATGCGGAAAGTCAGCCAAGATTCCGCAATAATTCGACATCACTCGTCAAGACACCATCGAAATCGCACATGCGGACGTTTAGGGGACATACGCTACGGCCCAGTATACTGAGTATCATGACTTTGAATAAGTTAAGACATTCCAGGAATAATGTATGAAAAGAAAGAGAACTGAATCAATGGACAAATATCATACGGTCAGGACATTATATGCAGTGACTTTAACATTACAGTCTTGTCGGCATATACACTGTAAATGTAACACCAGAAATACTACGTTCAGAATATGCACTATAACAAGATAAAATGTATGTGACAAACTGTATTTTCATGGCTTGTTTGATCTACCTCCCATTGTCATTGTAGCTTATAAACATAAATTGAACTTAAATGAGATGTGTAATACAATATATCGATAATGGGAGAAACGACTTTAACTAAAAAAGTAGAAACAACCGCGGAATCATTGCAATTGTCAGTTGTTATTAATATTGTAATAAATGTACATGTACATGTACGGACGTATTATTGTTGTCCTCATAAATGGAACAGATTATTTTCCTTGCGTTTAGACGAAATGATTATGTGCAACATTATACTTCTGCATAAATCTAATACGATGTACAAATTGTATAATAAAGTTTAACAATATGTAGGCTATATTTGTTATATTGTTTATTGTTTGCAACAGAACGTGTCAGTTTGTAATATAAGCCTTTCCCAAAACTAGGTGATCTCCCTTGGAAATTACCTCCCGTTATTGCGAAATCACATCCGCCATATTTGAAACCCGACTTCCGGCGACGTTTTCCCTAGCTTGCCATATAAAGTATTATCGATCTAAGACCAAGCGGCTTTCAAAACTTGTAATGGAAATTTTTAAATCCGTTTGTTTTATATTTAATGTTATAAAAAAACTCATATAGGATATATCTTACAAAAATAAATTATTAGAAGTAAATGTAGTATCGTTTTAAACTCATTACTAAGGCCACATGTCCGTATGACAGGTATCCGGAAAAAAGAAGTAGTCTCCTTGTCTTGTCTTAAACGGTTGTTTTCCATAATAATACCACCACATGTTCTCTCAATTGATACTTAGTTATCTGACTGAAGAGGGGGTCATAAAAATACCAAAGCCACAAACCGCTGGGATCTTATCAAATTGCCCTTAGAACAATACCGCTAATCCGTGCAATTGCGTAATGCATTGATGATAAAGATCTACATGCGGAGACAACTAACATGTCACACTTCGTTTCCATTGTTTGCGTCTCAAATTAAAGTTTATCTAACATTTTAAAATGTTGTTGTCTCCACTGTTGTTCTTTGCCTATCACCCTGTGAAATTTCGCCACCTTATTGAACATAACAGAACATAATTAAAAGCATTAAACTCTTTTTCGAATTAATAAATTGGTTTAAATTGAAGAGTGAAATAAAATAGCACAGCATTTAATTTTCAATTCTGAAGAATTGAAAGGTGGTGAACATTTAAGAGCTCATCGTGTTTTGTTTTTCTAAAACATACGGGAATTACCGTAGCTGCTGCGAGAATAAAATGTATTTGTTTACCACGATTCCGACAGAAATGAAGAAATAATCTCAGTTAGAGTTATATACATGAAGGAAAACTAAATACTTGATCAAACAGACTCAACAAGTATACATTATTTATTCTAACGTATATTAGACTCTTCTGTTGGCTTGGTTAATGACTTACTCTGAATTGTGTAAACTTTTTTCAAAATGTACATATCTATGTCTGTTTTCCTGGTGACATATAGACCCATTGGGTCGGGTGTTATTGGTTTCGTTGATTATATGAAGTTATCATGAACATTGTTTAAACACATGACACAATAATAAACAAATTACTTACTTAATCTATTTAAAACAACACCTGGTATAATATTTAATGAGGAGTGACATCATCTTTAGTTATTGTAATATTGTGTTAACAGTAATTAAAAAGATAGTTGTTTTGTTACATTATATTTCAAGATAAAAGCGAAGCACACAACAAGAATATCTGCAACGAAAAAAGCTTTAAAGTTAAACACAAATGTGTATGGAATTCAAATAAGAAGTTGCCGTCAAAAACATTGGAATTACGCTAAAACGTTCTGTGATGATACCTTATTTTCGTAATTTTAGTCGCCAGAAGAATGTTAGCTTAGAGTTATTTAGAAAACTCATTTTACTAAAAACAGCTTTTTATTTATTTTATTTAATAATGCAAATTTAATACATGATGAAGGCATAGTTTGGTTAGATGATACTGAAATCGCTATTTTTGTGTTTTGTTGCATAATAACCGTTAAACGTACTGTGTACAGTTTGTTTGTCAATCTGCAAAGAGTAGACAATATTGTTAAAAATCAAAATAATAATTTAATTAAATGGATAAATAAAGTACATGATGTATATTATATACGAATGTTGATATTGTTAAATTTGGGAAACGCCTATTATATTAATACAGCCCTTGGTAGTATGAGTTGTATAAGATTGTATCGATGTGTTGAAATAAAACATGTAATATGTGGGTCATTGTTTCTGTTTTATAGCATTATTTGTTTGCTTTGATGTGTAGCGCAAACCTCCAGAAAACGTAAGTACATGCGTGCTATTTACTTTTCAACTGCGATGAATATTTAGATCTAGTACGTTGTTTCCACGTCAATTAAAGCTTTGACATTCGACTTTGATAGCATGCACTATTAACCTCAACATACTGCACAAATATCATATATCCAGATAGCTATAATATTCAATCCGAATGTTAAGAAAAACAGCATATTTTGATTGAATATATATTTTAAGCAATTATTTTGCGAGGTTTCGAATTTCGTTAGCTCCATGGTAAATTAGTTTTCAAGAGATTTGACTGAAAATATATAATCGGTCAATCAAACAGATTTGCGAATATTCTTTCAGTTATAAGGCTTCGAACAGAGACATCGAGTACGCAAATCAAGACATGACAATAGGTTCAAAGTACCTTATTAATAACACCTTTACTCGCGTTTAGAAGCTCTTCCTTAAGTGTTTGTACAAGATTAGTGTCTGAATTGATTGCTTGAGAAAACTGTAATATGAGTAGTTGGTTAAAGCTAATTTATTTGGGACTACTGATTATAGAATTTAAATAATTCAAAATACAAAAGCAAAATGAAAGTATTAAAAGTAATGCAAAATACCTAAGACTTTATTTTTCTATATAATTAATAATTACTTCAGTATCACCCGAGACGTTGTTTCTGCACATCCATTGAAGTGTTCAAATATCGTGAAATAACATCTTACAGCAATATAAATGTGACTTGAATGTGATATATTATTTCTTATTCACGTTTTAAAACTTTGCGTATTCGAACAAGTCTGCTAGAGTACTAATTAAAATAGAGCTTCACAAAATTATATGTGTTTTGAACCCATCTTGGTATGCAAAATGTACGCCCAACGTGGGACTTGAAACCACGACCCTCATATTTCTGTGTGTGTTTAAAAGTCGGATGCTCTACCGACTGAGCTAGCCAGGCGTATAACTGTTAATATAATATAATGATAAAGATACATTTCAATACATTATTTATCTTGATAACTGGATAACACGCGCATGATATCGCAATGATTCATTTACGTTTTGTTATACATATGGTTATACATTTTAGTGTATTTTCTTGATAGAGTTTATTGACAGAACTTTGCTGATAATAAACACGCCTTAAAATCTTATTCAAAGTTCAGCAAGTCTATAAACTGGCTTTAACTGGTAGTTAATGGGGTACGATTAATTACAGCGGTGTATAGAATATATAAGACAGTCGAATCTAAAAATACGTTTATAGAACTTAAAGAACATACACTTTAATTTATGTATTTTGCTTTATTGCTCGCCGAGTGCATTTAGGAATTTTTAAAAATATACAAATTTATTTAAATTGTCCCCTTTTGACTCTTAACAGATAAACGACCTTTTTGTCGTTTCTTCTTGTATGATTTTAAAATAATTTATTACTTTAGAATACTTTTCGAAATATGATACGCGAGGGCTGGACAATGTTAAACTATTTTAGACTTGTGTGTGTCTTAATGATAAAACTTCATTTAGCATCAGCATGATTTCAGTTATGTCTTTGCTGTTTTTACTTATTTAGTGCTACACGCGCTTTTGAATACGTTTTAAATGCTATTAACTCCGGTGTTGTTTTTTTTAACAATTTTAAACAATTATTAAACTGCACTAAACGCGCAAATTGACAAGTAAACCTTTGAAATGTTTCCATTTTTTAGTTTTTAATTTCCACTAAAACTGCCAGTGGTTATTGACTCGAGGTCAATTAAGCAACAACTATTTGTTCAACATTATTTTCTGTTTAAAGTTCTATTCACCAATACAATATAATCATTTTAAGTGTTTTTTATCTTTAAAATTTAGTAATATTTTACAAATAACGTGCAATTCCTTTTGACTGTTTGTCCAATCTGTGTGGTTTAGATTGTACTAGTACGTGTTGAAGTGTAAATCTTTGACTCAAAGTAATAGTATATCTCAACTCGATGAATATTTAGTTGACATTAAATATTAGTATAAAATATTAGATTGAAATCATAAATACGCAATGGTCTTTATTATGGTTTCTCCGATTTCTTTTGATGAATACGGAATAATGACTGAAAGTCGAAATTGAGACGGGTTTCAATTCAGGTCCTTCTGTTAAAACGTGGTCTATAAACAGACCAGTAGATAAAATACACACACAATGAAACAATTATATATACATGTAGTATATTGGTATTGTGATTCTTACCCACGCAATTTGTTAGGTACATAGACGAAGTGTGTGGATTAGTATACTGACATGAGACAGTATTCTCACCGCATATACAATTACGATAAAACATTTAATTTTATGTACGAAAATGAAATACGGCCAGTAAACATACGTTTACCAAATTGCAAAACAGGAACAAATGCTTTAATTTTGTTAATATGTTTAGGTGGGCAACCTTTTTCATCGTTGTCCTTCAGTATAAAGTTTGCTCAATTTTAATTGCACATTAATCATTGTGAATGTAACACAGAAACATACAAAACCTTAAAAAGTAGTTTTGAGGTCGGAGTCAATAATATATAAATATTGACTTCCTTGTTGGTGACAGTGAGTCTTGTCAGCCCGAGTCAACACCTCGGTCGACACTGTCACCCTCAAGGAAGTCAATATTTATTTTATTATACCGAACAAAATCAAAGTAAAGAAATCAATTATATAAGATTAATATTTTAACAATATTTTAACAGATGTAGTAATATCTCACAACAATAACTTGCTCAAGTACATTTAAATCTGACTCCAAAATACTTGCAAACCTTGCCATAATGATCAATGCCGTCTGATGGTCACAATACACTAAATAAATAAAAGATTTAGGGCTGTACTCTCTAAATAAATTAAAAAGTTTAACTCGAAGACATGTTTTTAGGTTTAGACACTTGCTTTGATATTCTTTTTTGGAGATGTTGGTAGGGTAAGCATTGGTATGCACAAATAAATCACTGATATGTTTTAAGATTGGAGACTACAGTATGACACTTGCGCTGAGGCGGGTTACATTCAACTAGAAAGTAGCCGCTAAAACGATGGTGATAAAACAGTCAACTTTGTTTAGTGTCGAGTTCTTTCTTACATAACACATGACTACCCTTTTATTGCTTAAATTAATTCAGCTTAGAATGCTCTTTAAGAAAATGTATGGTTATGAAGATCCCTATGTGCAAAATGTTGCATTTATTTTTGATTAAAGTTATCGCTTTTACATCAAATTACATAAGGATTGGAATTAGTATATTGTAACCTGATACAGAAATATAAACAATCAAACCTCTACATGACACAGACTTTAAATAAGGCTAAATCCCGTATCATTTGCGTACCGGGCGACATAGCGGTAGCGGGTGACATTGCCGGGCGACATATCAAATTGTTGCCCGCTGCAGTTTATATATAGAGAGAAATAATCAAGTGAGGTATAATAACACAAGATAATACATTTGACTTCTGCTTATATTGCTTCCGCGTCTGAATTTGGTTAAAGTTTTTATTCAAAAGTTTTGTAACTTCAAAACTACATAACTTATTCACTTGAAACTTGGAATATACCGTTTTCATCAACTCCGGTGTCAGGAAACATTCCCCATAGCTCTGTTTTGTATTTTGACAGAGTTATTCCCTTTTTCACATAGATTTTCTGGTTAACGTTTATATTCAATGATTTTGTAACTTCAAACAACATAATTTATGCACTTGAAATTTAAAGCATACATTTGTCATCAACTACAGTGTCAAGGGCATCATTCCCCATCATTCTGTTTTGTATTTTGAGAGAGTTATGCCCCTTTTCACAAAGATTTTCTGGTTAAACTTTATATTTACTAGTTTTGTAACTGCAAAACTACCAAAGTTATTCATCTGAAACTTTAAATATACCTTGAACATCAATTCCAGTGTAATGTGCAACATTCCATATAACTCTGTTTTGTATTTTGACAGAGTAATGCCCCTTTTTCACATAGATTTTCTGGTTAAACTTTATATTCAGAAGTCTTATAGCTTGGAAATTACAAAAGTTATTCACTTGAAACTTTGGATGTACCTTTGTCATCGACTCCAACATCAAGTGCAGCATTGTATATAACTTAGTTTTGTATTTTGCAAGAGTAATGCCCTTTTTCACATATATTTTCAGATTAAATTTTTTCATTCAAATGTCTCGTAGCTTTCAAATTTTATAAGTTCAACAATCCCCAATAAACGGCATAAGGTTTTCACTTGAAACTTGGAATAATTTGATGAAATTATTGCCCTATTATAAACTCGGCAATGGGTTACAACACATGTATGCCCCTTCCACTTTCCAAAATATGAACCAATTGAAATACTTCGAATAGCGCGCCGTCCTCTGACAGCTCTTGTAGTCGCTACTATAACTTATCAATAACGTTTTGTGTTTTCTTATGATACTTCTTATTTTCAAAGTGATTTACTGTTAAGAACAACTACACGGTCGCATTCGCAAGATATACTTGACCAGTATCATGTGCACAGATTTTCTGTTCAATCCAAGCAGAAATTATGTTTGTTATTGTAATTGATATAAGCTGCTGACAGCACAAACAGATTTTAACTCATTGAGAAATCTAAGACTTTAAAGAAACGAACATATTTTAATTGACTTGTTTCAAGTGCTTAGTAAATATCATTTCTGGTCACGGGTTAAATGCTCGCCTAGGACCAGTGGTTTGACAGTCTGTTTACAGACAGAATATGCTATTTAAACAGCCTTGTTCTGGTGCAAGTTATAGTAGTCAAACTGATTCTATGCGAGTACTACTTGTAGACGGTGTTTAGGCTGTGTGCACATTGTATGTTCTATAGTTCGTAACGACTTTGAACGTTTAATTATATATGTAAATCGTGGTTGTGCGTTTGAAAACAAAAAAAAACTTGCAAATTGGCAACGTTTGCAGTGCATGCAAAAAGCTAAATCTGATAACCGCATATATGCGCGTTGAGAAATGAACTGAGTTTAAAACATACGACTTTTTAAGGAAAACTTATACAGTATCGTGCCTGACAAACGCATTTAATTAACCTGATTGCCGTGGTATTCATTTGTTGTGCCGAAGGGACTAACGTACGGTATAATGCCGTCAAAGGATAAGACGATCGTGCATACTGCCATGACATTTGCTAAGTTACCGCATCTCCCACGGGGGTCTGAAGCCTTTCGAACGGTCATGTTGGAGATTGAACTCGAAAAGCACGTAGAAACCTCTGCGCAGAACTCCGATGCGGAAAGTCAGCCAAGATTCCGCAATAATTCGACATCACTCGTCAAGACACCATCGAAATCGCACATGCGGACGTTTAGGGGACATACGCTACGGCCCAGTATACTGAGTATCATGACTTTGAATAAGTTAAGACATTCCAGGAATAATGTATGAAAAGAAAGAGAACTGAATCAATGGACAAATATCATACGGTCAGGACATTATATGCAGTGACTTTAACATTACAGTCTTGTCGGCATATACACTGTAAATGTAACACCAGAAATACTACGTTCAGAATATGCACTATAACAAGATAAAATGTATGTGACAAACTGTATTTTCATGGCATGTTTGATCTACCTCCCATTGTCATTGTAGCTTATAAACATAAATTGAACTTAAATGAGATGTGTAATACAATATATCGATAATGGGAGAAACGACTTTAACTAAAAAAGTAGAAACAACCGCGGAATCATTGCAATTGTCAGTTGTTATTAATATTGTAATAAATGTACATGTACATGTACGGACGTATTATTGTTGTCCTCATAAATGGAACAGATTATTTTCCTTGCGTTTAGACGAAATGATTATGTGCAACATTATACTTCTGCATAAATCTAATACGATGTACAAATTGTATAATAAAGTTTAACAATATGTAGGCTATATTTGTTATATTGTTTATTGTTTGCAACAGAACGTGTCAGTTTGTAATATAAGCCTTTCCCAAAACTAGGTGATCTCCCTTGGAAATTACCTCCCGTTATTGCGAAATCACATCCGCCATATTTGAAACCCGACTTCCGGCGACGTTTTCCCTAGCTTGCCATATAAAGTATTATCGATCTAAGACCAAGCGGCTTTCAAAACTTGTAATGGAAATTTTTAAATCCGTTTGTTTTTTATTTAATGTTATAAAAAACTCATATAGGATATATCTTACAAAAATAAATTATTAGAAGTAAATGTAGTATCGTTTTAAACTCATTACTAAGGCCACATGTCCGTATGACAGGTATCCGGAAAAAAGAAGTAGTCTCCTTGTCTCGTCTTAAACGGTTGTTTTCCATAATAATACCACCACATGTTCTCTCAATTGATACTTAGTTATCTGACTGAAGAGGGGGTCATAAAAATACCAAAGCCACAAACCGCTGGGATCTTATCAAATTGCCCTTAGAACAATACCGCTAATCCGTGCAATTGCGTAATGCATTGATGATAAAGATCTACATGCGGAGACAACTAACATGTCACACTTCGTTTCCATTGTTTGCGTCTCAAATTAAAGTTTATCTAACATTTTAAAATGTTGTTGTCTCCACTGTTGTTCTTTGCCTATCACCCTGTGAAATTTCGCCACCTTATTGAACATAACAGAACATAATTAAAAGCATTAAACTCTTTCGATTTAATAAATTGGTTTAAATTGAAGAGTGAAATAATATAGCACAGCATCCACACAATTGTGTTAACGTAAAAATTATCGGAAGTTACTAATTTACTAACAATTTTGCTTTGTTATATTGCCCTAATTGTATATGTTATATACTTGGGTGAAAATAAAAGTCTTGTTTTGTTCTGTTCATTTAATTTTCAATTCTGACGAATTGAAAGGTGGTGAACATTTCAGAGCTCATCGTGTTTTGTTTTTCTAAAACATACGGGAATTACCGTAGCTGCTGCGAGAATAAAATGTGTTTGTTTACCACGATTCCGACAGAAATGAAGAAATAATCTCAGTTAGAGTTATATACATGAAGGAAAACTAAATACTTGATCAAACAGACTCAACAAGTATACATTATTTATTCTAACGTATATTAGACTCTTCTGTTGGCTTGGTTAATGACTTACTCTGAATTGTGTAAACATTTTTCAAAATGTACATATCTATGTCTGTTTTCCTGGTGACATATAGACCCATTGGGTCGGGTGTTATTTGTTTCGTTGATTATATGAAGTTATCATGAACATTGTTTAAACACATGACACAATAATAAACAAATTACTTACTTAATCTATTTAAAACAACACCTGGTATAATATTTAATGAGGAGTGACATCATCTTTAGTTATTGTGATATTGTGTTAACAGTAATTAAAAAGATAGTTGTTTTGTTACATTATATTTCAAGATAAAAGCAAAGCACACAACAAGAATATCTGCAACGAAAAAAGCTTTAAAGTTAAACACAAATGTGTATGGAATTCAAATAAGAAGTTGCCGTCAAAAACATTGGAATTACGCTAAAACTTTCTGTGATGATACCTTATTTTCGTAATTTTAGTCGCCAGAAGAATGTTAGCTTAGAGTTATTTAGCAAACTCATTTCACTAAAAACAGCTTTTTATTTATTTTATTTAATAATGCAAATTTAATACATGATGAAGGCATAGGTTGGTTAGATGATACTGAAATCGCTATTTTTGTGTTTTGTTGCATAATAACCGTTAAACGTACTGTGTACAGTTTGTTTGTCAATCTGCAAAGAGTAGACAATATTGTTAAAAATCAAAATAATAATATAATTAAATGGATAAATAAAGTACATGATGTATATTATATACGAATGTTGATATTTGTAAATTTGGGAAACGCCTATTATATTAATACAACCCTTGGTAGTATGAGTTGTATAAGATTGTATCGATGTGTTGAAATAAAACATGTAATATGTGGGTCATTGTTTCTGTTTTATAGCATTATTTGTTTGCTTTGATGTGTAGCGCAAACCTCCAGAAAACGTAAGTTTTCAACTGCGATGAATATTTAGATCTAGTACGTTGTTTCCACGTCAATTAAAGCTTTGACATTCGACTTTGATAGCATGCACTATTAACCTCAACATACTGCACAAATATCATATATCCAGATAGCTATAATATTCAATCCGAATGTTAAGAAAAACAGCATATTTTGATTGAATATATATTTTAAGCAATTATTTTGCGAGGTTTCGAATTTCGTTAGCTCCATGGTAATTATTTTTCAAGAGATTTGACTGAAAATATATAATCGGTCAATCAAACAGATTTGCGAATATTCTTTCAGTTATAAGGCTTCGAACAGAGACATCGAGTACGCAAATCAAGACATGACAATAGGTTCAAAGTACCTTATTAATAACACCTTTACTCGCGTTTAGAAGCTCTTCCTTAAGTGTTTGTACAAGATTAGTGTCTGAATTGATTGCTTGAGAAAACTGTAATATGAGTAGTTGGTTAAAGCTAATTTATTTGGGACTACTGATTATAGAATTTAAATAATTCAAAATACAAAAGCAAAATGAAAGTATTAAAAGTAATGCAAAATACCTAAGACTTTATTTTTCTATATAATTAATAATTACTTCAGTATCACCCGAGACGTTGTTTCTGCACATCCCTTGAAGTGTTCAAATATCGTGAAATAACATCTTACAGCAATATAAATGTGACTTGAATGTGATATATTATTTCTTATTCACGTTTTAAAACTTTGCGTATTCGAACAAGTCTGCTAGAGTACTAATTAAAATAGAGCTTCACAAAATTATATGTGTTTTGAACCCATCTTGGTATGCAAAATGTACGCCCAACGTGGGACTTGAAACCACGACCCTCATATTTCTGTGTGTGTTTAAAAGTCGGATGCTCTACCGACTGAGCTAGCCAGGCGTATAACTGTTAATATAATATAATGATAAAGATACATTTCAATACATTATTTATCTTGATAACTGGATAACACGCGCATGATATCGCAATGATTCATTTACGTTTTGTTATACATATGGTTATACATTTTAGTGTATTTTCTTGATAGAGTTTATTGACAGAACTTTGCTGATAATAAACACGCCTTAAAATCTTATTCAAAGTTCAGCAAGTCTATAAACTGGCTTTAACTGGTAGTTAATGGGGTACGATTAATTACAGCGGTGTATAGAATATATAAGACAGTCGAATCTAAAAAACGTTTATAGAACTTAAAGAACATACACTTTAATTTATGTATTTTGCTTTTTTGCTCGCCGAGTGCATTTAGGAATGTTTAAAAATATACAAATCTTACGGAGCCGGGAACGGGTAAATTTATTTAAATTGTCCGCTTTTGACTCTTAACAGATAAACGACCTTTTTGTCGTTTCTTCTTGTATGATTTTAAAATAATTTTCAGCAATGCCCCAGGCAAGAAAGCTATTAAATCTATTTTGTTTGGATTGACAATTTAATATAAAACAGTTTAATTCAAAAAACTAATATTGTTATTTCAAAATTGATTTGTATGAAATTTCTTTTCTATACGTTCCTCCTAGACAATTTAATTTGGCCAAGCAAACTTAAATTTGCGGTCGTGCGCTTACACTTATCTGTGTGTGGCCTTATGTAAAAGTATATAAAAAAAAACGTTCAAAAACTGTACTACACTTTTCGAAAGCAGTTTAGAACAAGGATTCATGTGATGACATGTTGTTTTTACCGCACGCAAGGATTTTAATTTTACGTTACATAAAAGGTGAACATTTCGAATGTCATAAAATCATTGCAATTTGGTGTAGGATCAATTCATTTACCACTGCACGTCAAATGCATTTATCGGTAACCTTTTAAACTTGAACACTAAGTTGCATGAAAACAACTCACTTGCATGAAAACAACTAACACAATTCAATAAAACGTTTAAAAGGAAATAGGTAATAAAAGTGTGTTTAAATTGCTGTTAAATGTGAAAGGGAAAATATACAGTCCTGTTGACTGTCGAGAGCACTTTGGCAATATGTTTGCTATTGTAATCATTTTAAGAACCATATGTGTAAACTTTGTATTTGACTAGATATTAAGTCAAATAAAACATCATGCGGTGCTAATAATCCTTAAAAACTATTCGAGTTCTAATATGTTTGCGATTCGTTGTTACAAATAATGTATTTCAAAGTGCACTATTAAACACAATAGTGCATTCATGAATACGCAGAAAGATATCATATTTATTGAAGAGGAAAAGAAGGAGTGAAAATCATGTTCCTTTATTGTCAGGTGTTGCATGTGTATAGTACGTGCACGTGCATATAGCCTGTTGCTTAAGGAGCTGCTTCATAGGGCGTACTTTATGTGCAAGCACGTAATATAGCCAGTAGTTCTATTAAGCATTGAGAAACGAATAAAGGCTGCTGATCTTGCTCATTGCGCTTCCTGAAAGGCGCGGTAAATGCCATCTCTATATTTCATTTTAATCTTCAATAAAATCGTGTGGAACATTTTCTCAGAATTATAGCACTTGACATAAAAACAAATGATTATTACCATGCAAGAACGCAACTTCATTTGTTTGTGCCAATAACATGCCTCTCATTGATGTGGAACAATAATTTAAATATACCTCTGCCAATCAGAAGCAAATATAAAAATGTGTCAGCATCAGAGAATTTAATATTACTCGATTTACTTTATTTAGGCCAAGTGAGCAAAGACCTTTCTAAGTTCTGCCTGCGTCGTTTGTAGTTTTGGACAAGACCTTATTGTATTGGTCAGTTTTGCCACCAACAGTTTAACTTCCTCTGCAGCTATCGGATAAATTTCCATTCATCGAACATCACAAACATATCACAAGCTATACCACGTGGTATTTAAAAAAAAAAAGGTTTACACGTGAAATCCAATTGCAAATATTATATTAAGTTGTAGACTAATTTGCAAATGATTGACATTTATATAAGCGTCTATTGTCTGTACAGTATAGTTTATTACAACGAAATCACGTAGAAAGCAATCACGGTGATTTAAACTAGGGCACCGAAGTAGAACGGTCAGTGCAATATGTTGTGAGTTTAAACCGGTATAAAGTCAAACCAAACCGCATATATGGCTCAGAATTAATAATTATAATGGCAAATACAACACATCATCTGAAAGTAGAAATATCGGCATCTTTACTTGACAGGTAGTTAAAGTCTGTATATTTACAATAAATTGTATATTGACGCAATAGGCACACTGTAGTTCTTTCTCTGCTGCTAATTTGGTTGAGTTGGAGGTTTATATTCTTTTTCAGTTCTAGACGATACACCATTCAATTTAAGCTTGTAAGCTTTTTATGCATGATATAGCTAATATATTGTAATAGTTGCAAGGCATAATATTAACAGTGTTTTAATTTAAATGTATCTAGTTGCTACTGCATTACATATATCAGCAGTAAAAACTATGTGCGATAATAAACAAAGATTCTTATGATTGCTAGTATTAAAGATTTTACTAATGCAAACAAAATACCATATGTGTGAGCAAAGCGGTCTATAATATATCGGTAAACATGTAAAACAACTTGACAAACATCGAAAATATTGCGTGTAAATGACTTAACAAATATGCAACATGTATAAAGGCAAACAAAGACTTATATCATATACTTGTTGTTTTAAAAGATTAGTAATATTTAATTAATTTTAATGAGCATTTTAATAAACTAAAATACAACAAAAGCCTAATGCCGTGTTCAAACTTCAAACGATTGAAACATACTAAATGGGCAGTGTGCTAGGGGCTAATTAATGAAAGGTTTCAACTAAGTATTTTGTGATGATAATGAAACAAAGAAAAATATTTTAACCAATAATTATACATGGTCTGTCTTATAAGATTCTTGTTTCTACGTAAATGCCAACTACATATATACCGTATATCGGTTGCTTTATACAAATGTTCCATTTCTGAATCAGTCAATGTACATATTCCTTCAACTATATTAATTCATGTACATGATATTCGTGCGGAACGTTCCATACATTGGAATAAACAATAACAACACTAACTTCCAGCAAACAAAAGGTCTTTAGTTGAACGCCTTTTTGTCAACATTTTAACTGATGCCAGCATCCACTTACTGTTCCGTGCATTTCTTTCAGCAACAATTGCCTCATGTTTCTTCTTGGCATTAGCCAAAGCCGTCAGTGTATATGATATCAGTCGCGTTTCATTGTCTTTTTCCTGTCGGGTTTCTTCCAGCACTCGTTGAAATACAGCTGAGCCTTTGGGAAGAGTTAGTCTTTTTCCTATTTGAACGTCACTGACTTCGTTGTTCTTTGTCATCATGTCGTTTGTATTCTTGGAAGAGACGTTATTGTTTCGATCTGTTGGCGGCCACTCAGGAAAGTTTTCCTCTTCAACAAAAGTCGCTTCATCATTGAGATCTGTTTCGTTGTTCATGTTTATTCGACTTTGTGGCAAACAATCAAATTGCGTGTGAAGCATATCTTTGTATTAATTAATAATCTTCAAATAAATATCTAACATAGTTTCTTTAGTTCTATATCTTTGCGTCAAAAACACTCTATTCCATGTATTTCTTTGTAATATGTTCTTTAATATTAACTTAAATTTTTTAACGTGTTTTCGCTGATTTAACCGATGTGTTTTATTGCACAGCTATCTTACAACTTACTTTTAATGATAACATTTCCTTGTTAAAATCATTGTCAAACGTAATTTAAATCCTTTTTACGTTAAGTGTTGTTCATCGCCTCGTAACTCTCAAATCAATTCCATCTGTTTCATCTATATCTTAAGCCGATTAAACACTCAATGGATCTGTTCTCTTAGCTTTGCTTTATGTTCCTTCTTAATGCCTATGTGACTTTTATTTATTGTAAAATAAACGACATTTGACTATAGAAAAGTCAGACATGCTAATGTGTTTACCGAAAACTTGCGCTGTTTAATATCGATGTAATTTGAGATGCGATTTTGAAACCTGATCGATGTAAATGTGCAATATATCGTCTAAATAAGTTATTATTATTATTGCGTGCCTATGTCAACGTTGTCAGAGTGTGAATTTAGATTAATATCTTTCGATACAGCTGGAATTTCATGAACTTTTACATTTGGCATGTTCGAATTCAAACATGGATCCCGAGTTTGCAGCACTAAAGATATTAATTAAGTATAATTTCTGAAATAAGACATGTGTAGTCTTGACCATGTTAAACTATTTTAGACTGAAGAGTGTCTTAATAATAATTAATCGGATTTCAGTTACTAGTATGTCTTTGCTTACTTTGTTTATTTAGTGCTACATGCGCATTGGAATTCGTTGGTTTTAAATGACAGTAACTTAGGTGTTGTTATTGACAATTTTAAACCATTAATAAAGTACACTAATCTCTCAAAATATTAAAAAAGTTACAACTATCAAATTTATTCAACAATATATGAGTATGATTCATTGATGTACGTGTTGATGTGTAAATCTTTGTCCCGTAGTAATAGAAAATGTGAACTCGATAAATATTGTGTCGACCTAAAATATTAATTTGTAATTATTAAAACGCCATGAGCTTTACCATCTTTGTTTTGATGCGTTTATAATGGAAATAAATGTTGAGACGGGTTTCATTTCACGTTCTTCTGTTCAACAAAACGTTGTCTATGAACAGGCCAGTAGATAACATACATATATAAGGACATTGAATAATAATCCTGCATAAATGTAGTATTTTGTTATTTTACCTATGTTATATGTTAGACACATATGCGAAGTTTGTGGATTAGTATATTAACTCGAGACAGTATTCTCGCCTCCTGTACAATTACTGTAAAACGTTTTCATTAAATTAATGAAAATGAAATACGTGCAGTAAACGTACGTTTACCAAGTTCCAACAAAGGAAAGCTTCAGTTGTGGTAATATAATTTAGGTGATCATCCTTTTTTTTTAAATCTTTTGCGTTCATTTGAAAATGTATAAAATTTCACTTGTAACTTGTAAATGTAGCACAGAAACAAACACAATGTTAACAAGAAAGATTGACATCGGAAACAATTACGCAATAAAACATCATAAACTTTAACCCTGTCGAGCGATTATATTGCTTGTAGTCCCTAAAAATCATTAATAAGTAAACGTTTTGTGTTTTCTTCGGGTAACTTCTAATTTCTAAATATTAATACGGCCCTCTGTGTATATAAAAACTAGTACTCTGCTTCTAAAAACAACTACAGTGTAACATTCACCAGATAAACTTGACTTTTATTAAGTTCACACATAGTTTGGTTCTTCAGTTCAATCCAAGCAGAAACTCTGTTTGAATTTGAAATTGATATAAGTTGCTTACAAGCACAGAAGGATTTTAACTGATCGAGAAATGTAAGAGTTTGAAGAAACAACATATTTTAGTTGTCTCCAGCGCTTAGTAAATATGATTACTGGTCACGGGTTTAATGCTCGCCAAGGAACAGTGGTTTGACAGATTGTTTACGGACACAATATGGTATTAAATCAGCCTTGTTATTGTGCAAGTTATAGGAGTCAAACTGATTCCATGCGAGTACTAAAGGGAGACGCTGTTTATGCTTTGTACTCAGAATATTTTCTATATTTCGAAACAAATTTGTACGTTTTATTTTATATTTACTTGCAAATTGGCAACGTTTACAGTGCATGCAAAAAGCTAAATCTGATAACCGGATATATGTGTTGAGAAATAAACTGAGTTTGAAACACACGACTTGAATAGTGAAAATTTATACAGTATCGTGCCTGCAAAACTCAATTAATTTACCAGACTGCCGGGGTATTTATTTGTTTGGCCCAATGACTTAAAGGACGGTATAATGCCGACAAAGGATAAGACGAGCGTGCATACTGCCTTGATATTTGCTCAGTTACCGCACGTCCCACGGGGGTTTGAAGCATTTCGAACGGTCATGTTGGAGATTGAACACGAAAAGCATGTAGATACCTCTGCTGAGAACTCCGACGCGGAAAGTCAGCCAAGGTCTCGGAATAATTCAGTGTCTCGCAGCAAGACGTTATCGAAGTCGTACTGCCGGAGGTTAGGGGACATAATCTACAGCCAACCATTCGGAGTATCATGACGATAAATGAGTTACGATATTTGAGGAATGATACGTGAGACGAATGGAACTGAATCGAGTCAATGGATCAAATCAGAAGGTCTGGACAGACTATGCAGTGAATTAAACATTACAGCCTTGGCATATACATATCAGTTGTTAGTTGTTATTTATTTTTGTAAGTAATTGTCATGATCATGTATAATACATGTGATTGTCGCCCCCATACATGTCAATGTTTTCCTTGCAGTCACACTAATAGCTAATGTGTGACATTATACACGTACGTAAATCTCATAAGATGCACACATTTAAAATATGTAGGATGAAAGTTTGTTATATTCGCTATATATTTTTTCTTTTATTGTTTTCACCCTGAACAATTCTTTATGACGTATTTTATTACTAGAGCTCTTTGTTGTATTAGATTGTATCGATTGTGTTGTAAAAAAATCATTATCATGTAGATCATTTTTTTGTTTTGGAGAATTACTAGTATTTTAATTGCTTAAAAACTATGAAGTTGCTTAAAGCTAATTTATTTGGGACTACTAATTCTAAAATTTAAATAATTCCAAACACAAAAGCAAAATGATAGGATCACAAATATAAACGACTTTATACTTCTGTACAATTCGTTAAATTTTATATTGAACATGTACATATTTTATGTAAAGTTTACGTACCTCGCAAATTGAAAATATATTTGTGACTAATATCGGTATGTACAACGGACCTTTAGGTGTTCCATGTCTACACTACGCCTGCAGATGTTAGTGCCTACTAGCAATCGGTGAGAATTCGTGTGTATGTGTGTATCTGAATTGTTTAGAATATTCATATAGGTACATGTTTTAGGTATTAAACATGGATCTGTTTGATCTGTTTATTTTTTGGAATTAAATGATGATTAACTTTACTTCAAACATACGGACATTTCATTCTTGTGTGTTTCAAACGAAGAAAATGGGCATCATCATGTATATTAACGTCAATTTTATGTAGACAACGGTCTCCTATATTCACTTTTGACGGCGCCCTATGATTCCTGTTACTAATTGTTTGTGCGGTCAGATATTAAAGACTCTCCGGCCCCATGTGTAGACATGGTCGCTCTAAGTCCGCTGTGAAAGTTCGCTATGAAACTACCGCTTCTTCATTCTCAAATATCAATATTTATATGCCGAATCAAATGGAAACGTAAATATGGAAATCTCGATAACTCGAGCATTTTCGTCATGCCAGTGCGACCTCGATTTAAAGTTTTAATTTATTTTATTCTCTTATTATTTCATATAGAAAGGCGCGTGTTACAAACAACACTCTGTTTACCAATCAAGAGGTTTTGCAGAAATATAGTTCCGTCTTTGAACGTAAATTGTTGGTACATGTTGAGATGTACACTATACACATGCCAAGATCACGATGTCCCGTTTTCTCCTCGTATACAAATCGAAGACCAGTTATTGAACATATTCGTATGAGAGGGTTATTAAAAGAGACTCGGTATATACTCGTCGTTTGTTGTCGTATGAATGTTGAGCGGACAAAAAGTGGCTTCATGATCCGTGATTCATGAAGTAATAGCTTTTCATGATACGCCTTTATTGCGTAAAATATGTTCTCTTTTGCCACTATACAAATGCGCTTTATCCCGTTTAGTTGTAACGCATTATATATTGAACAGTCTATGTTAATACCATTAATGTTCGTACAGCATGGATACCTGCGTGTGCGTTTCATACGAGGCTAAGTACGAGGCAACAAAACAGTTTATACTTCTTTGTGACTCACCTTATAATAACAAAATGAATAAACTTTAAATAAGAATATTTGGCTTGAATTTGACATTATATTAAAGGGGATATATATGATTTCAATACCAACATTTCATTTTATCATATTTTGAACAACAATATCAGAGAACGAATATGATCTTGGAAAGTTAAAATAAAATAAAAATACATTGTTATATGTACCATATTTCATGTTTTTTTTAATGAACTTCTTCATAACGACAAATTTATTCCTAGCGCTACGCCGATACCGACACGATTAATCGTATTTATGGGAGAAAAAAAAACGTGTCCATTTGTCGTATAAGCCAATAATAATAATAATAATAATAATAATATTATTATTATTATTATTATTATTATTAATAAAAGTAATAATAAAAAACACCTCCAGAACACAGACCCCCTTGTCGTTGGCAGAGTGACCTAACTAAATGAAGTGGGTTGCCACATTGGTGTTCCTGTTCAGTCTTATGTCAGCCTCATGTTCAGTTAATCGCTTCTGTATAGTTCGACCAGTCTCTCGCGTATACAAATTTGTCACATTGGTTACACGTTATGCCGTAAACCGCATATCTGGCTGGCATCCATACTGGCTCTTTTCTTGTTCGATCCCATGATACGCTGTATGTTTAATCTTGTTGCCCAACATATCACACATCTTGCATTTGCATTCTGTCTTCGACTGTCCATTTCGTTTTTTCAAAACCTTGTTGAGTTTGCCATGAACAAGTATGTCGGAGAGGTTTCTACCTCTTCTGTATGCCACAGTCGGAGGCGTAGTAAATACCGTTCGCATTCTCTTTGATTTGTGAAGTATCTGCATGTTCTTCTGTATACTAGCGTGTATGTTTGGCAATGGTTTCTCAAATGTTAGCACGATAGGAACCCTATTATTATTTTTCACTTTCTTCTTGAGCAGATCATCTCTGTTTAATTTATCGAACCTCTGTAGACTTCCTTCTATAAACTAACTACTGAAGCCTCTTTTTCGGAGTTGTGTTTTAAGTTTTTTACGGCTTATTTGATAATCTGCCACTTTAGTGCATATCCTTCGTATCCAAATTCCCAGCCCATATGGTATGGATTTCTTCAGTGAATTTGGATGAGAGGAACGTTGTTGTACGTAGAGGTGTTTGTCGGTCGGTTTACAGTACAATTCTGTTATGATTTAGCCGTTTTCAAGTTGCATAGTTGTATCAACATTAACAATGCAATTGAATGTGGCTGATGATTTATCTGAGTATCCAGTTCGCCAACACCATTTCAATTGCTACTTAAAATGGCGCAATTTTGTAGCCTGACGTCCTGCAAAAATGACGTTGACGTCGTGACGTCATTTCCTGTTTTATATTTTGAATTGATGCTATTATAAATTTATATAAACAAAGTGATATGTACTTAAATCTACTGAAGAAGGCTTCATGGCCGAAAGCTTTATAACCGAGTCACTATTTTAGACATTTATATCTACTTTGACCCTTCTTGGTCATTTTTACAGGAAGTTTCAAATGTCGTTAGCTCCATGGCTATTAGTTTTTCAAATGATTTGGCTGAATCGATGTAATCGGCCAATCAAACAGTTGTGCGAATGCTCGTACAATTATAGGTCTTCAAACAAAAGACCAGACATCGAGTGCGCAAATCAAGACATTACAATAGGTTCAATATTACCTTATTAATTCATGTATATATGTGTGTATGTATGCCAATATGAATTATTCAGGTTATTCATGTAGGTACGTGTTTAGGTATTAAACATGAATCTGTTTGAGCGGTGTATCGCGCCTCAGAAAGTTGCAATACTGCTACTCTGGTTTGCATCAAGCCATTGAGTAATTAAATGAATAGTATTCTCTTTTTTGCTGTTTTTAAATTGCGATGCTATGAGGTTAATTTTTATTTACACTTATATGTTTTGTGAATAATTCTGGGTCAAGTGTGAGGTTCCAGCGCACATAAACCGGTTTAAACCCCCAATGCTTTGCATTGACCGTTCCAAGTTTTATATATGTGCGTTTTATGTTTGTTATGTGTTGTTGTGATGTGCTGTGTAATTTTTTGGTAATTGGTCACTTGCCACAAATAAAGGACCTCATGCTGCTAATAAGAGTTTTCTCCTGCTGTCGCAACTGGAGTTTCGCTTTGTTTATATTTGTATACTAAAAAGTATTGAATTTACTTCAAACATTTCCTTCATGGACTTTTCATTCTTGTATGTCTGGACAGAAGAATATGGGCATCTTGCGTATTAACTTCAATTTTATGTAGACAACAGTCGCTTATATTCGCTTTTAACAGCGCCCTATGATTCTTGGCATCCTTGCATTTCTTGTTATTTATTAAAGTCTCTCCGGCTCCATGTGTAGACATAGTCGCTCGAAGTCCGCTGTGAATATTACACTGACATGTTTTTATTCCATTTACATGTGATATTCATAGTCTGTATTCATTATTAATATCATATGAAAACAAATACAACATGAAAACTAAAAGCAAACAAATTAAAAACTGGATTGATCATATGCACTGAATGTTTAGGGTTCAATTATACGCTCCATTGGTTTGAATACAATGGTAAAACTGTTCCGAACGTTTTACAAAATACTGTTTGCGCTTGTATTCGTCTGAAAACACGAACATAAAGATTGACATTGATTATGAAGTAGCGGTAGATTCTTCGCGATTACAAACCAAATCCCAAGTAGTTTTGAAAACAAGATAATCTTGCCCATGCTTATTATTCTGTATTGAGACTACCGTAATCGACTACAATATGTGTTTGTATTCCTTTCCTGACAGCCAGAACAATGGAATTATCCCATTTATTGTATATATTTATCCTCTATTATTTTGGATAGAGACATGCACATGTATATGTTACAAACAACACTACGTTTACAATTTCGAAGGTTTTCCAGAAATATAGTTCCGACTTTGTATATTACTGTATATTACTGGTACGTTAGAGATCTGCATGGAAAACACTATGTACACGTCAAAGATCACAATGTAGTGTTCGTATATTTAGAGCTATAATATAAATGATATGACGACACAGTCGCGAGACTTTTTTTAATAACATTAACTAACAAAGAGTATGTATATGAACGCATTTCCATAACTCTGAATATTTGGATTTCTGATTAATATTTGAGCAGAGACAGTTCAGTTACACATAACTTTGCGATTCTTTAGAAAAATGTTTGCTGTCTGTATAGAATTCGAAGGCCAGTCATTGAATACATTCATATAATAGTGTTACTGAAAGATATACATTCTATACCCGTCTCTTCTGGTAATAATTATGTTTGCTGAGCATACTAAAAGTGACTTGATGATCCGTGATTCATGAAGTATAAGCTCTGCACTCAAATAGGCTAGGCACGCCTTAATTTTGTTAAATATGTTCTTCATTTGCCTCGGTACAAATACGCTTTAACCTTTTGTAGTTGGTGCAAAATGTGCTGAAAAGAATAATTTAATATCGTGTTTATACATAATTGATGAATACCCGAGTGTGCGCTTCATACAGGATAAGTATAGTGTCACAAAACAGTTGATACTTCTTTGTGACTCCCTTTATAATAACAAAATAATTACCTAGATTAAACGCAAACATGTAAATGCCATCAAAATTGATCGTTAATAAAAACGTAATCACAATGTGATCAAAAATGACTTAAACGGGATAGTGTATTTCGTATCTATATATATTGGTAATGTATACATTAAATCAAATTTGCAAGGGTAATATTATAAATAGAAGTTATATAAATAGTGCTTTATAAAATATCTATATCTTATGTTATACAAAATGAGTCGCCCAACGTGTGACTTGAACTCGCGACCCTCAGATTTCTGCGTATGCTTAAAAATATGATGCTCTACCGACTGAGATAGCCGGGCTTGTAATAATATTAAATGTACATAAAATATAATAAAAATACATTTTAATGAAATATTTATATTAGTTCACAGATAATTTACATACTAGATTAGCAAATAGTTAAGTAGATTTTCTCAGAATGAATTTAGAATTAATGTTCATGTCGCTGCATGCTCAAATGCATACATTGTAGTTATTGTGCACAGCTTTATTTTGTTCATTTGTATAGAAATGCAGGTGAACGAATGTTTTAGTACCAGTCTCTACTTCTGTAAATTCTAATGACGCTAAATGGTTGTGAGTTCAATTACATTATCAGAAGTGACAGCTCCTTTGAACATGCATTGTTTTATTTCATAAAGCCTAGACAGATTGAAGGCAATTTGAAACTTGTTGAAAGCATACTATCATTTCGTTAAAACTGTAATAATAGAGTCAAGAGTGCTATAATCAATGTTAAAGTCGATCTACTAGAGATGTGCAGTTAATATATCGCATGCATTCTACCGTGTTAGCTGACACGATTAGGAGACTCACCGGACCACTTCATTTCGAGATGTTAAGAAAAGGTCCGGTGGTAATTACCGAGTTGGTCCGGTGGAGTAAAAATAATGTACACAGTACGTATAACTTTCTTTCTTTTTTATTTCCTCCTTTAAACGGTTCATTTTCATACACCGGCAATTTCACTACCAGTAAAAGAACACTCGTTCGTATTCTCTAAAAAAATCTAAAAAAAATAACGGCTGTGGGATTTTCAAAGTTGAAATTATTCTAGACTTTTCTATGCTCTTACATGTTTTTACCGGTCTGAGTTTATACTAATTCCCATTTTTGCGCGTGCAACAGCTGTCATGCATTACAAATAGCATTCTTTTCAGCTCTGCACAACGAAAGTTTGAATACATTTTGATTTTGTTTAGTTTTCTGTGAAATTCCTGGAATGAGGTGGTCCGGTGGTGCTAAGGTGGTCCGGTGGAGCTGACATTACTTAAGCATGGTTATGAGCAATAATACTGGTAAATATATTCTCTGAACATTTAAACATTGTATTTCAAAACGAAATCTTTATTTTAGAACGCAATAATAAAACACTGCGTAGGCCACATTTCTTATACTGGCATTAACATTCAACGTATCAAACACGTCTTTTTACACTAGACCTTTAAACGCACTAGTTCTTCAACAATGTACGTACTCTCTTGTGTCGCCCATTTCGCCATCGACACGTATTTCTTCCATATCAAACAACAGTCTTTTTACACTAGACCTTTAAACGCACTAGTTCTTCAACAATGTACGTACTCTCTTGTGTCGCCCATTTCGCCATCGACACGTATTTCTTCCATATCAAACAATAGTCTTTTTACACTAGACCTTTAAACGCACTAGTTCTTCAACAATGTACGTACTCTCTTGTGTCGCCCATTTCGCCATCGACACGTATTTCTTCCATATCAAACAATAGTCTTTTTACACTAGACCTTTAAACGCACTAGTTCTTCAACAATGTACGTACTCTCTTGTGTCGCCCATTTCGCCATCGACACGTATTTCTTCCATATTTATTTCCTCTACATTCTATAAATACAGTTATAATAAATAATTAGCCGTAATATGTGAATCTTTGAAAGCTTTGGATGCTTCTACAAATTCTACTTTCGGTTTCATGAACATCAGCAACTCAGCAACACCGGACCAACTCAGCACCACCGGACCACCTCATTTCAAGAAATTCCAAGAAAATTAACCACAATTACAAATTATTTCAAAACATGTTATTCGCATGTGAATACATTTATATTTGTGATCATCTTCAGCGGTCGCAAATTTTAAATTGAGATGTAGTAAGAACTCAGTCCAGTAAAAAGTCAGTAAACAAACATTAAATCCAACGACTTCAACCTTTATTGTTGTACATTATTTAACGAAATTACGAACGAGTGTTCTTTTGTCATTCCTACTGGTAATGACATTTGCCGCTTTCTGAAAATGAACCGCTAAAAGGAGAAAATAATAAACAATACGTACTGTTTACATTATTTTTACTCCACCGGACCACCTCGGGAGTCCCCACCGGAATTTTCTTAACACCTCGAAATGAGGTGGTCCTGTGAGTCTCCTTACCGTGGCTGACAGGCAACGACATTGATTGTGTGGGAAACACAGTTGTAACATGATTTGCGATGTAGTTATTTATGCTCAGTGTTAATCTGCATGAAAAGTATTTACAAAAATCAATAATGAATAAAAACAAAAAATAAACAATGCCCGCTTCTTTATTATCAAAGAGCATCATTTATTGCTAAAATTATGGATTTTGAAGCGTATTAAGGAGCATTGTTTTGCCATAGTACCGTCGGCAGCTCTATGATTGTATAGGAATGGGTGAGGCGGATTTGTAAATCCAAAACATCGGTTCATAAAATTAAATCCAGTATTTAATATGTTTTCTTTAGATGTAAATTGCTTTGAATACCGTAATTAGAGTAAATCATGGTGCAATATATTTAAAGGGACTATGTCATCGAAAAGGGCCTCAAGGGGGATAATTTCTTTAAATAAATCTAAAATTCAGATATTAATACTGACATAAAATAATGGTTAAAACAGGGTATATATAATGAAAAAAGAGTGCACGCTTTCTGAGATAAAAATCAATTTATAATATGGGTCTTGTTTGCTTGGCCCTTTTCATGTTTACATTTTGACGTCATAATTATGAATAACCATTGTTTACACTCTTCTTCTTACCAAGCATGATAGCGCAGTTGGTTAAAGCGCTGTCTATTGTCATTTCTTCGTATGACTCCTAAGTCGTGAGTACGATCAGTGCTTGAGGTTTTAATTTTTCAGACTTTCTTGCTAATTTGTTTTTATCAAATGTTTTATTGTGAATTATATTATGTTTTATTTATTTCTTTTTGATGCACATGTCTTTATAAAGCGCATTTCTATCATATACTGTCATTTATAGTTTCATAGGAATCCAATTGTTCGACGACATAGACACTTTAACAAGTGGATGCAATGTTTTTATTAGCTACGCATTTGCCAAAACCATAGAACAATTTGTATTGAATACGAGTTACCTCTCAATCGGCCGGCTTGTCGCACATAATCAACTACAATGTTTAATTTGTTTTCTTATTTTCTTTCTGTTCGACCCGTACAATTACATTAAATCACGTATTGCCTTCGGTACTATCCGATGTTTTAGTGAAAACAAAAACAAAAACAACTAAAACATTCATTCAGCTAAAGTACTTTTATGAGGAAAAAGAAAAAGTTGAAAAAGTCACCCTAAATAACAAACAGTTTATAGTGTGTACGTTTAGTGTTATTACATTTAGGTGTTCGCTTATTAAATATTGAAATACACACGGCATGGACCGCAATGCATTTGTGTATGCCTTAGATCATTATAATATTATTTTTAACTCTAAATACAGCGGCATGGATTATTAGTTACACTGTTATTAACTGATTGTCTATGGGGTATACACCCTCAATGACTACATAACATACAAGAGCGAAGGTAGAGTATGGTATGAAGCCACTGATGGTGTATATCCCACGCACCATCAGTTATTAACAGTCTAACGAATATATCTCACCGACTAAATTTCAGTGGTTTATTTTAATTTGATCTAGGTACGCTCACGTTAGTCATTGAGTAATAAATACTTATTGATAACAGCAGCGTTTATTAAATCCTATTTAATTTTTGTAATGTTAGTTCATGGTTCAAATTAGTAAAGATATTGAAAATATAAACTGATACTGACTGTAAGCAATCTGTCTACCAAGAAAAAGACAATAACAGTAGACCTACGTCATTTAAGTTACGTAATTTTAAGTAAACAAATGGAGTGTCAAGCAGAATAGTTAATAACACATTGGATATTTAAGACATTTTGACTAATCGTTGAAAATCAATGAAATGTACACATGAACTATGGAAATTATATGGGGTAGATTGAACTTGACAGGTACGCAATTGTTTACCGCTACGGCGCATACCCGATTGCATTAACAGGTGCGCGAACGTTGAAGGAAGTAAACAATGTATTGACGGCCGCCATATTTTGACTCGACAGCTGGCTTGATTCGGTTGAAAAAGCGGGGGTTTTAGGGCGGAAACCCCGATATAAAGGATATAAAGAGGAAACAAGGCATTCAACTTACCTAATCATCAAACAGATCGTGTCAATTTCTCTGCTGTTACTAACAGTTTCGGGTGTTGAAACCGTCTCGGGTGTCTGCCTACTACGGCAATCGTACACGCGGTTAATCAGCTGTAGGTAGGCATAAAAGTTATCATTCACGTGGAGGTACTTTTTACCAATGATGTAGTCAACTAAGTAACTCTCATACAACTGTTTCTGCGTTCCAGTTTTGGGGAAGCTTTTTTTAAAACGCGTACTATGTACTTTCCACTAAGTTGGTGCATGCACCAGTCTCTTGATTTTTGAACTCTTTCGAGAGGTTGACTGTCAGGTGCGTATAGCCCTCTTTCTCCAGTGAACAATACGCCTTCCAGCAATCACTAATGATTTGAGTGCCAGGCCTAATGTATTTCTTGATAATAGGAATAAGAGTCTCTGGAGATCTGTCCTCAACTATCTCAACAAAGCACCTCTTTGTGTCCCTCTCAATCCCCCCCCCCAAAGACCCACACACCCTCTACCCTCTTAACCCTGTGATATTTTCTCTTTCCAAATTTGGATTTATCAATCTCAACTACACAATCCGGGTCCCCTATCTGTTCACTGTCTTGTTCCAGCACTGACAAGCACACCTCTCTACAAAGTTTTTCCAGTCCACTAAACTTTGCTCTGAGATCCCAAGTTCTCTGGCAATGTAGTCACTTGGTAGCTGGTACACCCAATAGTAGGTTAAGTTGATGGCTTGAGCTAGAGTTAAGTGAGTGCCACTAAACCAACTCCCCTATCTAATTGATGTTTTCTTGTTACAATACCTATTTGAGCACCTCCAAAAACACACTGATCTTTGCTTAAACTTTTATCCTGAACAAGGCTTATTTTACCCTCCGAACAGACTCTGCAAACACCACCAAAATCTCCTAAATAAACCCAAATCCCTAAGCCAGAAAATCAAACCTCAGTACTTCTACAAATACTACTTAAATTGTCGTAATCAAACGGCATTACGTTGCTTCGTTTACATTTGAGAGGTCGGTATGCATCTCATTAAAAATTGGACCAATCAAATGCGACGATTGCGTCACGTGATTTCACGTGATTAGTCACATGGTACAGCGTCATCAATATGGAATTTCATTGATAAAACGGGAGTGAGTGCAAGTCGTTTTGTTTTGATTCTTTTTCTGGTTAATAACCTCGTTACCATTTTTTTTACGAGGAATTCGAAAAAGAGGTTATTTTTCAATTTCAGGGCCAAATTAAGAATTTCACAGCGCTGTGTGTATGTGTGTGTATTTCGAAGTTTATGAGATCCTTCCGCGCCTCAGACCCGGAGTGTGTCCCAGCACTCCTACCTAATTAATTTACTAGAGACTCACGAAAGTTGGGACGAATTTTGAATTATAGCTATTAATTTTTTTCATAAAGATATTTAAATTTTGGTGTGGTCTTGTGCTGTGGGGGAAAACCGGAGTACCCGAAGGAAACCTCACCTGTCCGGTATGGTGACCTCCAACCAAACTCACATGCGAGTGGGAAGCGAACCCGGGACGCCTAGGTGAGAAGCGAGTGTAACAACCACTGCGTTAGCCGGACAGCCATTTCACCGCGCTAGCGCGCGGCTCTGTATAAACGGCGCCGAAGGCGCCTTGAGGCGCGCGCAGCGCGCTTAGTAAACGTAATTACTGCACGTTGTCCCGCATTTTAATACGTTCCGGTAAAGTTCAATTGTCCCATTATATGCAATAATGCAGTTATTAAATTGGATTTATTAAAATATTACAAAATCAAAGCAGTATTTTGTTTTTGTCAGTCACACATTCTAGGTTGATAAACACCTTAAAAAGGCAAAACACCGAGGTAAGATGACTTTATTTGTATATTTGATGCACTTTATACCGTTCTTTAAAACAGTATTAAGATACTTTTGTTTGGAATCTGTATTTAAACATAAAAATATGCCATGCCACGTCAAGTTAATATAAACTTACTAAACAAAATAACAGATTATATAGCAGTCGCCATTTGTTTTACTTTCTATGGAGTATTGAAAGTTAGTCCTGGTGTATGGAAAATAACCCATGGTCATGTGACCGCTTTTAGCCAATCGGATTGCATCATTTATGTAGGAGGTGAGCTAAATTGTAATATCCTTAAATGACAACATTTACTAACATTAAGTATATTACCGAACTCCGATAACTCTGAGACCGTGTTCAACTATTGTTTTAGCATAGACAGATCGCATACATAAACATGTTCGTTAAGAAAAAAATGTGGGCCGATGGACATTGAATAAATAAAGTATCTTAATTAAATATACTCGTTTTCAGAGGTGTATTTATTCTATGCCCGTCGCTAATTGTTATATGTATGCTGAGCAGTCGAAAAAAGATCTGATGATCCGTAATTCATGATGTAATAGCTTTGCAGTCATATTTGTGCAATTTCATAATGTAAAAAATATGTTCTTCATTTGCCGCTGTACAAATAGGCCTACTATTTACCCTATGTAGTTGATTTATAATGTACTAAACAGAATATTTCAACAAACGACTAAAATATGGTATTTTATATTTCGTACATATTACTATCTTGTGAAGCAAAATGTACGCCCAACGTGGGACTTTAACCCACGACCCTCAGATTTTGCTCTACCGACTGAGCTAGCCGGGCTTGTAATTACATTATAAAATTAAAATAGATTCTAATCAATATATAATAAAATACCTTCTTATAAAATATTACTTAATAACTACATAATCGTAACCTGCAATATATTGAAACGAATTATTAACTTGTATTATTTTATCAATACTTAAGGTAATATTTTAATGAACTACCATGTCGCTTCATTTTCAACTTCTTTTGTGAAATCATGTCATACATTTTAGGTATTGTGCGCATTTTAATGTACCAATCTATACTTCCGTGCATTCCAATGACGCTAAATATTTCGGTGTTCAATTACATGTTCAGAAGGGCAGCTCACTTGAACGTGTTTTTACGTTTTCTTATTAAGGGCTAGACATATTGAATGCAATGTGAAACGCGTAGAACGGATAATATTCATTTCGCAAAAACTGTATTATCAAGTATGTAAAAGGTGTTGCAATCTATTTATTAATCAATCTATTTGAGATTTGCAGTTAATTGATCTCATACATTCTGCCTTGTGAGCTGACAGACAATGACCTCGATAGTGTGGAAATGTCAATAAGGTAATTGTTCTTCCAATAATGCTGCCACGAAATCGTATTTTGTTTTAAGATGTTTGGGGAACAAATGCTATTTATTCAATTGGTTGAAAACAACACACTGAATGTCAATTAAGAGTTAAGCATAAATGACTTATAGTTTGTACGTTAAGTGTTGATAACTTTAGGATATTCTACGTATATTATAAATCTGCATATTAATTTTAACACTACATGAATGAATAGTTTATATTTTTAACTAACAATAATTAACTGTATTAACAAATTCGGACAACTCTGAATAGGACGGTGTCCGATTAATATTTAAGCAGTTGCAGTTCGCTATAATAAGCTCATTTATTTCTTAGAAACCCGTTGGCTGTTTGACATTGTGTAAACGATGTCTCGTCATTGTATTTTAATGTTAGTAATTAGTTGAATTCGTGTTGGCCGTGTTATTGTTTCCGAAGGCAATAACAAGGCCAATTTGAATTTAAGTAATTAATAACAATTTTATTAATTAACTTCATAATATTATGTAGCATCTTTCAGTTGTAATAGTACAAGTATCAAAAGTATCAAAACAGATGGTATAATGTTAGTGTTAAAACATTTACGTCTGCAAACTCAATTTCCGGCACATAATATCTGCTAATCGTGAAAGTCTCAAAAGGTTTAAAGGGACCTGTTCACAGATTGACGAATGTTTTTTTTTCTTCAACTTTTTGTCAAAGATTACTAAATTAAAAGAACAGTGTATACAAGGGAGCGAAATAACACTACGGACATAGAAATATACTGTAAATACCATATCGAGAACTAGTTATAATTAGTTGAAATTGATAAAATTATAAAGCGTTTGTAACGCTAGACGATGGCATAATTTGGACTGTTTCTATTGCTTTCGGTAAAACTGTTGACAACATGTGGATCACTTACATAAAGTAAATAATGCCAGGTAAAAAGCAGACATCGCAATGGCCGAGTGGTTAAGGCGATAGCCTTTTAATACGGAGGTCCCGGGTTTGAACCCTGGTGGGACCTTTTTTTTTCTTTTTTAACAAATCCTTTTCTTGTTATTACCGTATGCCTGAGCTTAAATCTTCAGTTCCGATGCTTAAATCTGTCAAGTTAAGACATTTAATGGCATACTTAAAAAAATGCAAAAATATGTTAACAAGTACCTTTAACACCACCAATCAATATGCACTGTTTTGTCGTTGTTGTAGTTTTTTAGTTTTGAGTCCCGGTCGCCTTCCTTGCCTATCTTGTATGTCCTTTCACTTAGTCTGGCCTCCGCTGGTATGGCACTGCAGCTGTATATATGTCTGTAGTACTTGCATATCTTCATCCGTAGATACTTATGATTTCGGGCCATGATTCAGAATCCTAGTTGTTTCTGGTGTTGCACTGTTTTCGCTAGCAGTCCCTAGCCACAGCTCCACTTAGACTACTTATGTTTTGTCCGTTTTACATCCACTTTACATGCACACTGATAACTGTAAGTCACATAATTGGACATGGGAACTTTAACACTTGTACCACTTTCCCTCGCGGTCAGTATGATTTATTGTGGTATGTCATTTGGGCACATGTTCGTCATTTTTAATATTCCTGCAGCGGTCAGGATGCTTCCAGGTACTACCAGTTTATACCTTACAACAATCGGATGCAGAGTCTGGGGTTACTTTCAAGTTCACTAGCTTTTTTTGCATATGCTTTGCAACCACTTTGATCTTATGTAGTCTGCTTGACAAACCTTGTCACAGGTCAGCAACGTGTTACTCAGGAATTTAGTGCTAGGCATTTCTGACAGTCCATGGTGTTTTATTATTGATGATAAATGTGTGTAATGATTGGTGAAGAAAGTGAAGGATGAAAGTGGGGACCAGGTTCCGGACCGGGAATTGAACCCCGGACCTTCCGCTCTCAAGTCCAGTGTTTTACCACTAGACCACAATATGCACTGTTATCCCGACCGCGTCTCGGCAAACCTGGGAGTGCAACGTGTAGAAACTTTTTAGTAACAAATACAATGTGCAAAATATGCTTAAAGCGTTTTCAAAATGGCGCCAAAATACTTGCCAAAATCTCATCTCGTATAAGACCGAGCTAATCCTGAATCCTGATTGGCCGTATCTCATACTGACCGCGTTTTTCCATATTGGCCGTGTTTTCCTGTATTGGTCTTGTTTTGAAATTTATTGGCGAGGTTAACATTGTACCACGCCAACAAACTGACTAGATCCTCTTTAATACTATCAAGTTAATTAGTGAAAAACTCGTTATCAGAGGTTTACTTAAGGATATTTAGTTTTTATCCTATTACTACAGCCGAATCGATCGGATAACAACCCGTCGTATAACTTTAGCCTTATCCGGTTGTTATGTTCAGCTCACGTTTATTTGACCGTTATTTTTAGAACGCTATGTATTTCAATGTGACGTCATATCAAATGATGACGTTTGTATTAAACAAACAACCCAGTGTTAAACTATTGAATATTAGTTGAGTTAAACTAAAGATGCATTTTATCATGTTCGGCACGAAACATCTGAACGCTCGACAAGCCTCGCGCTCATCTGTTTCTAAGCCATGCATAATAAACAACATCTATATCCAACACTCACCGAATATTCTCTATATATCTTTCGATTATTGTAATACGTATGTTCAGCACACAATAACTGACTATATAACCCGTAATTCATGAAGTACTAGCTAGCTTTGCACTCATGAAATATTCAAGGATCGCGTTCATTCTATAAAAATATGTCCTTCATTTACCACTGTGAAACTACGCTTTGTCCTATTTTGTCCTACATTTATTTGCTATTCTTTTCGTCGCGCTTCAGTAAGCATTCGGTATTTCCCTTTGCATGAGTTTTTCGAGGTTCGCTTACACAGGAGTTATCACGTGGTTCAGCATATTTTTAAATTGCAAAAGCAACTTAAAAAAACATAAGAGAACGAGGAGATAAAATTTATATTCAAATATATGTATGTCTGTGATCAGTTCAGTTTTTGTTGTTGTTCATAACGTTAGTATATATATTAATATAGGTTCGTTCATTTTGTTCATTCTGTTTAATAATGTAGACAAATTTACTATATTGCAATGTAACTAGTTTCGTCGATGTATAAGATGTATCGATGATGATTGTTATTGTTAGTATGGGTGAGGCCGGACACTCTGCGATGGGACATTTGACAAACGGGCACAGGTTTCCAGATTTCTTTCCCAAATGCAGTTCAAAGAGTTTTATCTCTGGTTTTTCCTGGGCGAGTCACGTTGCACTTTAGTTAATTATTTAAAGAATTACATATAATTTGTAGTTTATTATGTTATGTTTATGCGTTTATTAGTGTGTGCAATTCTTTTAGTGATTTGTTTTTGTTACTCTTTTTGTGCGCAGCAAGTTAGCTTATTTGCGTGAACGATATGCAGACTAATTTTATACTAATGTATTATATATTTGTATAGTAAAACGGTGTTATAGACAAATACAAGAAAAGCAGACCGCCTCCTAAAGAACTATGTGTTTGTCTTTTATGGTTGTAAAGGTGCTTCGTTTGTTTTAAGTAAGGAAATAATTTATTTATTTGCGGACGAACGCAGTGAGGGAGAAAATAATATGTACTGAACCGAATATTTAAATACACCACACGTCGCCATAGTGCATTGAAGAATGTCACTGCGTTTTAAAAACGGCCAAGTACAATGGATAATGGTAATAAAACAAAAAAGTTAATATTTCTTTGTAACTCCCAAGGTTATAACAATCATGAGTAAAAACGACATATAACAACATGTATTTGACTAAAATATGATATTTTATATTTCGTTGTTCGTATATATTATAGCTATCTCGTGAAGCAAATTGTACGCCCAGCGTGGAACTTGAACCCACGACCCTCAGATTTCAGCTTATGCTTAAAAGTCAGATGCTCTACCGACTGAGATTGCCAGGCTGTTAATTATATTGCATAATATCTAGTAAAAATACATTCTTATAAAATAGTACTTAATTACTATATAATGTATGTTACTGTTTGCAGCTTTATTTAATGTACTGGTACACACGTACTAGTGAACATAGTGTTAATGTTTCAGTACCAATGTCTACTTCTGTTGATTCTAATAACGCTAAATGGGTGGGTATCAAATTACGCTTGAGAAGTACCAGCTCGCGCGAACAGGCATTGAAGTTTTCTTCATAAAGGATATTTAAATTGACGGAAATGTGAAACTCGTAGAAACTCACAAGCGGTTTGATCAATTTAGGCAGCCTAATTGAAATGTGCACTTAATTGATTTCATGAAGTCTTTCTTGTTAGCTGACAAGCAATGGCCTTGATTGTGTGGGAATGTAAATAAGGGACCTTCTACGCTCGTTATACCGCCAACGCAGTAATTTGCCTTGAATTCAGAAAGCAATTTGGGCACTATAGATCAAAACGTGTCGTTTTTCTCATTGACACATTCTTTTCAACAAATAATTTCTGTTTCAAATAATTGATTATGTCTGTCATTATAATTCAATACACATTGGCAATCAAATTATGTTTCGCAATTGGGTATAATTAGACGCTTAAATGTGCATTTAGAAAAGGTAATGCTATTTACGGACACATTCTGATGAAATAAAATTGGTGCAATTTAAAACGCTACAATGTTTGTATATTCATGCTAATTTTATATTAAATTTCATAATAGAGACAGCGACAATGAATCAACGCAATTGCCAAATATTCCCATACGCGTTTGATTCAATTACAAGACGACATGCAGTCGCCAATCAAAATATCACACTAGGTCCATTATGATTTTTTTTTACTTTTTATTAATATCGAACTTGCATTATATTTGTATGCTATTAATTTTTCGATAATGCATACTGAACATCTGTAATGCTGTCAGGAGGCTTCTGTTGAGCTTGAGAAATAGTACCGTGTTCATCTGTATTCTCGCGGTTTCATCTGTATTCTCGCGGTAGTTACAATTTAAACAACTATTTTGAGCAAAAGCAACTAACCAACCATTTTCTTTCAATATTATCCAATTAATTAAACCATTGTACGAGAATGACATTTACACTTATGTTAGAAAACACATTATTCGTTCTTAAAATATTGTCTTTTTCAATGCACCATGCGGCAATCTTGAAAAATTACGACATCGGTAATCTCGCGGTAAAACTTTTGTTTTAAAATAAATTGGCCGTTAGTGTATAAGCAAACACAAATAAATTAAAATTTGTTGGATTGTAACCTTTTATAAATATTACGAAACACAATTTTGAGTTTTCCTCCATAATTATCAATCTAAGCAGACGAAAGTGTATACATTAACCGTTGAATGTCTATTGATGGCTGCAAGATGATACGAAAGTTATTAAAACATATGATTTAAAGTCATATTACTTGTTTCCATACCAACCGCACTGTACGGAGCAGGTTTAGTGTCGTTCACCCTCATATCGGGCAAGCTCGTCTCTGGTCCGCGGTGAGGACACCTCGTGAAACCAGGGAAGCCTCGGCAGTTGTGCGCATCTTAGTGAACACACGCGAACACACATCGGATTTGCATGTAGACATTGTGGCCTTGGCGGTATATATAGCGACATTCATGTTAACGCCTCCTGTCAAAAATTCAGTACCCAGAGACTTCCGTTACCTCGTGAATGTGACATCCCACCGGATACGAATGCCGATGCCATGGTGACACTTTTGCTCATAGCGGTAAACACACGTACTGATAACGTAACTAGATGTATATGTGCTTTTTCAATAGATGTCTTACGTCCATTTAAAAATCATACTGTTTTACAACAAACAGACGTTCTGCGTGATATCATGTACGCAGCTATGGAAGTAAAACATTAAGAGAGTACTCATAAACTAATCGAGTATTTCGCTTTCGACTAGATTTGTGTATTTAAATAAGTCAAATCATTAAATCCAAGAGAGAAATTGTTAAGTCTTAAATTTCGCCTTCGTTAAGATTTACTCATTAAATTATCATGGGTTATTAAGCCTGACATTTCAAAATTTATCTGGAGACTCAGAATATTCAAAATTATATCATTAAACAAACTGAATTAATTAAGTACCTGTATGTGTTCATCTATTTTTATGTAATGCTGTATATGTACAATGAGGTGTGTAACTGTGAATGTATGTGTGCATGATCTTATGTTTAAATAGTATTATTATGTTCTAATGTATGTTCAATCACTGAAAGGTGGAAATAAAGAGTATATATATACATATATATAGTAATCCAAAACAGCAATATTATTGCAGGCACAACATAGCCTTTTGCATTAGATATAAGGCGATATATTTATATGTAAGAAATATATTTTGAAGGGTAAAACTTTGTGAACATAGCAATAACCGTCCATTTATACCATACTCGAGCGCTCGGTTACTAGCAGTGTTACGAATATTTATCATACCACTATGCTGATATCGGCCAGATACAAAGGTGCCTGATATATTTTTTTTTATATCAGGTCAGTACCGTTTATATCAGTCAATGTTTGGAGGTACGTCATATTACTCGAAATCAACTCCTAAAGTCAACATTATCAGTAAAAATGATTCAGATTCAACAGAACAAACAATTTGATACCAATAACGTATAATAGTTTATTATCTTTAATCATCATAAATCCCCAAAACATCATTTTTTAAATATTCACATAAACCCGCACTTTGATAGCGGTATGACGTCATCAATGGAACATTCTACCACGGCACGCGGCTAGTGGTCCATAGATAAAGAAGGAAAATAACTGTGGGTTATTCTGCAACAAATTATGGGCGGAGCTTAATGTTTTGAAAATAGTTCCGGAAATTCGAAGAAATTGTTCCGTAAAATGCACGTGCTTAAACGCGCGATAGCAAATTGTGACAAACAAATCATTTGTGCATCATGTAGCGCAATTAAACCACATTTGTACTACATATTTTATACTTAAGTTCACAAAAACGTTTACGTTTTGTTAATATGTTTTTAATTTGCGCTTTTTGGCATGATATTTTCACTGTATTATATCGATAAGTGTGATGTCATTCGCTCTATGTTTATCAATAAAGCTGACGTCATTTTGAATTGTTATGATTTATTGACGTCACAGAAATGCACGTGTGAATGCACTTCTCGGAAAATGGGCGAGGTAGATCTATAGATAACTATAGTTCTCATTCATAACCTTTAAAAATACGAATTTTATATAAGATCGTGTTAGAATCGAAATCATTGACGGGTAACAGTTTGTCATTGCGTTAATAACCAACGGTTTGTCGTTCCGATGCTTGTTATCAAACCACTCGGGCTACCGCAAAAGTGGTTTAATTCCTACGCATCGGAACTCCAAACCGTTCGTTATTACCGCAATAACCAACAGTTACCCGTCAATTATTTCTTAATTAAATCATCCAAACACAGTTATTTCAATACATGCACTAAAAGTCACTGCACAGGATCAGTTTATGTTGAGCCTCAAACATGTTTTACCAAAAATTGAATACGCTATAGTCATTATTGACACGATCTGCAAAATGTCAATTCCAATACACAACTCCAAATGGCGTCTCCAGACAATTCGTCGATGCGTGTTCTCCGATGAAATTGACCGTTGCAATCCATTTCAGTTTGCGTTTCCAATGTTATATTAATAGGTATGTGTTATATATGTATTCGTTGTGAAAACAGCTCATTTATCTTTATGAAATGTTAATAAAAAGGTATTATCCAGCGAAGTGTTAGAAATCCAGAACTACATGTACGTGAACGTGTAAAAGCCGGCTCAGCAAAATCAGCGCGGCTCTCAGTTTTTAAATAGGTAACAAATCAGCTCGTTTGGTGTAATTTTAAGAAAACTGTGGTATGATAAATAGAAAAACAGGTTACTGCCTGGTCTTGCGTATCAGATTCGGCACGAATAAAATAAAGGCTCGGCAAGCCTCGCCGTTATATTATTAATAAGCCTCACCTGATATATTACACAAGAACAGGCAGTAACCTGTTATTCTCTATATCTCACCTTAAACTGGTTTCTTTTCATTGATATCACTTGAAAATTAGAAAATCTTAGACAATAACACGAAACAAATACAATGACGTCACGAAAATAAACAAAATGACGTCATTAGAATTCAATGGGGTATTGAAATAACCATATGGTGTATGGAAAATACCCCATGGACATGTGACCGCTCGCGTCATTTTCGTCGGAGGTGAGATATGGAAAGATACTTTCTTATTCATAGTTTCTATAAATTGTATGGCACCAATGTTATCTAGGTTTTGCAGACGCATAGTTCCGCCTTTGAATGTTAATGTGTGTACATTGTATGGACGGACATTATAATACAAAGTACATAGTGCACGGATCGCAATGTTTTTGTCGTGCATGTTTAATGATGCATGTTGGTTTTAATACTGTAGAGGATCGCATGAATAGTGTAATTGGTTTGACTGGTAAATATTTAGTGCATACACTAATTCCCACTACGCTTAATAGCTTAAAAGCTGAATTAAGAGAAGACATTGAATATATTTATACGTTTAGGTATTCCGTGCATACCCGTTGCTTATTAGGCATTTAATGACAATGTGTATGTTGAGCAGGAATAATGACTTCATGATCTGTGTGATTCACGAAGTAATAGCTTTGCACTCAAATACTAACGCCTTCATTCTTTAAACATCTGTTCTTTATTTGCAACTGTTTAAATATACCATTTATCCTATTTAGCCGAGTTGTAATGTATAGCAAAGAATATTTGAATACCAAACGTGTTCTTAAAGCACGGGTGAATGTGTCTAGGTTTTATAAAACATGCAAAGTCAAATGATTTTATGAAATGATACGCCGGCTTATCAAATTGATTTTCATTCAAATTAAATTTTTTTGGTAAGAAATGATACGCCGGCGTATCAAATTGATTTTCATTCACATTTTTCTGTAAGAAATGATACTCCGGCTTATCAACTTGCTTTTCATTCATATTTGAATTTTACTGTTAGAAATGATACGCGTATCAAATTTATTTTTATTCAGAATCAAATTTTTCTGTAAGAAATTATACGCCGTTTTATCAAATAGATTTTCATTTGAATTTGAATGCTTCTGTAGGAAATGATACGCCGGCTTATCTAATTGAATTTCATTTCAAACTTAAAATTGTCGATAAAAGATAAATTCAAATCGGAATCAAAATCAAAATGATACGCTGGCGTATCAAATTGATTTTGATTCCAATTTGATTTTTTCTGTAAGAAATAATACGCCGTCTTATCAACTTGCTTTTCATTCATATTTAAACTTTAATGTTGGAAATGATACGCCGGCGTATGAAATTGATTTTCATTCAGATTTTAATATGTTTGTAAGAAATGATACACCGGCTTATCAAATTGCTTTTTCATACATATTTGAATATTTCTGTAAGAAATGTTACGCCGGCTAATCAAATACATTTTCATGCGAATTTCTGTTTGATTATTGTTTACAATGAGTTCAATGAAATGATGTAAATATACTTCAGAAATGACACTTTGTTGTGCTTTTCATATATACACTCCCAAAAAAATGTTTAAAAAAAATTACAAAAATAACCATTCAAAAGTCGATTTTTTTAACGGATTTTGGGAATGATTGGACTTTCCTTTTTTAAAATAGAAAGCATTATTTACCAAACAAAATATTGGTATTACAGCATGCGTAAAACATTAGTTCCGCTGTACTTCAATACAATATTCGTAATATACATTTTTTTTAAATAGCAGAAACGTATGCGATATTTTCATTACTAATTGTAAGTTACTGGCTACAATGCCATAACACCAGATATGTATTTCATTAAAGTGCATATTTATTATATAGTTATTCATATTTTATTCGGCATGTTTTCAGGAAAAATATACGGATAAAATGTTACACCATGTAAAAGCCCGACTAGCTCAGTCGGTAGAGCATTAGACTTTTAAGCATATTTAGGAATCTGAGGGTCGTGGGTTCAAGACCCACGTTTGTCGTACATTTTACATATTACCAATAAAGCCATAATACAAATGAAAAAAACAACAACAATTTTATGTTGTTATTTGTTGTTTACTCACGATTATTACACAAACATTGTATCATAACCACGCAGTCACTGTACTTAGCTGTGAACCATATTGAATTCGTCCAAGCTCTATGAGCACGTTTGATTTACTCGAAAAGTCTGTTCACTGCCTAATGCACGCCTTAAAAATGATCGCCTAAAATGTAATAATGATAATAGAACAGGCACATGTTTGCTTTTTTATTTACACGTGATGTACTGAATCATCTGTATTCATTATTAATATCATATGAAAACAAATGCAACATAAAAAGTACAAGCAAACATATTAAATACTGGATTAATCATATGAAATGAATGTTTACGAGTTCAATTATCCGCTTAATTAGTTCATATACAATTGTTAAACTGTTTCCGAACTTTTCACAAAACGTTGTTAATCAATGCGCTATTATTCGTTTGAACAACAAAAACACTGATTCAGCAAAAAAGTATTGCTATTTGAAATCTAAGCAGCGGCAGGTTCATCGCGGACTTTCACAGCGGACTTCAGGCGACTACGTCTACACGTGGAGCCTTTGAAACTTAAGTATCTGACCGCACAAACAATTACTAACAAGAAAAGCACGGATGCCAAGCATAGGGTGCCGTTGAAAGTGAATTTAACCGTACACACACTAGTTCAGGTTGCACACGAATTCTCATTGAGTGTAGCCATTGAACCCCAAATAGAACCATCAAAGTTCCGTTGTATGTACAACTGTTATTTAAAAAAAGGATTTTTAATATGTTGGGAAACGTGTATTTACAAAATCAATGGTCCTTTATTTAAGGGCAGTGACCATTTACACATCACGGTACACAAGACCCAAACAAAACATACAACATCATTGAGGTTCCGTATACATTTCAAACAACGTCTCATGTAACACTGAAGTAATTATTAATTTTACAAAACTATGCAGTTTTTGATATTTTGTGATACAATCATTTTGTTTTTGTGTCAATATTTATTTAAATGTTATAAGTGCATGATGTAGTCACAATACATAGCTTTAATCAACATCTCCTTTTACAGTTTCTCAAGCAAATGAAATAATCCTTTCTTATAAAACTCTATATTTTTGTACAAACACTTACGGAACAACTAATGGACGCGAGTAAAGGTGTTATTAATACCGTAATTTTGAAACTATTGTCATGTCTTAATTTGCGCACTCGATGTCATGTCTCAGTTTGAAGCCTTATAATGGAAAGTACACTCGTAAATCTATTTGATTGACCGAATATAATAATCTGTGCAGCCAAATCACTTGAAAACTACAATGAGGCTCACGAAATTCGAAACCTCGTTAAATAGTTGCGTACAATTCTGACTAGTTCACAAATAAGTTGTGCGCAGCTATATTTTGTTTATTTGTACAGAAGCACAGGTGAATGACATCTTGTTCACGAATGATTCAGTACAAATATCTACTTCTGTGAATTCTAATGACGTTAAATGTGTTGCAGTCCAATGGCATTTTGAGAAGTGACAGCTCGCTTCAATATGCGTGTACATTTTGTTCATAAAGGATGGACAGATTGGATGCAATTTGAAACTCGTAGAAAGCATACTTTCAATTAAGCCAAAATGTCAATTAAATGCAAAGTGCTTGATCAATTTAGTAAATCTACCTGAGATTTGAAGTTAATTGGTCTACTGATGTCTCCCTTGTTATCAGAGATGAATTTATTATGTGGAAATGCAAACACGGACTTGCTATGCTCGTAATAATACCAACGCAGTAAGGCTTTTTGCAACTTATATAGTACAGAACTACAACAATATTCATTAATGATTTTTACGTACGAATCAATTCATTGATTCCATGAATTATAATGACCTAAATGTGTAGGTTTCTAATTGCATATTGAGAATGACAGCTCGGTGAAACGCGCATTTACATTTTGTTTTCAAAGGCTAGACAGACTAAAGTCACGTATAAAAACTAGTTGAAAGTATATTATCAATTTCGTCAAAACTACATTGTGTATTATTAAACATTTTAGTTATTTGACTTGAACTTTGGTTGGAATTTGTTAAAGTGACTCTAGTTGTTCAGGGGTAAAAAATAAACAACACTTTGTATATCCCGCTAAACCAGATTTGAGTGTTTTTACTTTTGTCCTTCTATTTAGATTATTAACTAACTCCAAAACATGTAAAGACCATAATAAAAATGTACGATCGGGCAACACCATCTGAAGGGTAAATGACATTCCAATACTTCTTTTTTTGTAGAAAATGAGAACATCGAATGAACTCAAATTATAGCTACCCCTTCGTAAGCAACACATTATTTTAAAGATACTATGTCATCGAAAAATTGGCTTCCTATTGAACTACTAATAAAATTAGTTGATATAAATGCGCTTTACTTAGACATGTGCATTAAATAAACAAATACTTATATAATTCAGTCAGATATTTGATGAAAACAAATTAGTCTGAAAACATTAAAACGCCAAGCGGGTATCGAACTCACGACTTTGGAGCCATTCGAAGAAGTGACGGAAGACAGAATTCTGACGTCAAAATGTAAACAGGAAAATGGCCAAACAAACTCAACCTATATTATAAATTGATTTTTATCTCAGAATGCGTACACTCTTTTCCCATTATATATACCCTGTTTCATCCATTATTTTATGTCAGTATTGATATCTAAAATTCAGTTGTTGTTTTGTTAAAGAAATTGCCCCTTTTTGATAATAAAGTCCATTTACCTGGCTGTTTTCAGTATGAATGTCATTCAAATAAATGAAATTAATGAAAATAACGTTACGTTCTTTAAGAAAAACGATATTTGTTCACATGTCAACACTTTTATTTACGTATATCTACCCTTGAGATACAATGAAAAAGGTCAAAGGCAGCTTGTTTGTGTTTATTTGATACAATCCTACGTTATATCTGAAACATAAACAACTTACTTTGAAGGACACAATATTATTAAAATGCTCAGTTTATTCAACGTAATTTGATTTGAAAGTGCGAAAACGTGCCAAATAACCATGTCTATATGTAAAAAAGCAGAGGTGTTTGTTATTAAAAGCAGGTTAAGCGTCGAACAATTTCTGAACGATATATAAGGATGTGATACAGTGACAAAAACTGTTATTCAGCGTTGTGTTGTAAAGACCAGAAACATTAACAGAAAAGACGTGCGCTTGGAGTTGCATTGTATTTTTCTAAGATTTCTATACGCTATAAAGGACGTCTGGCTGCACAGTTATTTTCTTCAAAGTTATACACAGTTCTAAAGTTTGGTAACCGAAGTTTGTGCATTACATCAAACAGTTATAGCGCATGTTTGATAAAACAAACTGATGTGAAAATAACGAGTGTTAAGAGGTTGACGAAAAAGTATACTTTGAGCGAAAAATAGCGAGTATTGAGAGATTAGCGTCAATAAATAATGCCATCGCTCAGTAAGACCAGTATAGACAATGTTATGACCTTTGCTCGGTTACCCCACATGCCAATGGGGTCGGAGACATTTCAGTCAGTTTTGCTGCAGATCGAGCTGGAGAAATACGTAAATGCGTGCATCTCTACAGAGAACTCAGACACAGAGAGTGAGCCAAGATCGCGCAATAACTCAGTGTTGTATAGCAAGACGTCATCGACGTCACATCTGAAGACGTCGCGAGGGCATCATCTGCGGCCAGCTGTGCTTAGTGTAATGACGATATCGAAGTGTCAGAACTCAACTGTGGAATAGAAGTATTCATGATGTGGATTTACTGTCTTGCTAACAAAGCACCTCTTATTTTATATTAATCTTTCTAAAGCATTCATTATGTTTGGTGCTTGTTGGCTATACCGGCCGAAATAGCAGTTCTTCTTGATGTCACAGGTATTTTTGCATTTGTTTAAGTTACTTTTTTAGTTCTGTAGCGATATGATTTATGCAAGGAAAATAAAAATGTTATGTTTACAATAAATTTCATTTGTCGCAGAAAATTGAATGTAAAATAAGGAGAAAATGGCATTTTCGTAGGGAACTATTTTATTAATTGTAGATTGCATTCTATTTTGTGTAGTTCGGTAACAAGGGGCGGTACTTCGCTGTTCCGATAAGAAAACTGCTGTGCGTGATATTTCTCTTAGAATGGCAATAAAATGCATGTTAAACAAAAATAATATAAAAGAATGCTATGAAATCATCCCAAATATAATGTAAATATAAGTATTGAAATTAATTTTGGAAGCGTTCATGCGATTATGAACGCAATGGTCAAACTGGCAAATTATCCATGAAGCCCTAGCGCGTTTCATGGATTTGCCAGTTTGACCATTTCGTTCATAATCGCATGAACGCAACCAAAATTAAATTCAATCCATTAGTATTGAAATATCCTGCTTAAATTGAAGTTTGATGCAATTTTCACGCGCTGAATGTACCTGCTAATTGAATATCAACTTTCATGACAGGTATAGACAGCGAAAGTGAATCAAACCAATTTGCTAATATTCCCACACGCGTTCGATTCAATTACCAGACGACATGCAGTCGCCAATAAAAATATCACAATAGGTCCATTATGAATTTGACTTCTTATTAATATTGAACCTGCACTCGCCCATTATTTTTTTATAGCTTATTCTGCATACAAACCATCTGTTTTGCAATCAGGGCGTTCATGTTCAGAAATTGCAATCGAAGTATGTGCAATTGTGCTTAATTGATTCATTTACTTACACTATGGGTTATTCATTTACTTACACTATGGGTTATTCATTTACTTACACTATGGGTTATTCATTTACTTACACTATGGGTTATTCATTTACTTACACTATGGGTTATTCATTTACTTACGCTATGGGTTATTCATTTACTTACACTATGGGTTATTCATTTACTTACACTATGGAGCTTTGATTTTGGAAAGTATATTATTAATAGGGGTATTATTAATATACCGCTATATTGGTTTATTGCAATATTTGATTCTGCAATAAAATATTGCAATATGAATGTCCATACCGATATATTGCATTATTTATTATTATATACGTTACTTAATATATGTGTTTTCTTAAACATCAACATTTTATATTTGCTCTTTGATTAACTAAGGATTATCTAACGAAATTCAAACAATTTATTCAGCAACACAGAACATGATGCATACACGGTTCATCTTAAATTCTTAAAACAGCTATTATCTGTCCGTCCACAAACTACTACAGCAGCAGTATATGGCGAATTGGGTCGATTTCCTATAGAAGTTACGAAAAAGATACGTATCATCAAATACTGGTTTAAATTAAAACAGAACCCAGACTCGATTCCTTATAAATTACTTATGCAATTTAATGACACTGAGTCATATGTAACTAATTGGGCAAACAAACTTAAGCAAATGCTCCATGAATTAGGATTACCATATATGTACTACAAATTAGATTTAACTATAAGTGATGTTAACTGTATTTGCCAACGTATAAAAGATATAAGTTTACAACATTGGGCTAGTAATATTAGCCGTCTTCCTAAGCTTGAAAGCTATCGCATATTTAAAGACAACTTAGAGTTTGAGAAGTATTTAGATGTTGTTGTTAATGATAAGGATAGAGTGTCAATGTCAAGGTTTCGTTGTTCAGCGCATAAACTATTAATTGAAGAAGGCAGATTTAGAAATATATCTAGAAATGAAAGAATTTGTACTAAGTGTAATATGAATGTCATTGAAAACGAATATCACTTTTTATTAGTATGTCCATATTATAGAGATCTAAGAAATCAACACTTCCCTAAATATTATCAAAGGTGGCCCTCCTTGTCAAAATTTAAAATTTTATTATCAACCAAGAATTCAAAGACTATCATTAACCTCGGAAAATTTATCCGCCTAGCATTTGAGTCACGAAATAATAATGCGTAATATAATGCGTCTAATAGTAACACTTATTATTCCAGTAAATAGTTATACATTGTGATTGTTGTGAAAATTATAAATTGTTTAATAGGATCACGAATTTGTACCGTTATTTTGTCCATAATATTGTGTTTTACAGCTGAATCATAAGGTCTATACTTTACTGCCATTCTTCTAATTGAATTGTCAGATTTGAAAAATATTACATATATATTGTGATTTTGGACATTTTAATATTTGTTCTCTTTAGATTACAGTATTAAAAAGTTATTACATTATTATTACTAAACTTTGGGTAAGTTGTGAAAATATATTTCCTTCCAGATCACCTATAATTTCGTTTCGTATAGATGATCCTCAGGGAGGGATTTTCGAACTAAGTCTTACTTTTTATTTCATTAGTAAATTATTAATTTATTATCAATTCTAAGTACCTATCCTTCAAGATTATCTATCCATTAATTTAGGTAATCTACCAGAGGGATATGTACCCTAAATTAATTTTTAAAAAAAATATAAAAAATATATAAAAAAAAATAATAAAAAATTAAATAATAAAAAATATAAAAATAATATAAATAAACTTTTTTGTTGTTGTTGTTGTCAGTACGATTTTTAAATGTAGTTTAGCGTGTAAGTAGTTTCAGTATAGAGTTTCCATTAAAAACATTGAACAATTACTTTTTAACATTTTAGAATAACATATGATTACTTCTGAAAAACTGACTTTGCCATACAGAACACCGATTATTGACAACTGAGTGACACGAGTGTATTATCTACCTAATTTGTTTGGAATATTATTTATGAGTTTCTCATATCCGCTTTGTAATATACTTTTCATCTTGATTTACACTGTTATTATGTTCATCATGTTCTTTCTTGATTGTTTTGGTTATGTACAATGGTATATACCAATAAAGTTGACTTGACTTGACTTGGTAATATATACATCGACAAGCCGGAACATACACGGCAAGACACTTTATTAACTAGTACATTTCTATTTAAAGTATGCACGCGCCTAAATATGTTAAACTATTTATGGCTAGATAAATCTTGTCGAGATGTAGAGAATACACGTATGTTGACAAGGATATTTTTCAAGAATCTCGCTTGTTCAACTGTACACTGTCAGTTTGACCCTACACTGACCTACAGGCGAGCGAGCGTATGATCATTTAGCCCTCGATATAGACTATCCCTCTGGTGAAAGAACTGTTATTAATTGAGTCGCTGTATCTTTTGTGTACGAATATAAAAGAAAACACTCAACTGTAAAACGTGTGTTAGTAACATCGTTGCAAAATATCAAATGTATTGCTTTTTAATATGTAAAATGTCATGTCAAATGATTTCAAAAGCGCAGCGCATATACGAAAGCTCTTATTTTGTGAGAACTGTTATTCCCTTATTGAATTGGCCATAAGTATTCCAGACATGTTACGAATTCGTCTGCTATGTTGTTGGGATGTTGCACCTACGTATGTATGACTATTGTAGTGGGAACATTTGATTGGATATTCAGGAAGGTCAAACGTTGAGTTAAACAGCTACGCCGAAAAAACAACACACACTAAATGTAATATAATAAATACAGTGAACAGGAATTACAGACGGTTTGAGAGTGTCGCTTATAACTGTTTTGCTTTTCTATCTGCTGTTTATATGTTGCTGTTGTTTCGCACAACATCAACATCGGTGTTGATAAAAAGTTAAAATACCATTCAATAAAATATTGCGCTGTCTATAGTGATTTTATCAGTCTTGAGTTTATTAAATACACAGATACAAAGGTCGCAATATGTCGCAATAAATATCGTAATAAATTAAAAAATATCGCATTATATTGCAATATGGATCTCTAATATCGTGACACCCCTAATTATTAAGCTATTTATTGTAGCTATTAAATTTTCGAAAGTATGCTATTAAACTATTGATTATACCAATTAAAGGTTTCTGTTACAACATGATAGTGTCTATAAAATACAATTATTGATTTGTTAAGCAAAGTATTATAGGATAATCAACATCAAATAACGGTTATTGAACATTATTTAATGACCTGTTTGAAATTAGGCAAAATTATAATGTTTCTACTGGTGCCAGCATTTGATATAACCAAATGCATTCTTCTATTTTGATACATTCAAGAAAGCACGTTTTGAAAAGCTTAATATTTCAAACTTATTTATTTGTAATATTCTCTGAAGCAAAAACGTCGTTAAGACAAAAACAAATATTTTGCCTGATTCGCAAAGCAGTTCGATATACACCAAAATCGTATCAATAGAAGGGAAATAACTATCTTCCCAAGAGTGATTAGATGACCAGTGTTATTGTTTTGAAAATCACTAATATTTATTTCGTATTTTGCAATCTTTGTATGTAGTACATTTGAACTATTATTTGAACAAAAGTAAACCAAACAAGCAATATTATTTCATCGCATTACGAAAGTTTTCGTAATGGATTTAAGGAGCATTAGTAATACATAGTAAATATTATGAAGGTTAAAAAATATAGTGGGAAAACCGGGCATAATGCATTAGCGTAAAGTGTCTTTCCGATCAGCCTGTGCAGTCCGCACTGGCTAATCCGGGACGACACTTTCCGCCTACAGTGGTTTTATGTTTAGAAGAGACTTCCTTGAAAAAGAAAATGCCATAAACGCGGAAAGTGCAGTCCTGGATTAGCCTGTGCGGTCTGCACAGACTGATCCGGGACGACATTTTCCACAAATGCATTAAGCCCGGTTTTCCCACGACACGCCTCTATTATTTTATTTTCTGCCGCAGCGCATTGTATGAATAGCTGAAATGTCATACTACTAGTAGCACAAATTGTCTAAATGAGTTAAAGTTCCATTCTGGACTTTGCTGAACCCCCAATGCGTTGAATTGACCATTCCAATGCGGTGCCGACTTATATATTGACATTATATTATTATAATTAGGTTTTGTGATCAGTGAAGAAAAAACTCATTTATTTTCATTATTTAGTTCACGATTTCATAAATCCGTTGGAAATCTTGGACATTTCGCACTTCACTTTTCAGTGGAAAATCACGATTTTGTCAAGTGTGAATAAATAAAGTTCGTACTTTACATTTCATTATTGCCAGTAATTTCATAGTTTCATGAATTGTTCTACTTCACGGTTCACAATTCTTGATTTTGATGACAAAACGACTGTTGTCTTAATTGAAAATAGTGGTAAATTAAACTTTGTTCTTGACATTTAACACTTCATGAAAAATCGCGAAGTATGAGTAAATGAACATTTGTACATCACAAGTCACAATTCATAGTAAACAAGGAAGTTTTCTCGGTCTGTCGTTGCCCATATTTCATTGTTTCTTTGCTGATGATGCAGAACTTTGATGTTTAATTTAATTAAACTTTAACTATCACACAGACATGTTCAAATTTTTAAGTACTACTTTTTGTTTACAGTACTTCAAAGGAAAGAACATCGAAATATTACAGGTAGTTTTTTTATCTTTACATTTACGAACAACACCAACTATTGTGTATAAAGATGTTTCTTTTTTTTAATGAAAAGATGGTGATTATTATTAAGTATTCTGTACTTTAAATTATGATTTTCTACAGAAGCAAACAATACACTATTGCGTTGTTATTATGGCCCAGTCATAGTGCCACGTTAGTACGCGCCGTTTAAGTAGGTATTTGACGCTCACGTTCTGCCAAGTTGCCATCAGTTTTGACTACTCTGCGCCTCGATGTAGTACGCAGTTACTGCGCTATCGGTACGCTACATTACATTTGACAACATGCCACAACGTGTCATTACGTAGAGTTGCGCGTAAGAACGCAATACGTAACGCAGCAAAGCGTAACAATAACTCGAGTGATGCGTGGTCTATCGTAGTTTAATGAAAAGTAGCGAATAACGCAGCACAACGTAGCAATTGACAGAACTATCATTCTGATCACGTTGTGCTACGTAAAGTCCACGTTGTTTTACGTTGTGCCACGTGTACCACTACGTATAGGTACGTTGAGATATAACCTAGTAGTATTTTGAACATGTTAAAAATTCAGATTTGTCGTTTACGTTGAACTACGTTCCTGCCAACTTGTTTCACGTTGTGGCGCGTTACGGCCACGTTGAACTACGTATCTGCTACGTTGTGCAACGCAACTAAACGAGACGACGAAAACGTGACACTGTGACGGGTATTATCTTACAACAATTGTAACTGTCGAGTTTCATAATACATTATATTTTCACTTAAGTAGAACTTTGAAAAGATACTATTATATATAATTAATAAAATATAACGCCCAACGTGGAACTCGAACCCACGAGCCTCAGATTTCCGTATTTCTTAAAAAGTCTGATGCTCTACCGCCTCAGCTAGCAGGGCTATATATAATTTTACAATTACTAATATGTACCAATGAACAATTACTACGATTTTGATATGTGGTTGATGCAAATCTTCATGAACAAATAATCCTTAAGAAAGGTTTCTTGTCGATTTCGTAAGATTTGAATTAAACACCAGAGTAGATTTTCAGTGGGCGTACATTTTGGAAGTGTTTAAGTCTTTTAAACATTTCTATAAGTGGATATGATTCCTTAAATTAGAAACGTACGATTATCCTTCGGTGATAACTGCTTAGAACAGGAACTCTAGTAAAAGGAAATATTTCGAATATAAAACGGAGGAAAACACATAGAATTACTGGTATGTAACCTCGAAGCGATGTTAAATAAACCATTGCGAGCTATGCTGGAAAGTAGCGCACATCCATAATGCTTAGAGCGTGAGTACACAGGCCTGTCAGACAGACCTTTGTAGACACAACGCTTTAAAACAAACATAACAACGCACGGTGTCCACGTTGTTTTCTTCTGTTTGTCCATTAATTTACACCATGCGATTTGACTATGGAAGTCGGTGCCGGAAGGGATTTAATGCGATCTGTGCTTGTAACCAGTTTTATCTCATGTAGAGATTGAACAGGAGTTTCACGTGGATTTGCCGTTCTACGGTCACTTATTTGGATTAGAAAGACAGACGTCTAGAAAATGATAAAAAAACATCAACTTTGATTGTGATAACGTATTTGCTTTAATTATAAAATGAGGTATTGAGTGACGCCCGGAATGTAGCTAATGATTTTTTTTTATTCGAAGAGATTTAAATCCAATCAAAACACATAGTTTATGTTGGTTGTAAGGCATTTAATTCCGATTTGTTTTATATATGTTTTATTAGACCATCTATGATAATATAAGAAAGTCGTTTGGGGGATGATAGTTCGTTTGTTTGTTTGGATTTTTCGCCGTTTTTAACAGTATTTCAGTCATATCACGGCGGTCAAGTAACCTACTCACACTTTTCCTGGGCAAGCTTAGCCGATCTAGGCGGGTTACCAATACTAAGTGCACACACTTCTGCCAGTAACTGGCTGTTTAGAACAATAGTGGAACCTTCTTCAGTGACTATGTAATATACGTATGTTCCCGTCATCTATGTAATATACGTATGTTCCCTTCATATGATGTAGTCATAGATACACGTCTATTGTAATATTTATAAAAACTTTTAAATTAATGGCAATACATAGAAAACTGGGGAACGTTGTACAGACAGATCATTATCATTTCTTTCTTGGATGTCATTAAAAGATAACGCCCAACGTGGGACTCGAACCCACGACCCTCAGATTCCTATACCGTTTAAAAGTCTGATGCTCTACCGACTGAGCTAGCCGGGCTACATACGACGACATATGTATATTTATAAATCTTTCCTTCCTAATGACGATTTTAACTAAATATTTATCCAAAATCTCAAGCATTTTTTTTCGGCGTAGCTGTCTAAGATCACTTTTGACCTAGATTTCTTGTGATAATTATGCAGCGGGAAAATTGAATGCCAATAAAATTGGGCAAATTTTCTAATTTTAGGGAATGCAAACTTCAAACAATGGTTTAACGTATACCAATAACTGTTGCATACTTTTGCGGATTAAAAATTTGCACAATTGTTTACATAAGCGGTTGAAATGAAGTTATAAACATATCCTCCACATATACTCTAGAACTGAGGCTAATTATGAACGTATGTTCTCATTGTATGCCATAAACAGAATGCTGTATTCATTCACGTAACGAAATAACTATTTTGTTTAGCCTACACTTATATAAGCAGTACGCTCTATAAATAGCAATTGTGAAATGTTCCCATTCATAAATCTCATTCTAAGAATTGCCGTTCCATGTAGCCCATTGATTCTAGCGAGTTCATCATATTCCAGAAACAGTAGTGCCTTTCTAAGAATCATAAACCTAAAAATTTCAATAAATGGAGAATTTATATTTATAAACTTACTGTTAATTTGAATTACAATTGTGGTAACGATTTATTAACGATTATTTATAATTGCATAGTTCTGTCAACTTCTCAAGTATATATTACTTAATCTGTAAAAAGATGCTACATTTTCTATAGATAAAATGTTATGAAAGAAGATTCGGAATACGTCGAATTGTTTTTCGCGTAGCACGAATACATACTTTGCAATACTAACTATACACAGGAACCCTTTATATATCATATTTTCTACTGATATAATTTAAAATCGTCATAGTCTAATAAATTTTTATGTTTGCGTTATCAAAAATAAAGTCTTAACATTTCAAAAATCGCTGAATGTTTTCTGACTATTGCTTTCTATTGGGATACACAGTATAAATGCTTATTTGACTTCAAATCGTTATTATATTAGATAACTAACATGAATGGTATATTACCGGTACTATAAATAACTATATAGACTCGTCTGATACATAATAATTTTAATTCATTCCCGAAATTACTTTCTTACATTGTTAATTTGTTAAATTGGCTCGACAAATTTAGATAACAATTATTTCAACCTAAATTATTTTGGTTATTCATATATCACTGGTAGCTGTATGATTGGTTTATCCACGGCATATATATTAATGATAATTTTATTTTCAAATTAACTTTTGGGTCCGAGAAGTTTTCAAATAGTGCCCGAAAATCTGGGGTACAATAAATCTCCTTATGTTTAGGTAATTTTTAAATGACATCTCAATATTGATTTCAACGCCGATTGTCTTTTTTTAAAGATATTTCTTGTTTATAGCTATCTGCTTTGTGCCAAATATTCTGGATTACCTGCCTCTATCACTCCGTTAATGGGTAAGGCAAAAACGGGCATCGCGGCGGCTGTGATGGAGTGTTGACAGACATTAGATTATGCGCGAAAGTGTGTTGAGCGTCTATTTGAAGTTCGCAAATGACGGTGAGTGCATGATGGTATATTGATTTTAAACAGCAATGCTACTTGTTATGAGATTAAACAGAAATCTATGTCCGAAACAATTTTAGTACTTGTACAGTAATTCGGATAATCAGCAATAACGCGAAATTTCGGACAAAACTTGTTTAAATGGGATCTTTTAGTCAGACAGCCTGTTATTTATTTCCAAATTACAATGCATATGTATTATGTATAATGTTTGTCCTTGGTCATTATTGTTATGTTTAGTATGATGTGCACACATGAGTAATAGTGCAATATCATTATACACATATATATTTTTGTATATTGAGACCTGTTTTTTTTTATCAAAGACTGTTATGAGTGTTTACCGTCTATACATAGATGTAAATACATATACCATTATTTTACGGAATTGTTTATTTTCAGATCCGATATGACTGTCCAGCTTTTTTTACCAAAACAGATGTGGAGTGATGAGACAACGACACTTATAATGTTCTGTGCAGCAAAACCTGTGTTATTATTCAAGAGTTATATAGCGAAAAGTAGCATGATTCGTAACAAAACACTACATGGCCATAAAGATTCAAAAATCAAATGATAACCGATCTCAGTCAGCCGATATAAAACAGTATTACATCACTGGAGCATAGACAATAACCTCAAAATCCTGTTACAAAACTGAAAATAGTGAATGGACAATACGAATGCTTTACAATACATGTACTAAAGTTGTTTTTTTACTATATAAGAATAATTGTTACATTAATATAGTTATTTAAATACATTTTATTTGTATGTATATACAGGATATTAAGTATTGTACATAATGTTACATGTGTTGCGGATGAAAATAGAACAATTGTTGTGGTGTGTCTTTCTTTACTGTTTGTTTTATTTTATGATATTTCATGTCTTATTGAGATTTCAAGCACTACAAAGTTATTGCATGTCTCACAACAAACAGTATGTTTGTCATATTTTTCAAATGAGCTGTTACTAAAGTCATCATGGCATGTGTTCAGGATACACTTCTCAATTACAATTAACATATTTACGTATGTTGATTTCTATATATAATAGATTAAATAATGTGAACTAAATTTTGGTATACGTGTTCATATCTTTTAAGTACTGGATTAATGTATATAATGGCACTGTTTGGAAAAGTTATTTCAATGAATGTACTTGGAAATATCTTTCGCGAATATCACCGAGGTCTGTACAATTAATAAGCATATGTTTCACAGCAAAGTGTTCGTCGCAAGGTATACAATGAGGTGCTTCTCTTTTAAAAGGTACGAATGTGTTAATCTGGTATGTCCTATTCTGCAGCGTGTTAAACAATTTGATCATGTCGGTCAGAAAGACTAAAAGGTGTTGCTGAACCAAGACTAGGCTTAATCTCTTGTAATTTGTTAAAGGTTGCCTCGTTTCAAATTGATTGCCATTCTGATATAATTAGTTTATTAATTGCTGGTTTAAAATCACTATTGGGTAATTGAACATTGACAATCTGGAGACTGAGAGATTCTTTTGTTAACGTATCAGCTTTCTCATTTCTACGTATCCCAATATGGCTTGGTATCCAACAAAAGGTGACTGTTTTGGTTTGTAAAATATCATGTAATTTTAAAAACAGTTTTTTATCAGAATATTATATAATTTGCGATTTTTGATAGAATATAGCACAGAAAATGAATTGGAGAATACAACGAACTTATTACAAGCGTGATTTGAAATGTAAGAAAGAACTTTGTCTGAAAGACTCATCTTACTTGAACAATTGTTTGAAAAAGTAGCGCAACCAAAACGGTCTCCATCCTCCGTCGGTATATAAATAGATAAAATCATTGTGTTCTAAAAAATTGGCTAATTTTGCTTTGAAAATTTCGTGACTGTCAGAGGATTTGTTTAACTTAGATAAACTTATACTAACTTTTGGAGAGTTGTAAGTCCATGGAGGGATATTCTCAACGATATTTTGTAAAATAGATTGAAGATTAATATTTAACTGTTCCAAGTTATTATTCAAACGAAGGCCGATAGGTTTAATTTCTGTCTGTTTGTTTTCAAATTCGTCCTGAAAATTTGGTTTAAATATCATTTAACCGGCAGGATTTCTTTTATCGGCGGCGATTCTTGCTGCATATTGAAGTGAAAGCTTTGTTCGACGTAGTTTTAAAGATGGATCACCTGCTTCAACGTAAATACGTTCAACTGGCGATGATCGGAAAGCGCCTAGGGCTATACGCAGACCCCGGTTGTGAATAGTATCTAGCATTTGCAAGTAGGATTTGCGTTCCGATCCGTAAACAACTGGACCATAATCCAACTTTGAGCGAACAAGGCTCCTATATAATTTTAGTAAAGTAATAGTATCAGATCCCCAATTAGAATGAGAAAAAACTTTCAACAAATATAGTGCTTTAAGACACTTGGTGTTCAGTTGTTTAAGGTGTGGAACAAAAGTTAGTTTTTTATAAAAAAAATTACCCCTAGGAATTTTGCTTCATTAACTACAGGTATTTTTGAGCCGGAAATATAAAGTTTAGGGTCTTCGTGAAATTTCCTTAAGCGGTAGAAAAGAACACAGAGTTTTTGACTTTGAAAATTTAAAGCCATTTTCATTAGCCAACTTTAGAATTTTTTCCAAGTTTTGTTGTAGTTGGCGTTCAATAGTTCGCGTACTTTTTGAGCGATAACAAATAAAAAAAATCATCAACATACAAAGAACAATCGAACCTATTTTCAGAACTTTAACCATATTATTTATCTTAAGACCGAAACGTGTAACTGAGAGGATACTTCCCCGAGGCACACGTTGCTCTTGCTGGTGGCTCTCTGAAAGAGTAGAACCTACTCTAACTTGAAAGTTTCTATCCGAAAGGAAACTGGAAATAAACATGGGATATCTTCCATTTAACCCTGCATCTTTCAAATATTTAATTATACCATATTTCCAGGTAGTATCGTACGCTTTTATAAGATCGAAGAAAACACTAACTAAATGTTGTTTGTTAACAAATGCTTCCCTCATGAAGGTCTCAATACGAACTAGGTGATCGTTGGTACTTCGTTGTTTGCGAAAACCAGATTGAAAATTAGTTATAATACCTTTTCATTCTAAATACCAAACAAGTCGTTTATTTACCATCCGTTCAAAGGTTTTACAAATACAGCTTTATCTTTAAAACTTTGAAATTCTTTCGAGTAGTGGTTAGAAGAAGAATTATGCGCAAATGCATCACCTAAAGTATCTGCTATAGCTTATGGAGTTTTTGCATTGCTAGAGTTACTGCGCTTCAAGTGAACAGTTGGGTTCTTTCTGTATTCCACTTATTTTTCGGATTGCATTTCAAACTTTTTTAAAAGGTGTATTTGAATTTATTTTAGATACTTAGGATTTCCAAGCTTTACGTTTTGATTGTTTAATCGTCCGTCTGGCTTGTCCCCTAGAAATTCTATATTTGTCAAGATTTTCAGTTGTAGGGCATATATTAAATTTATTAAGTGATGATTTTCGTTTTCGAACATTTTTTTTTTTTACACCCCTCATTGAACCGCTGTTTTTTAATTTTATCCATAGGATTAATCTTAGATCTTGGAATACAATCATTTGCTGTCTGAGAAAGTAATGATGCAAAGTGATCAGCTTCATTTTGATAATCAGAAAAAAGAAGGAAGCGTTAAGTCTTCAGAACACCATTGCTTGAATGCTGTGCAATCACCTTTTGAATATTTATAGTACGAATTGTTATCAACTGGAACAGAGTCGTTTGATGTTAACAACATGGAAAGTGGTCACTTCCGTACTGCTCATCAAGAACAGACCAGTCGCAGTCCAATTATAATAATGGATGTGTTTATTAAGAAATAATTGACGGGTTGCATCCCAATTATTGCGGTAATAACCAACGGTCTGGAGTTCCGATGCGTAGGAATTAAACCACGAGGGCGGTAGCCCGAGTGGTTTAATAACAAGCATCGGAACGACAAACCGTTGGTTATTACGGCAATAAGCAACTGTTACCCGTTAATTATTTCGATTCTAACACGATCTAATATAAAATCCGTATTTTTTAAGGTTATGAATGAGAACTATATTTATGTATACTCCGCCCATTTCCTGAGAAGTGCGTTTCAGTAACGTCAATAAATCATAACAATCATAACAATTCAAAATGACGTCGGCTTTATTGATAAACATTGAGCGAATGACGTCAGACTTATCGATATAATACAGTGAAAATACGTTGCTAAAAAGCGAAAATTACAAGCATATTAACAAAACGTGAAAGTTTTTGTGAACTTAAGTATAACATATGTAGTACAGGTGTGGTTTTAATGCGCTACATAAGGCAGAAATGATTTGTTTGTCACAATTTACTATCGCGCGTTTAAGCACGTGCATTTTATGGAACAATTTCTTCGATTTTCCGGAACTATTTTCAAAACATTAGGCTCCGCCCATAATTTGTTGCAGAATAACCCACCGTTGTTTTGCTTCTTCATCTAGGGACAACTAGCCGAGTGCCGTGGTAGAATGAAAGATCTATGCACGAAAATTTGCCTGTGGCTGGGTATAAATACGTTTGTCATGATGACTTGTCATTAAATAGACACTGTTGTAAGTTATCTATAAGCTTTTTAGTGGCGTTACCCTTATTATAAGTAGATGAACTACCCCACAAAGGATTATGAGCATTAAAATAACCAAGTAAAAGAAAAGGTTCTTGAAGTTGTTTTACTAAACATTCTAAATCTTCAACAGAGACGGTCAAGCAAGGCGGGAGATATAATGAAAAAAAACCGTTATAGGTTTATGTAAAGTTATTTCAACAACCACAGATTGTAAATGTATTTGTAACTGAAGATGCTTTTGGGGTACACAGTTAGGGACTGCTATTGTTGACCCCCCTGACGCCCTTGCAGTATGTGTTCGAATGTCATTATATAGTGCATAGTTTTTAAGAGTTAAATTATCACTTGTTGATAAAAGTGTTTCCTGAAGGCACACGACCTAAGGAGAATACTTGGATATTAATACAAGATCATTATAATTTGATTTGAGACCACTACAATTCCACTTAAGTATATTGTGACTCATATTTTAACAGAGTATAAAAAGGAAAACAAAACATCACTTAGGAAATTTAATAGGGCCTTTACCCCGAGTCGAAGCACAGGGAGGAGAATGATCAAAATCTTCATTGTCCATCGAACAGAATCTTCTGCAAGAGAGTCGTATCAATTAGAGGTTTGGACCGGGTTCCTGGTGGCCTTTGGGATCCGGTCAGTCAAAACAAATAGCTTTTTTGGCTGTCTCTCTGGGGAAGGAGGCAGTTTCTTTGTTTAAGATGTAGCCTCTTTGGGCGAAGAACTTCGAGATGTATTTAATGTGAATGAAGTGAATTGCAACCGCACAGGTTAACGTGTACACCGCAGTCGACAATCCTAACCCGTGGCTTGGCTGCCGCAGCATATGACTGAGCTTGTGACTTTGAGTTAGCCTCTACAATCTTGCGGGCCTCCGGAAAAAGAAGATATTGCGCGTACTTGACTTCTTATTTGGGAGTAGTTTAGTACAGCCTGCAGCTGATTGAAAATGAAGTCTGCTCAATCATCTATTTAAACATTACAGTAAAAATACATCAACACATATAGTTCAATAAGAAGTGCATAGTTATAGTACAATTATAAATATATTTACCCAAAAGTTGTTTATTCTTTTAGCATAAAATAGTTTTGTCAAATGTAAAATTAGGTCATTATTTACTATCTAAACATGTAAAAGTAAATGAGTGGTACTGCATATCTCTTGAATGATATGCATATCTGTTTTAATTAAAAATACATCTAACATATAACTTTAATTAATGCATAAACGTGCAAACAATATCATTCAACTAATTTTTTTAGAAACTATTAATACATTAATTTAGTTCCCAATAAAGATGAGAAGAATGATTACATTTTCTCAATTATACCAAATGTGTATTAAAGCTACAAAGTATTTATTGAGACTGAATTATTTTCATAAATACTGTTATTTTAACAGCATTTGTTTTTATTCGTGGCAATTAAAAACAGGATTATTCAAATGGGATTCTTGTCCGCCAATCTGGCTTTATAGAAATATCTTTATGTAAAGAAATCAGCCTAAACAGGATAGAGGCAGATGTATGCAGTGGTAGGATGTATGCAGTGGTATGGATTGACTTTATAAATATAGCATGAATTTTGTGTTAACAGGATATTCCATGTTACACTCACAAAATGTAACCGGTGAGGTTACATTGAATAAATAAGTTTCAAGCTTTTTATGTAATATTGTTTTGCTATTGTGGTCAATATCTATAATGCTACAATCAACACACCATGGAACACTACTTTAGAGCGTACTTGAGAATACGTGTCACAACAAAAATCTTTAATGCGTTTGGCACATAGCATGGTTCCCGGTTCGTACTAAGATAGTACGCCTGACACAAACCAATACATGTCGGACGTGATGGTTTGTGTGCAGTAATGCAATTTTGACAAAAATGAGTCCATTCAGAAACCACACGGCCTTTTGTAAAGAAAATGTATGTTAGATTACAAAACAATAAAGCCATGTTGTAGTGCGCGACATATTTATGCTAAAACAGTGGAGACCGCAATTGGAATGTATTTCGGATACAACAGTCCAGATGGAATTTCGGTTAAATTACATGTTTTAAAGGGGATATATACGATTACAGTATCAACATTTCACTATCTCATTTTTGTACAACACAAAGAGGACGACGAATATAATTGAGGAACGTTAAAAAATAAATAGTTATATGTACCATATTTCATGTTGTTTTTTAATTGAATTTTTTAATTAATATTACAACTTATTTATTCCTATTGCTACGCCGATAACGACACGTTTCATCGTAATTGTGGGTGAAACAAAAAACGCGTCAATGTGTCGTTTGAACACATGTAAAACATCGGCACAGAACATACATCGGGACAGAACTTAGGTCAACACGAAACAACTAATGGGGATTTCCAGAAATTGTACATTTTTAATGTACATGAATGAGTTTTCGACTGGAATACGAACAGTATTTTAACGGCGTAAAGCTCTTATTTCGAGGATTTTCGAATATGAGTTCTTCTGAAATTTTATTGTAGTTTGTTATTCATCAACGTTTTATCGGTTTTATTTTTCTTTCATATTTTTGTTGTACAATTTTATGAGATTGTTGTACTTAATGCGAAGTACGTACCTTCAATGTCTTATGGACGTTGACCAGGACTGGAGACAGGCTCAACAGTAGAGATGGACGTGGATAAATCACCCAGAGGCAGAGTTGACCTCGCAGAAGTACAATATAGAACCGGAACTGACTACTACTTCCGCCGTCTCAAACCAATACCAAACAGTAACCGTTCGGTCGATACGGTCACCACAAACGGCCATTCACCACAAGATCGCACATACAATCTTTATTTCTCTTTATACATGCTTGAGCCAATACGCAATGCAATATTTTTTGAGGGATTTTTTTAAAATTATAATTAAAACAAGAGGGCCAAATAGCCCTGGGTCGCTCACCTGAGATTCATTAGTCAAACACATTTTCCTGTGTTAGATTTTATATACGGATATGGATATACTGATACGGACTGATGGAAATGCGGCCTTTATCATCATGGTTTGAAAAGCTTAAGTGACAACAGACATTCAACATTTTGAAGAACATATTGAAATTATAGCTTTTTTTAAATTTGACCTAGTGATCTAGTTTTTGACCCGACATGACCCAGATTCGAATTAGGCCGATATACCATTGGGACAAATGTTCTGACCAAGTTTCATGACGATTGGGCAAATAATGTAACTTCTAGAGTGTGAACAATCTTTTTCTTCAATTTTACCTAGTGACCTAGTTTTTGACCCCACATGACCCAGATACTAACTCGGCCAAGATACCATTAAGACAAATGTTCTGAACAAGTTTCATGAAGATTGGGCAACAATGTGACTTCTACAGTGTTAACAAGCTTTTTCTTCAATTTGACCTAGTGACCTAGTGTTTGACCCCACAAGACCCAGATTGGAAGTCGGCTGAGATGTCATTCGGACAAATGGTATAACCAAGTTTCATGAAGATTGGGCAAAAAATGTGACTTCTAGAGTATAAACAAGCTATTTCTTCAATTCGACCTAGTGACCAAGTTTTTCACCCCACATGACCCAGATTCGAACTCGATCGAGATATCATTTAGACACATGTTCTGACCAAATGTCATGAAGATTGGGCAAAAAATGTGACTTCTAGAGTGTTAACAAGCTTTTTCTTCAATTTCACCTAGTGACCTAGTTTTGACCCCACATGGCTCAGATTCGAACTCAGCCGAGATATCATTAAGACAAAGGTTTTGACCAAGTTTCATGAAGATTGGGCAAAAAAGTGACTTCTAGAGTGTTTACACGCTTTTTCTTCAATTTGACCTAGTGACGTAGTTTTTTCCCCTTAATGACCCAGATTCAAACTCGGCCGATATATCATTGGAACAAATGTTCTTACAAATTGCATGAAGATTGGGCAAGAAGTGTGACTTCTAGAGTGTAAAAAACCTTTTTCTTCAATTTGACCTAGTAACCTAGTTTTTCAACCCACATGACCCAGATTCAAATTCGGCCGAGATATCATTTAGACAAATGTTCTGACCAAGTTTCATCTAGATTGTGCAAAAAATGTGACTTCTAGAGTGTTAACAAGCTTTTCCTTCAATTTGAGCTAGTGACCTAGTTTTCTACCCCACCTGATTCAGATTCTACCGCGGCCGAGATATCATAAGGACAAATGTTCGGACCAAGTTTCATAAAGATTGGGCAAAACACGTGACTTCTAGAGTGTTCACAAGCTTTATCTTCAATTTGACTTAGTGACCTAGTTTTTCACCCCACATGACCCAGATTCGAACTCGGCCGAGATATCATTAAGACAAATGTTCTGACCAAGTTTCATGAAGATTGGGCAAAATGTGACTTCTAGAGTGTTAACAAGCTTTTTTTTCAATTTGTGCTAGTGACCTAGTTTTTTACCACACATAACCCAGATTCAAACTCGGTCGAGATATCATTGGGACAGCCATGTTTTTCACCGGACCGGAACCATTTTTGAACACGGCCGATATATCATCAGAACAAAGGTTCTGGACAAGTTTGATGTTGATTGGGCAAACATGTGACTTCTAGAGTGTTCACAAGCTTTTCCTATAGCCATATAAGGAAAACGGACCCCCCCCCCCTGTCGGCCATGTTTTTCAACGGCCCGGAATCATTACGAACGCGGCCGAGATATCATAAGAACAAATGATATGAGCAAAAAATGTGTCTTCTACAGTGTTCACAAGCTTTTTCAATAGCTATATATGGAAAACTGCCCCGCCCCCTGGCGGCCATGTTTTTCAACGGATAGGAATCATTTTCGAACCAAGATATCATTAGAACAAATGTTCTGAGCAAGTTTGAAGTTGATTGGGCAAAAAATGTGACTTCTAGAGTGTTCACAAGCTTTTTTTCTTCAGTTTGACCTAGTGACCTAGTTTTTGACCCCACATGACCCAGTTTCGAACTCGGCCGAGATATCATTTGGGAAAAATGTTCTGACCAAGTTTCATGAAGACTGGCAAATAAATGTGGCCTCTATAATGTTCACAAGGTAAATTTGACGATGAACGATTCACGACGCGCGAGGGACAAAAAACGATCACAAAAGCTCACCATGAGCACGTTGTGCTCAGGTGAGCTAAAAATCAACATTTTCAACAAAGAAACCATTGAAAATTTGAAGGATTCATTCATCACGGTGGCTTTGGTTAGTTTAAGCCGCTAAGGGGGAGTAACCTCTGCGAGGACTATGCAACTTTTTAGAATATACGCTGTAAAGTGATCTCCCCTACTAAAGAGATTACATTTAAATAAGGTATGTACGATCTCATCAAATTCTTATAGAAACATGTGCAAGTAAAATTAAACCTATAAAACGCTGATGAATAACAAACTAGAATAAAAATTAAGAAGAACTGCTATTCGATAAATCTTTGAAAGTAGAGCTTTACACCGTTAAAATACTTTTCGTTTTCCAGTCGAAAACTCATTCATGTACATTAGACATGTACAATATTGGGAAATCCCCAATATCTGTTGCGTGTTGACTTAAAGAGGGTATGTACGATCTCACCAAATTTGTATAGAAACATATGAAAGTAAAATTAAACCGATAAAACATTGATAAATAACACACTAGAATAAAACTTTTGTTTCTCCCACAAAATACGATTATTTGTGTCGGTATCTGCGCAGCGCTAGAAATACATTAGTCGTTTTGAAGAAATTCATTTAAAAACATGAAAAATGGTACATATAACTGTGTATTTATATTTTATTTAAACATTCCTCGATAATATGAAAAAATGAAATGTTGATATTGAAATCATATATGTGACAGTGGCTGGGAAAACGAGTACTATGGTTCAAAAATCACATTTTCAGATTATTTGCATTTTTTTAAAAAGATCTACATTTCAGGAGCAAATTCTGAAATTTGTATGAGTCTATCATTGATATTAAATTTTTTACAGCTTTTTTTGTGTGGACAGTAATGAGTTAAAAATAACAAATGCTTACTTCGGTTGTAAAAAAACACTTTACTTTCCACATACATTTAATGGTATTTGCAATGTAACAAATACCAATGTAAGTTCAGTATGTTTGGATTAGATTAATACATCAGCTTTCTAAAATCAAGCAACATATACGATGAACAATGACTACATATTGTTGGTTGCCATGGTAACAAAACTATTACCGGTAAGAAAACATGATTTTCGTAATGATGCTCATATTTTATCAAGATTTGAATGAATTATAGTTGAAATAATTAAAGAGACAATACAATGTGTTATTTCCAGTTGTGGCGGTTATTAGACATTTGAAAATTATGATATGGTTATTGAAGTAAATACTGGACATTAGAAAATATTTCCAAGCCATAATTGTAACACAATTGTCCAACTGTTAACCTATGGTACATTCTTGTTAAGAATATCAAACAAAACTGATGAACTCAACAACATCAATTTAAGTCTTAAGTTCAGAGATGTTTTATGCATAACTAGTATGCAGACACAAATAAAGGAACATGTATGCTGTAGTCATAGCAACCAATGATAATCGTGACAACAAAATATCTTTAATATTGACAAACAACTATTATATACATCTAACATTTTCACAAACATAACAATGGAATTTTACATTGATAGGTTACTTCCCTTACCCTATCTCATATAACTGTATTTTTCAATCCTGGATCCAGGTGGTGATCCAGATCACCACTAAATTCTTTGAACATTAACTTATTTACAGCCTTACATAAAAATTCATGCACTTTAGTATACAGACAGACCATCTGATAAACAACCAAGGGAACAAAAACATTACCCCTTGGGGCAGGAAATAATGACTTTCAATGAAACCATTTATAAACAATAGCAATACACAAATTCAGTTTTACAAAATACGTATTCACAGATAAGTATTAATACTAGTGTAATGCTCACTTAAAAAAAACAAAGAACACATACATATTTATATCCAGTAAATGTGTTCATTACAATGCAAGTTTAACAATACTGGAAGAATGTTCTTACAAATAAAATCATTCTAGAGAGAGCTTTATTTTGTAAGAGGATATATTATTACCACATGGACATCATATGGGACATGTTCACAGATTGGAAAATTGACTGTATTAAAAAACACATTCATAGATCCCAAAAAGAAAAATACAATATAGGAACAATTCCAGACACAGGCAAATATTTTATTTGTTCTTTTATTTGATTTTATATTTGTTTTTTTTTTGTTAGTGAAACTGCTATAGTTCTTGCAGTTATGACATTAAATGGCATTTTTCAAAAAATACAAAAATCTGTGAACAAGTCCTTTTAACTCAACCTAAATACTTTTTTTATTTGGATGCTTTGCTGGGCCTTTCAACATTGGGCAACGGGCCTGTAGACTTTTTTGACATTTCAGATCTACAAAATTCGCATATTTGGTCATATAAATACCACTGTCTTTCAGATGAAAGGCCCGGGCCTGAGATTGTTGTAACTGGCAGTGGTGACTGAAGTACGTCATTGATGCTGACGCCTTTCTTCAATAAGTTAATATTGGTTTCCACTCCGCTTTCAATGTTTCTACACGTAACAACTCCTGGATTTGTTGAAGTGAACACAAATTTGTGGTACTGCAGTAGCCCTTTCAATGGCATGAAAAACTGGCTCAAACACAGTCTCCAGTCAAAGAAACTAAACGTCTCAACCACAACATGTGGGTGGTTGTGACCGTTGCGAGAGGAACGTTCCACACTGCTTGCTACATCCTGTAATTTAATGCACCAAAACTTAAAACAAAATGCATTTTGATGAACATGAGAGGATAAATATAGTGGAGTTATTATACATCAGTATAACAATCACTGTCATCAGCATAATTTTCATAAATTTTATATCATAAATATGAAACGGAAACAATCTTTAATTTCATGTTGATGACATAAATTAAGCGTCAATGTGGTGTAATGAATACTGTCAACCCTTTTTGGGATTGGGAGGTTGTGAGTTCAATTATTAATAAGAGACCGTTTTAATTTTCTTGCTAAGGACATCAAGTACTGGCTTCAGTCAAGCTAAAATAATTAAGTCTGAACTTAAAAAAACCCTCATGCAATATGTCAACACGAACAAACCTTCAATCACTATTTGTGTGGAGCAAGTTAGTTTTGCATCCTCACATTGTGCTCTGTATGACTGTCTTAGAGTTTCTGCAGAAAGAACATGCTTTTCATAATCATGAAGGATTTTAGCTTTCTCATTCTCATCCAGAGATCCACTTTCAGATAGTGAGGTAGTGAAATTCTGACATTTATTACACAAGTCAGTCTTTGGCTTACCAATTATGATAAGGGAACAAAATTCATTCCACAATTAACAAAATGAACTGTAACTACCAGTACATGATCCAACGTCGGATTCCTTTGATAATTCATTTAATTCATTAAAATGTCCAGTTTTGTTTTGTCTGATGGCAGCAATAAGACTTTCAATATTCTCACATGTGGCATTCTGCCAGGTAATGGAAGGGCATTGTCACTGGCATATTGCTTGATGAACTTAACAGAACACACTATTTCATTAAATGGTATTAAGTTAGGTGCCGTGGCAATCTGTTTTTGTTTCCATGAATTCTTGGAACAAGTACTTCACTATCTAATGAAGTTGCAATTGCCTGCAATTTGCTTTTACTTATTGCATAGGCGAAACAAAACGTAGCTTTACAAACTTGTATTCCTTTAACAAAGAACTGCTGGCTAGATCGTTGCCGCTCTTTTGTTACATGGTGGGCTGATGAAGTAAACCTGCCAGTGATTCTGTGACACAGAATGGCTGACTTTACCACCAAATCTAACTGGTCACTACTTAAAGTTAAGCATGAATCTCTTATTTCCCTTATCTCAGTAACAGTAATAACTTCAATACATGGTTTTCCATTCAAGGGTTTGCATCCACATGATATTTCTAAGAAATGATCCTGTTGCTTTTTGTTATGGAGGCCCTGTACAGGAACGTCTTCATTCAAAGATGTGATTAAATTTTCAAGAATGGCATCAGAAACATAATCATTATCAGAAAAATCTGACTCATCGCCTATGTCACTATTTTCATTGGATTGTTCACTCTTATCCGTATATTCATGTAGAGATTTCATCATTTGACTGAGAACTGAGATTCTAAAACATTTTGACAATCATTGAAGTAAAGAGATTCAACTTCATGAATTTCCTCTAAAAAATTACTGTCTTGACTATATTCATAAGGAATAGTAGAGCATTGACTTTGTTGAGACATATTTTTTTACATTTTGAAATATACCGCCATAATACCGATGTTGCTATGGATTTGTAAACAAAAATGACCTTTAAATGTCAGAATTTCACTTCCGGGTTAATTAATATGCTACAATTTCAATCAAATTTTAAGATAATAAGGTCATGACAACTACTATGAATTCAACGCTTATCCTTCTTGTGATATCTGCTACCATAAATGAGCCGCATATGAAACGATTAATTAGCAATGCGCGAAGAATTCAGCTAAATTCTGCTTCGCACGTCAACTGCGCCATTTTGAAAAAACAACCACCGCACAATAATTGGAGGTCGATTGTCGATGATAAAGGTTAAATTACAGTATGTAAATAGAATGGATAATACTCGAAGCATAATAATAAACGTAATTGTGGTCTTGTAATTACAAAATAATTAAATAAAAACAATAACAATCAGTCAATATTAGCTGTATTAAATTGTGCTATTTCCCGAAGACTAATTGACGTTTTAAAATAACGTTTCTCTCGGTAACGTCATTTGCGCAACAATACTCAAAATCGCTGAGAACGTCACATATATCCCCTTTAAGATCTGTGCAGATGTGTTCATACGACACATTGACACATTTTTTTCTGCCACAAATACGATTGAACATGTCGGTATCAGCGTGGCGCTAGGAATAAATGTGTCGTTATGAAGAAGTTCATTAAAAAAAACATGACATAGAGGGTATGTACGATCTCATAAAATTTTAAAACAAAAATATGAAATTAAAATAAAACCGAACAAACGTTGATGAATAACAAACTACAATAAAATTACAGAGCTTTACGCCGTTAAAATACTTATCGTATTCCAGTCGAAAACGTATTCATATACACTAGACATGTACAATTTCTGGAAATCCCAATATTTGTTGCGTGTTGACTTAAGTTCTGTGCCAATGTAAGTTCTGTGCCGATATTTTACACGTGTTCCTGCGATAATTGGACACGTTTGTTGTCTCACCCACAAATACGATTAAACGTGTCGTTATCGGCGTAGCAATAGGAATAAATGTGTTGTAATATAGAAGTTAAATTAAAAAACAACAACATGAAATATGGTACATATAACTATTTATTTTTTTAAACTTTCATTTATATTCGTCGTCTTCTTTGTTTTATATAAATATGAGAAAGTGAAACGTTCATACTGTACTCGTATATATCCCCTTTAAGTATAACTGTTTATTTTTATGTTATTTTAACTTACCTTGATTGTATTCGTCCTCTCATGTGTGTTGTTCAAAATACGAAAAACTAAAATGTTGATATTGAAATCGTATATATCCCCTTTATAATTAACACAAAACATATTTCTAAAATAAGTAAATATAACAACGCAATGCATTTATGGATTCCACGATATTTTCCTCTGGGCGTCCATTCAAATTTGCACCATGTGATCTAACTGTATGAATGTTGCAAACATTGTGGTTTGACCATAGGGGCATAGAACAATAAAATACCCTATATATACTATAAATATAAACAAGGGATGCACAATTTCTACGTAACACCCTAGTCTGATTAAAAGCCAGAATTTCACTTAAAAAAGCAATAAACATACCAAATAAACTGTATGACAACAGCCAAGGCATTTATCTTTCAGAAAAACATACACTTGCCAAGAATCTGCTAGCTTTTCATAGAATTTAGATCGAAAGTTTCATATGAAATACTCAATAGTTCTTACTCGGACAAAGGTGGTGCACCTCTGCACTATAGACTTATGGTCAACATTTTCCTCTTCCTGCGTAATCAAGCTCATGTATTGATATAGATTCTTTGGATAGTGTTATTTTATATTTTAATAGAGCTATACCACAACTGAAGGCGCATATTATTTGATAACAATATGTGGACAACTGGTTCTGTTAACAATAACAATGTTTCGCTTTCGTTTTGGACAATTTACTACATGAGTTTCTGAAACGCGATTTCATTGGTTCCTTGCAAATTGCAATCAATATCCAGCCAATGACATTGCTTGTTACATTCCCTAATAAATTGCACATGGCTGCCGGAAGATTGTCAATAATGCAAACCAATTAAATGTTTATGGTGTTGTAACACATATGTAGTAACACACAATCAAAATCATAGTCTACATTAATTCATACCTATCTTTAGGTAAGGAAACAATCTAAATTGTGCTTGAATGTGCTAACAACGTTACAAAATTGAAAAAAATGTGCCAAAGTCGAGGTGAACACCTGTTTCCGAGTTAGACATTTTTCTTGTTTTCCATGAAACTTTCAGTTGAAATCGAACAAAAAACATGTTAAATGCTGAAAACAGTATGTTTTTCTGAAAGATACATATCTTGGCTGGTGTCATACAGTTTATGTGGTATGTTTAGTGCTTTTTAGTGTGAAATTCTGGCTCTTAATCAGACTTGGGTGTTATGTAGAAATTTTGACAGTTGTAACCCTTGTTTATATTTATAGTATATGTAGGGTATTTTATTGTTCTATGCCCCTGTGGATTTGACGCCCTCGGGACCAGAACGGCAGACCCCGTCAGTCATTGTTTGAGGACGCTATCGCTGAACTAAATGCTGACGTACCGAGTTTTATCCGGAAATGTAGCCTATGATGTTTTGATTACGAGATATTTTAATAAATCATAGCATTGCAGGATCGTATTTTTTTACACATGACAATTTTCACATATGTGACGAATATGATCTCATTCGTCTAAGGTTTACAAATCGAGACATATGCCATTGCGAGTTTAAAATGGAAGAGAAATATAAAAGTCCAATAACAACGCGAGGACTTGCTGGTGTCCATTTTGAACTCTTCTGTGAATCCAATAATTATATATTCTTTTTAGTTCGCAAGTTCTTCTATTACAGATCGTTCATACATAATAGACAATATAAGCAATGATTAGACATTATAAAATCATGAACGCAAAAAATGAAGAAGATATACAGTATATAGCAATTATCTGTATAATATGACTATTGTAACGTGCAATTTGGTGGTACCAAGGATTGGAATTTGAGCTACAGGGTCATTACCAGTTAAAATGCGGATGGAGTGTTTATTGAACTAAAACTTTTGGATTTGCTGTTTTGGGGACACTCGAACCAAGAATACCAGACCTCAATGCATTGTAAATTTTATTTCATGTCGTTCTAACACTGACAAATATTTGAACTACACCGGTTACATATACAATACATATAGACGATATGAAACCATATATGACGCGTGCGTAGAATGCTTGTTTAATCCTAAATGTTATGATATATAATTGTAAACGTGTGATATAGTCGACGTATAAAATTCTGAAAATAGCAATGATCGTCATAATTATTACACAGTACTGATATTCCAACAGCGTTGCATTCTCATTAAATTGACTGTGGTGCACAAATGCATACGACAACAGACAAGAACGGATGTTTTGCGAACACATTTTATTTAAGAAATAATTCGATTTTAACATGATTTGACATATATCTTTGCAGTCGTAATAGGAACTACTTTTTACTGTGCTCTGCTCAGAATCGGAACTTTGTTTATGGGTAGTTTAACAACGATAATTTTGTTTTTTTGTCTATAGAAAAATTAGTGAGTAGCATGTTAGAATCGAATATTTCCTCCACATGGTAGAGCAAGGCAATGTTTACCAATATATAATGTTCCATTTTTGTATAATCACAAAACCGGTAAGTTTCAGATACAGATGAAATCATACTACGATGAACACTTATGTATTCATGTCGTTTCATAAAATAGGTTATACAATGTTCTTTTAAAATAATCTGTCCTCATGGGTCAGAGATATCAAGGTGGCCATCATTATGATTGAAATGAAATTCTTTTAAAATGTAATGCAAACATATGCAGTTTAAATGTTAAATGTCACACCTTCTATGATTTAAAAACATTGCAAGCAACACAGCATTTTGCACTTACTGGTTATAAAAAAAATTATTAATATAGTGAAAAACTATGTATAAGGCAGTTGTCACTGCCATGTTTTTAAGCACGGTATCAGTCTTTGTTGTTCTGTTGAATGTACGAACGACGTATTATACAAAGCTAATCGATCCTATACTAATTCATTGATATAAACACTCTTCTTCGTTCGCAGATTATCAGACTTTGGTCTTCGGACTGGTTTTAACGCATTCCCCTGAAACATACCGCTGCACAAACCATTCGGCGTCTTACTCGTCCCCTTTCTAAACCCCACACCATCAAATTCTGTCAAGTTCAACCTAAATCCCCTCCGCTCCATTTCCATTTCCTCGAGCATTTCGGCCATGATTTGCTCGAAGATGTCTGAACCTCTAGGCAGCCTCTTTTCAGAGTCGCGTTTTGGCTCTGGTGTTATACCCATCACCGAAGGGGTGTTCCACGGTTCTTCTATTACTGACAACGAGGATTCTGTCATTGCTATATCTCCTACCTATACATCAGGTTTGTATACCGCTTGTCAAACATAAAGTCTTAAGTATTTTTAACAACGGTTGTGAAATATATCCTTTATGTATGTACGATCTATAAAAGTTCGTGTTTTTAATATTTTCCTTCTCGATATGACTTAACAAATTTCAGCTGATGCTTAACATTTGCTTTATTGAAAAGACAATAAGTGCGATATTCGTTTACACGAGTCCACTGATATAAACACTATAATCCTTCAATCCTTTCCATACAGTACCTTTTACATATAAACTACATGTATAAGCACATATGTTGTCTACGCCGTTTTCTATTAAGACTATTAAAGGTATTTACATATACGAGCACATTTATTTCTACATTTTTCATTCAGTTACGCTTGAACACGTTAAAACACTTTATCTTCTTGAAGCGCGAGTTAATTCTATCAGTTTCACTGTTCGAGTTCTGTAAAATCCAGTTTTAGAAAATCGAAATTCATCAGCACACGTGCGTATTATTGCTAATTTATTGAAAGATTGAAATTGCAACAGTTTTATGGTTCGAATTTTGTAGAATTGAGATCTGGGAAATCGAAATCAATGACAATGTAGAAGGGCGTATTTTCCTTGATGCAATTAAGTTTGCAATATACCTGCAAGAAAACTCAGAATTATTTATAAGACAGTAATGAAAAGTATCGGTCATTGGAAAAGCACACGTTATCGTCATACCGACATTTCTAATAAGTGTGAGTTCAATTACATGTATTCTTATTTATACACGCGACGAATATTATATTTTAATGGCCACAACGCTTCATTTCTTCTTATTTCATACATAAGCAATAGAAAACTCTCTGCCTAAAACATTAACAAGCAATCACAGTACGTTTGAATGACGTCAGACCAGTGTTAAATGCACAAAACTTTAATCTCATAGTAAAATGGTCATTCGCAATTACATTACGTTTGAATGACGTTAGGCTAGTTCTAATTGCACAAATGGTCTAATTTTATAGTAAAATGGCCATTCGCAATTACATTATATTTGAATGACGTCAGACCAGTGTTAAATGCACAAAACTTTAATTTCATAGTAAAATGGTCATTCGCAATTACATTACGTTTGAATGACGTCAGGCTAGTTCTAATTGCACAAATGGTCTAATTTTATAGTAAAATGGCCATTCGCATTACATTATATTTGAATGAAGTCAGACCATTGTAAATTGCACATTATACTTTATTTTCATAGTAAAATTGCCATACGCAATTACATTACATTTGAATGAAGTCAGACCCGTGTAAATTGCACAACTACTTTATTTGTATAGTAAAATGGCCATACGCAATTACATTACGTTTTAATGAAGTCAGACCAGTGTAAATTGCACAACTACTTTATGTTCATAGTAAAATAGCCATACGCAATTACATTACGTTTGAATGAAGTCAGACCAGTGTAAATTGCACACCTACTTTATTTTCATAGTAAAATGGCCATACGCAATTACATTACGTTTGAATGAAGTCAGACCAGTGTAAATTGCACAACTACTTTATTTTCATAGCAAAATGGCCATTCCAATTACATTACGTTTGAATGAAGTCAGACCAGTGTATTTTCATAGTAAAATGTCCATACATAATACCAATGCGTTTGAATAAAGTCAGACCCATGTAAAGTGCACATTATACTTAATTTTCATTGTAAAATGTCCATACGCAATTAAATTACGTTTGAATGATGTCAGACGAGTGTTAATTGCTCATATACTTTAACTCCAATGTAAAATGGTCATACGCAATTTGAAAAGACGTCAGACCAGTGTTAATTGCACATATACTTTATTTTTATTGTAAAATGAACTCGTGTTTGAGATACAAAAGTATGCCGATTTAAATTTGTGTAGCTTGTAGAATATTTTTATTAGTTCAAGTTTCAAACACGTCTACATTTTCCCGAAAATGTTTATCCTTTGCATGAAAAACGCTGAGGAGTGCCGAATCGAAAACGTCATTTTATTTAACCCAAAGATAAACTACAACAAAACACTTTGACCCGCCTTTTCACATTTGTGCGGCGCGTTGTACCAAAACATTCATGCACTTATTAACCGAATACGTTTCTTTGGTAGCTATACGAGTATGTGTGTTGATAAATTTTTATTTTTAAATATTGTTTAACAATAGTCAAACGGTCTCCTCGATTTTTTATGTATAAAATATTAACATAAATATATATACGTACCGCCACCGTATGACGGAATATTGGCGGAACGATAAACAAAGCTAATAGGCCTATATTATATGTTTATTTTTATGGCATATGCCCCCACAAAGTGGGAGCATGGTACTTGTTCGTCTGTATGTCCGTACATACGTACGTCCCACGTATTGTGGACTCAAGCCTCTTTAACTTCTTGTCAGAATTAGCTCAACTTTCACAGCTGAAGAACCAAAACTTGTAGGCGATCGTAAAGGAAGAAATGTTGGATGCAACTAATGTTGGTAGAATTAAGACCTTTTATAATTTTTCTACTATATAATGTAGTGTCCCCAAATTTTGTGGACTCAACGCCTCTTGATCTGTTCGGCAGATTTTGCTCAAACTTTCACAGCTGAAGAACCTAAATGTGTATGTGGTCGTAGAGGAAGGAATTTTGACTGTGATCAATTTTGGCAGAATTATAGCACTTTGTAATTTTTGGACTCAACTTCTATTCAATTGCTTGGCGGATTCCGCTCAAACATTCACGTCTGAAGAAGCCTAATGTCTAGGTGATCAGAAAGATTTCTGGCTGTGACCAATGTTAGCCGAATGTTTGTTCTTTTGTCAGATTTTCTACTATAGAATCTAAATATAGTAGAGACGATTCTCAGTGTATTGTATTTTATCGTATGTGTTGCTACTTTAAGATTCGTATTCTGTTAGGGAACTGTTCGTGTGCGTCCGTGAGGATATCGCGCCAGTTTTGTTAATCCGACAGTTTCTATTGGTTTGTTTGGTCGATGTTTGGTTGTTCAATGCGCATTTGCCATTTCTACGTCTTACTGGCAGGTTGTATTTTGTGAAGGAGGCAGTTCCAACTCTCATTTTGTATGATACTTTCTGGAACGTTGTTCATCAGCCTCTATGTTATAAGATCAGTATTTGTAATGCTGTCTTTTGCCTTTATTTCGTTTGGAGTAACGCGTTGTTAATTTATCTTGTCGTCCCTAATCCTTTCGAACCAATTCTGCTGTACTTCGTAATTGTCTAAGATACGCGAGACCAAATATAAACTACTAAACACATACATGATTTGTTATGGATATGGTTGATATGTTTACAGAAACCGAAATGCGTGTCGCACCTGTTTGATTACAGTGCATTGGAGGTTTTAGATAAACTATCCGGTACGAGAGTGTTTGAGCGTTTGACCAAGTATTGTTTGCATTGCATATTTTACATTACAAGTAGGTTATATATGCAACAGCTGAACAATTTTAAATTATTATGTTAAGTAAGTTAAATAGCCACTATTCACTGAATACAACCATGTACAATGTAAATACATATGTATTTAGCATTATAACTATTTACATTTAAATAATAATCACATTGATGTATGCGCATTATCTGTTAAACTGAAAAATAGCGCATAAACATATCTATATACTTGGTAATCTGTAATGTTTGTGTTACTTTTACATATTTGCAGATTCCTGTTATTCCATTAAATATTACTAACTAACGGCGGAGTTAGTTGTTGACTGCTTAAGTTTTACAGAAAGCCGTATATTCAATTGTGCATTTGCTCCATCTCCTGTTCTGACCTCCATGGCATTGGCTTAACCTCTTTGCTAAAAATACACATTATAATACCCGTCCGAAGTCAACGTCAGTAAGTTACTACATATACATACATGAATAATAAGAGTGTTCTTTGCCAAACTACCTGCATTTTGTGCGAACAAATGATTAAACACATTAGCAAATGTCAAAATTGCATTTAAATCGACCCGATGCTACTACTTATAAAAGGTCTCACGTTGAGAATTCGTTGTTTATTGCAAATCGGTCTACCTATATGTGTAGTCAAATCATTTCTACGTGGAACTGTATTGCCCGATTGTTAAAATAGAGCTTTTAATTAGTGTATAATAGAAAAATCCAGACCCACCTCTTTAACTTTGTTTACGTTTTTGAGTAATTTGCTGTTCAGAGCTCCACCTCGGAAGGTGCATTGGCTCATTTTTTTGCACCTCCAAAAAGAGGTGGAGCTTGTGTTTAAAGGCCGTGAATTATATTAAACACATTTTAATTACAATTTATCCAATAATTAAAACAATGTCGTTTTTTAAATTCAGGGGTCAATTTACCCCACCCACTTTTAGCAACAGTGTGATAATAAGTTAGGAGCATCCTGTTCAGAAAATTTAGTTAAATTTTATAAAACATGGATGTGGTGATTGTTTAAAATGATTATTACATTTAGTTTATTTTAAAAGAGTGTGCAACAATTGAAAGTCAGTTCTTTGAAAAAAAAAAACACCCAAATTGAAGCGCTTTTTTCCCATTTTTTCGTACAATTTTTTTCCAACAGTGTTGAGCAAACATGTTAAATGTCACAAATATCAAATATAACATCACTTGAGTGAGTTTTTTTAAAAAGAAATTCAACACTGATATAATAACAGCTAAATTATCGAACTTGGGGCAAAATGAAATATTTAGGCGGCCTTCTTGGATTGTATGTAACTTACATTTCCCCATATAAAATTATTTCACTTATGTGTTATATGTTTAATGTCGTGATATTTTCTCCCACATACAATTATTTGTGTGTTATGTGTACACTCTCATGATATGCTATACAACATGGATCACTATGTTTCATTATACTTTGCTGTTTTATAACTGTTTGAACTCACTTTCCACAGGTTCTTCAAGACTGGAACAAAAATGTAACACTGCCGTATTTAATCAATGTTGATGTTAATAATTAGAAAATATCGGTTAACGCACATGTTGAAACTGTCATAAAATATTTATGTCTAAGTATATCACATAAATTTTTGTAAAATGTAAACTAATGTACTATTAAATCGCTATTATTCATTAGAAATTCCATGCAAATTACTCGGCAATCCCTTTCAATAACCGGGAATATGCATTGTTTTAATGCGTGTCTATATTTAGTGGAAATACCGTTGACATGCCTCGTTAACGTGAACGAATTGTTCATGAATTTAATTTTAATATAGTAAGCATGCATTTTTAATTAGGGTAGAAGTATTCACAATACACATTTTTTGCATATATTGTCTTGAATTTAAATGTAAAAAAAAAAGAAAATAATTATAAATATGTTTCATGGTACTGAACAATCGTTCATGTAATCGATTGCTCGTTGTTCTCAATTTGCGTTCAAAATAGTGTATTCTTTTAATTACGTACGATAACAAAAATTGTGTAATGTTATACTCTTTGACGCTGATGTCGCGTTACACAGAAACAACCATCGTACGTCGTCGATGCAAATAATGTCTTCAGCAGATTTAAATTTGACATTAAAATTAAAAATGTTGTTTGATATATTTGCTCGAGTTTCATTTACGCGTTGATACAGCATTCCTCAAGTTACAGACTAATTAATAATAAAAATGTATTCGTTAAAAGACCCTTACCCTACGGCAAAACCATATATGTCTCGCGACTGGCACACGCGTTCGGGGCAGGAATCACGGGTGCACAAGGACAACGTCTTTGACACCCAGCAGAAGTCTATATACTTCATAAAGTATTCAGATGCATCGCCATACATGTCAGTACTCTTCGTTATTTGTTGAACCCAGATCATTTTCGCTTTGATGAAATTCCCTTCTTCCATGCTATGAAGGGCTTTTTGAAGTGTACTTATCGTGGGACTATCATGTTCTTCTAACAGATAGCGAAACCGCTCATGCTGTCTGTAAAAACAGGTGGATTATTGTTAATCCGTTGTCGACTGTACATGTGTTGGTCAATGTCGTGTCTTCATAATTGCCACCCCATTTCATGACCTTAGGTAAATCGGGTTTTTGTTTGGTTTCTTCAGTTTTCTTTTTCTGCCGTTTTTTTTGTTAGGGGTTTTATGATACAAATTCCCTTCCCTTTTTCCCCCTTTTCCACGTTTCCTCTTGATGTGTTTCATCGATTTTTCTTTTTCTTATTTTTTTCTTGTTAGCGCCTGGGAAAAATTGTTTCCTGATCCTTGCCATGATTTTTGCAGACCTAATTTTCATAACAAATCTTGATGGTCTCCGATCTGTTGTCTCTTTGCAAATGTTTACTTTGATATATCGAAACCAATTTTCTACTGGGGAATTTGTATCCCTAGTAACAATGACTGTAGGATCCATTCCTTTCAACATAATACCTGACCAGAACGCTATCATTGGGATGTACTGTTGGAGCAGTAGTTCAATATACTTTGGAAAGTACGTTTCGTTTTTAATTTATTCACTACCGACACGTTCTGTTATGGCATCTGCAATTTGTGTAAATACACGGGTGAACGGTGATGAATCTCTAATAGTGGAACTATCTGTAGTGCTTGCGAGGTTTGGAATTTCTTCTATCTTGTTAAAGTCTTGGTGTTCTTCGTCAACGTCTTCAAAGTCATTTGCAGCATGAACAGTTTTGCTAATTGATTTGGAGTGCTGTAATGATGTATTTTGTAAGGCTGCAAAAGAGTAAAGCATCAATTATCGCACAGGTTTTTTCACGTTCCCGAGTTTGCTTTGTAGTGTTCTCGCCATGTGTTGAATCATATGACGTGAGCAAAGGTGGTGGACTGTGAAATTGGTTTGGTTGTTGTTGCTTATGCAGTTGAAACATTTGTCATTGTAACTTTGTACATTCATGTTATTTGTAGCTTGCAAACTTGCCTGCAGAAGAGCGAAACTAAAATCAGTCTCAATTTTCCGAATGTTTAATGTATAACCTGTAATTTCCACTGCTCGTTTCACTGTTTGTTAAAAGTTATCTATACGTGGAATTGTGTGTTGCGTTGAAAGCATGTCCGCCAGTGATACTGACGAGTCATCTTGTTTTGCCACAAGAGAATATAAATATGGTCGTTTCTGTCCATCTATTGGCTTTATGACGGATCCTGTTGCATCAAAGTACACCTAGTATATTTCTTGATGATACATTTTTCATAAGGTCGATTTGTTCATTTTTAAACAGTATCAATACAAATGGGTCCAGCCCAATTTCTCGGATGTAAGGACTGTTAAAAAAGTCATCTTTTTTTTTAATCAGTTGAAGCCCACTCATAGTATTGGCATGAACGTTTTCTTTGGAGAATGATTCGGACACAATTTTTCGGATAACATCAAGATTTGGAACCGTCGAGTAGTTTCCTTGTTTCAACGCGTCACAGTTTGCATGTAATAAATTTTCATTAAACGTCAGAGCGGGCGATTTGCCATGTTATGCCGTTGAAAGCCGATTATGTTCCGTCTATTTATTATTGATTTATTAATACTATGTAGTCACCTGGCGCAAATAAGTTACCACTCATAGGCTTTCAATGCGGAGCTGAATTCAGAGCTGAATTCAGAGCCCGGTTTGATTTCAGTCTGGTGTTATTGTGGAGGCTTTTGGTACCAGTGAGAAGGTATGACGCAAGTGAGTTTTCTATCATAGGCTTTCAATGCAGAGCTGAGTTCAGAGCTGAGCTGAATTCAGAGCCAGATCTGTATTCGATACGATGAATTTTGTTGATTTATTAAGATCATGTAGTGATCTGGCTGAATACAGAGCCAGCTCTGTATTCGTTCATGTGTTAATTGATAGTTGTTACTAATCCCCCGTTCGTCCGTCCGTCTGTCTGTAACATTTTCGTGTCCGCTCCATATCTCCTATACCCTTTGAAGGATTTTCATGAAACTTGGCTCACATGTTTAGGTCATTGAGACGATGTGCAGAAGGCACGAGTCAGTCACGCCGGCTCAAGGTCAAGGTCACACTTGAAGGTCAAATATTCGAGCCTCCATTTCGTGTCCGCTCCATATCTCCTATGCCTTTTGAAGGATTTTCATGAAACTTGGCTCAAATGTTGAGGTCATTGAGACGATGTGCAGAAGGCATGGGCCTTTCACGCCAGCTCAAGGTCAAGGTCACACTTGAATGTTAAATTTTTGAGCCTCCATGTTCGTGTCCGTTTTTCGTGTCCGCTCCATATTCCCTATACCCTTTGAAGGATTTTCATAAAACTTGGCTAAAATAATTTGCTCATTGAGACCATGTGCAGAAGGCATAAGCCAGTCACACCAACTCAAGGTCAAAGTCACACTTGAAGGTTGAATATTTGAGCCTGTATTTTCATGTCCGTTCTATATCTCCTGTGCCCTTTAAAGGATTTTCATGAAACTTGCCTCAAATGTTTATCACATTGAGGCAATGTGCAGAAGGCATGAGGCAGTCACGCCACCTCAAGGTCAAGGTCACACTTGAAGGTCAAATGTTTTAGCCCCCATTTTTGTGTCTGCTTCATATCTCCTATGCCCTTTAAAGGATTTTCATAAACCTTGGCTCTAATGTTTATCACCTTGAGGCGATGAGCAGAAGGCATGGAGCAGTCCTGCGACCTCAAGGTCAAGGTCACACTTAAAGGTCAAATGTTTCAGCCTCCATTTTCGTGTCAGCTTCATATCTCCTATTGCCTTTAAGGAATTTTCATGAAACTGATTAAGGTCAGTGTGATTCTTCAAAGTCACCATTAAAATATAATGAAGGATCACGGCGAGGGATATAGCTGTACTTAGGACTGTCTTGTTACACCTTGAAGTGGTTTTGTGCAAATGTGTTCTCTATCATAGGCTTGCAATGAATGCGGAGCTGAATTCAGAGCTGAATACAGAGCCAGCTCTGTATTTGTTCTGATGGTTTTTGATAGTTTTTATTACAGCATGTGGTGGTTTCGTCCAAATGTGTTTTCTAGCATAGTATATCGATGCGGAGCTGAATTCAGAGCTGAAAACGAGGGCCAGATCTGATTTCGATACTGTGTTTTTCTTGATGATTTATTAACACCATGTAGTCATCTGGTGAAAATAAGTTAATACTCATAGGCCTACAATGCGGAGCTGAATTTAGAGCTGAATACAGAGCCAGGTCTGTATTCGATTCTCTGTTAATTTTATAGTTGTTATAACAGTTTGTAGTACTATTGTGCAAATTTTTCTTTATCATAGGCTTTCAATGTGGAGCTGAATTCAGAGCTGAATATAGAGCCAGGCCTGTATTCGATTCGGTGCTAGTTTTGGTTGTTGCTGTTTTATAACGGAGGGTAGTTTTTTGGAGAAAGTGTTTTCTATCAGAGGCTTTCAATGCGGAGCTGAATTCAGAGCTGAATAAAGAGCCAGGTCTGTATTCGATTCGGTGTTTTCTTGCTGATTTATACTATGTAGTCATCTGGCGCAAATTAGTGCAATGCGGAGCTGAATTCGGAGCTGAATACAGAGCCAGGTCTGTATTCGATTCTGTGTTAGTTTTATAGTTGTTATAACAGTTTTTTGTACTATTGTGCAAATGTGTTCTTTATCATAGGCTTTCAATGCGGAGCTGAATACAGAGCCAGGTCTGTATTCGATTCGGTGTTAGTTTTGGTTGTTGTTGTTTAACTGAGGGTAGATTTTGGGAGAAAGTGTTTTCTGTCAGAGGCTTTCGATGCGGAGCTCAATCCAGAGCTGAATACAGAGCCAGGTCTGTGTTCGATACGGTGTATTCTTGTTGATTTATTAATACTATGTAGTCATCTGGCGCAAATAAGTTACCACTCATAGGCTTGCAATGCGGAGCTGAATTCAGAGCTGAATACAGAGCAAGCTCTGTATTCGTTCTTGTGTTAAGTACATAGTTTAGTTCTTTTGTTACCAGCGAGAAGTGGTATGACGCAAATGAGTTTTCTATCATCGTCTTTCAATGCAGAGATGAATTCAGAGCTGATTTCAGAGCCAGGTCAGTATTCGATACGGTGATGTTTGTTGATTTATTAAGATCATGCAGTGATCAGGCGCAAATAAGTTACCACTCATAGGCTTGCAATGCGGAGCTGAATTCAGAGCTGAATACAGAGCCAGGTCTGTATTCGATTCTGTTTTAGTTTTATAGTTGTTATAACAATTTGTAGTACTATTGTGCAAATGTGTTCTTTATCATAGGCTTTCAATGTGGAGCTGAATTCAGATATGAATACAGAGCCAGGTCTGTATTCGATTCGGTGTTAGGTTTGGTTGTTGCAGTTTTGTTACGGAGGGTAGATTTTGGGATAAAGTGTTTTCTATCAGAGCTTTCAATTCGGAGCTGAAATCAGAGCTGAATACAGAGCCAGGTGTATATTCGATACGGTGTTTTCTTGTTGATGTATTAATACTATGTAGTCATCTGGCGCAAATAAAATACCACTCATAGGCTTGCAATTTCGAAGCTGAATTCAGAGCTGAATACAGAGCCAGCTCTGTATTCGTTATTGTGTTAAGTACATAGTTTAGTTCTTTTGTTACCAGCGACAATTGGTATGGCGCAAATGAGTTTTCTATCATCGGCTTTCAATGCGCAGCTGAATTCAGAGCTGAATTCAGAACCAGGTCTGTGTTCGATATGGTGATTTTTGTTGATTATTAAGATCACGTAGTGATCTAGCGCAAATAAGTTACCACTCACAGGCTTGCAATGCGGAGCTGAATTCATAGCTGAATACAGAGCCAGGGCTGGTATTTATAAAGAACCTTAGTCGAAAATTAAGAAATATCTTAAAATTCTCAAATTTAATTATTTGATTTTCTGACATAGTAATGCATTTCTGGAAGATTTTGATACATAATTTGCAATATAATTCAAAGTGTATTAATATCTAGCATTAGTGATGGAAATGTTCCAAAGCAGAGTATTTTAAACACAAATTCTTATTTTGACTTATGTTCAACTTAAGTTAAGAATGGATTAAGAATCTTTATAAATATGGGCCCAGGTCTGTGTTCGATTCTGTGTTAGTTTTAAAGTTGTTATAACAGTTTGGAGTACTCTTGTGCAAATGTGTTCTTTATCATAGGCTTTCAATGCGGAGCTGAGTTGTTTTATAACGGAGTGAGGATTTGGGGAGAAAGTGTTTTCCATCAGAGGCTTTCAATGCGGAGCTGAATTCAGAGCTGAATACAGAGCCAAGTCTGTATTCGATAAAGTGTTTTCTTGTTCATTTATTAATAATATGAAGTCATCTGGCGCAAATAAGTTACCACTGATAGGCTTACAATACGGAGCTGAATTCAGAGCTAATACAGAGCCAGCTCTGTATTTGTTATTGTGTTCAGTACATAGTTTAGTTATTTTGTTACCAGCGAGAATTGGTATGACGCAAATGAGTTTTCTATCATCGGCTTTCAATGCGGAGCTGAATTCAGAGCCAGGTCTGTATTCGATACGGTGATTTTTGTTGATTTATTAAGATCATGTAGTGATCTGGCGCAAATAAGTTACCACTCATAAGCTTGCAATGCGGAGCAGAATTCAGAGCTGAATACAAAGCCAGGTCTGTATTCGATTCTGTGTTATTTTTATAGTTGTTACAACAGTTTGTAGTACTAGTGTGCAAATGTGTTCTTTATCAAAGGCTTTCAATGCGAAGCTGAATTCATAGCTGAATACAGAGCCAGGTGTGTATTAGATACGGTGTTTTCTTGTTGAATTATTAATTCTATGTAGCCATCTGGCGAAAATAAGTTATCATTCATAGGCTTGTAATGCGGAGCTGAATTCAGAGCTGACTACAGAGCCAGCTCTACACTAGTCCCCACTTGCCTTGTAATATATATGTATAGGTGAATGTAGATCTCAGAGCTAGCTATGCAATAATCGAATTCAGAGCTTAATGTAGATGTCAGATCTCATAGCCAACTTCACGGACCTGGAAATTTTGATATCGGTGCTTTGGAATTTCTAAATGACGATATGGACGACAGTTCATTAAGTCAGTTATTGAACATTCCGACGCAGCAACTTGTTATTAATAATAAAAGTGTCAGTTCGCGTTTTTCGGAGCCTGTTTCAAGCCACGACATAAAACTTCAGCAGGAAAATGGCATTCCGAAAAAGACCAGACAAGCAAATAACTGGACTACCAATCTTTGGAGTGAATGGGCCAGACACAGGAATTCCCGACCGGAAACTTTGCTGGAGTATAAAGGCTAGTCTATTCCCGAAAGTATCAGTGACCTTGATGATCCAGATCTGAACTTTTGGATGCACCGATTTATTGTGGAAATTCAGAGGAAGGATGGAACAGAGTGCCCTGCCAATACACTTACACAAATCGTTGCTGGATTGCAGCGCCACTTGAGAAATGTGTGTATAGGTAGACAAATTAATTTTTTCAAGGACGATGACGTCGTTTTTCAAGAATTTAGAAAAACCTTAGATGCTAGAATGAAGTATCTGACAAGTCAGGGGATCGGTGTGGACAAAAAACGTGCTGATCCGGTCACATTAGACGATGAGATTAAGATGTGGGACACTGGAGTGTTTTCGTTGACGTCCGCTTCTGGTCTCAGTAACGCGGTTTTCTTTTACAACGGCAAAGCATTTAGGCAGGGATCTGCTGAAGAATTTCAAATTGATTTTGACTACGAGAATCAGCGGAAGTTCGTTATGTACACACCCCGCATGACTAAAAATGTTCAAGGGGGAATGCAACATCGACGTATTGAGGTGCACCCAGTAAAGCATTATGAGGACTCATCGAATCCCCGCTGCCTCGTGACATTGTATGAAAATTATCCTAGTCTCAGTCCTAGCCGAGGGCAGCTTAACCGGAAGCCACTCGATACGGTTTCGTCGTTTGGACCACGTTTTAGTGCAGGTACGATACCTTTTAACCAGATGTCGCATATGTTTAAACGTTTCTACTTCGAAGCTGGTATTGATACAACAGGTAGGACTATTTCTAACCACTCTGGGCGTGTGACGTGTTGAACACGCCTTTATAACGAGGGATTTTCGGACAAGGCTGTGATAAGTAGAAGCCACCATCGTAGCAATGCTGTGCATTCATACCAGACGGAGCAGTTCTCCATGAAATAAGTAATACATTGGGCGAACCGCGCCCTGTTGTGAAATCTGAAACAGCCGGAAGTAATGTCGTTGACCACGAGATTAAACAAGAACCGGAAGTGGAGCCTATCGCCTCGTTAGCAGCGAATACACTGTGTTTGACAGTACCGGACACAATTACAAAAATTGTCCTGATGAAAAACTCCAAAAAAATGAGATCATCATATAACTTTAAAAAACGGAAGGGCTGTACTCTCTAAATAAATAAACAAGTTTAACTCGAAGACATGTTTTTATGTTTAGACACTTGCTTTGATATTCTTTTGTGGAGATGTTGGTAGGGTAAGCATTGGTATGCACAAATAAATCACTGATATGTTTTAAGATTGGAGACTACAGTGTGACACTTGCGCTGAGGCGGGTTACATTCAACTAGAAAGTAGCCGCTAAAAAGATGGTGATAAAACAGTCAACTTTGTTTAGTGTCGAGTTCTTTCTTACATAATACATGACATACCCTTTTTATTGCCGTTTTTATTGCTTAAATCAATTCAGCTTATAATGCTCTTTAAGAAAATGTATGGTTATGAGGGTCCCTATGTGCAAAATGTTGCATTTATTTTTGGTTAAAGTTATCGCTTTTACATTAAATTACATAAGGATTGGAAGTAGTATATTGTAACCTAAATACAAAACAGGGAGCGGCACTAAAGGGGCAATGTGAACATAAAATCACCATGTTACTGTGTGGTTTTATTGGCTGTAATAAGTTTTATGGCAAACATGCGATAAATATCATGATTTTAATGTGCATTACGAATTTTACAGCGAAAACGGCTTTTTCAGGTAAAAAAAAAAGAAAACAAGTACGGAAACCCGTCTTGTGAATCTTGCAGCACACTAAATCATGCTAAAACCAAAAATGAACACGTTTTATACAATATTTTTTTCTATTGCATTAAAGTATGTAAACATATGCTAGTAGTTTGACTGATTTATATGAATTAAGTACACAATTTGATCAGGCACCCCATATAATCAAAGGACTGAAAATGCAAGCCAGATTGCTTATCAGGCATCATTCTCAAATGCGTTTTCAAGCATTTCTAATTTGTGGATCGGTCTGAAATTTTGCATGCACATTAGAAATATGTTAATAATGATGTAGAATTGGGTTTTTTCGCGATATCAAAACTTTAAGTTGTCTTCTAGGTCACAACACACTAAATAAATAAGTCATGTAGGGCTGTACTCTCTAAATAAATCAACAAGTTTAACTCGAATACGTTTTTATGTTTAGAGACTTGCTTTGATATTCTTTTGTGGAGATGTTGGTAGGGTAAGCATTGGTATGCACAAATAAATCACTGATATGTTTTAAGATTGGGGACTACAGTATTACACTTGCGCTGAGGCTGGTTACATTCAACTAGAAAGTAGCCGCTGAAAAGATGGTGATGAAACAGTCAACTTTGTTTAGTGTCGAGTTCTTTCTTACATAATACATGACATACCCTTTGTATTGCTTAAGTCAATTCAGCTTAGAATGTTCTTTAAGAAAAGGTATGGTTATGAGGGTCCCTATGTGCAAAATGTTGCATTTATTTTTGGTTAAAGTTATCGCTTTTATATTAAATTACATAAGGATTGGAATTAGTATATTGTAACCTTCATGTACATTAGACAATATTGGGAAATCCCCAATATTTGTTGCGTGTTGTCTTACGTTCTGTGCAGATGTGTTTATACGACACATGGACACGTTTTTTTTTGTTTTTCTCACATATACGATTAAACATGTCGGTATAGGCGTAGCGCTAGGAATAAATTTGTTATTTTAAGTTTCCTCGATCCTATTCGTCCTCTCATTTGTGTTGTTCAAAATATGAAAAAATTAAATGTTTTTATTATAAAATCGTATAAATCCCCTTTAAGGTTGAAAATATGCTTCAATTACAAAAATTATCAGAATTTTGTCAATTTGAAATTTCGGTAGCCAATGGCCATTTCAGCTACTGGGACAACATAGTTTCTTATTGTTAAAGTCACAGATTTCTTAATATGTAGCTATTGTACTGTAAAATAAACACCGTAGATCTTTGTTAAAATTCATGGAATATCTTACTTTGAGTTGTTCATGGGTCGTCTGTAGTCCGAAATGCAGGCTGTGTGTTTAGTAGGGATCTTGGAGTTGTTGCGCCTAAAATGTTGGCTGCGTATAGTCTTTCGATCCCAGCATCAGTTAGGGCTGCCGCTACTCTATAGTAGTCTTATTTCCTACAGAAATATTTTTTAAATCTGTTAAAAGTTTCATTAATATTCTCAGGCTTCATATTGAACCATGTCTCAATAAGAACCAGACTCATTCCTAATGCCAAATTTACCAATAAAATGACCCATATTATTCATTTACTCATGACATTCATTAATAAATCCCTTTTTAAATATATTTTTTGAGACTTAAAGAGTGCTCTGTCTGTATATTTTACTCTTAATTTACATTTGTTATATGACTAACAACCAGCATAAGACCATCGTTTCCCCGAACCAATTTGTTTTTGAACATACAAAGGAAATGCAACAAACCAAAATTTCAAATAGAATAAACAAAAAAATTATAACAATAAATTTACTTCCATTGATGCTGTACAGTTTATGAATAGTTAAAGTTTTCAACTCACAGGTATAATTTAAAAAAGTTAAAAACGGTGAAATTATCTTTTTCTTTTGTCTTTTAAGAATTTTTACTTTGCTTTTAGGCATCACGTGTGAGAGAAAAGGCTGTACCACTGTTGCGGATGATCGAATATGGATATTTGGCTCGCTGAAGTTTTTGCTCTAATAAATGTAATACATATTTGTATCAAATTGTTTATTTTGTTGCGTATGATTCATTTTACTGCAAAAGTTGACTTTATAGTTCATTCAGAGTAATATGACGAACCTTAAAACATTGACTGATATAAACGCTAGTGACCTGATATAAAAAAAATATATCAGGCACCTTTGTATCGGGCCGATTTAAGCATAGTGGTAAGATAAAACATATCTCTGCTCCGTGCAGTAAACAGTTCTTAGACCCATGAGTTCAAGGGTCTGTACGATGGTTGTTAAGAATCGTCCCTACGATGATACTAGTGCATTCCGTGTTCGCCAAGTGCTGGTTTGTCCTTGAGACGTACCATCCCTGACAGTCTATTTTTTAACTTTCCCACAACAAACACATGAAACAGGCAAACGAAAATGGCTAAACCATATGGTCGTACCTTTAATCCTTTATACGTTCAAAAATAGTTTGCATGGATAACCTCAAAATCATGAACCAAAACTGACTCCAGATGATGAAATACCAGCTACAGTTAGCCCATGAGCAAACATCTTTGCTCCTCGGTCATGAAGAGTGGACCCATTTTTTGACGCTTTTAGGCAGATTCTGCATCGGTGATAGTGACGAATACCTTGCAAAATGAGATTGAGGCGAAAGTTAACGCCCCTGAATTCTCGTCTGATACTGGCTCATTTACTGGCACCAACCTCTTGACTGGTGTTTTGTCCTGGGCATGGCTTTATCTGATACGTGATGGAGAGACTGGAGAAAACTGATGTTGTACCACGTTTATATCCTCATCGGGTCACACCGGCATGTAACAACCGTGGTTTGACGGGATCGTGTCGGCGGTCATTGGCGACACCTGGGTCACACCGGGATTTACCGTGTTGCACCGTTAATACTCGCTAGTTAAACGCGATTTGACCCCGTAACTCCGGAGTGGAACTGAACATCCTTCTTCTTCAGCGGGGTAATGTCGGTAATGTGAGAACGCAGTTTATATTTTTAGGGAAAAAAATCGTCACCGGGCGTTACCGGGACCACAACCATGGCAGTGAGAATGGGGCTTAGGTATTGTAGCACGATTAAGGAAGATCCCGGTGAACCTACGAGCAACCAACAATTCCCACGGTTCGCTTCGCATCACCTTGATATTCTCACGTGACATTATTTATATATGTAAACTAATGATTAACACGATCAATTTTATATCGGGATCATCGTGTCAGATGTTATTGTTTCGTAACAAAGCGCAACAGAGTGCGTCTAATCGTGCTTCCAAATCGTGGTGATCGGGATCGATCTTAGATAAGGCAAACACAACGCCCTAGAGTTGGTGAATGTTGCATTGATAATATTTTGTATTATTATCATGGAATTATTATTTATGATATTAATTGATAGAAATGTTTGTTGTTATGCTTGCTCACTTAAAACCCCTCGTTTTCAATGTTTTTAATTATTAGTAGTAGTAGTGACCATTAGTCAATCGTTTAGAGTAAAGTAGTTCAATCAGCGTAATTTGTACTGTTTACCGCCAAATAACCCATGTTTCGCTTCAAATCTGTTTGAGTTCACCATTTTGCACGATTTACTTTTTATATGCAAATTTAAATTGACCATTGGCGATTTTCTGAAGTACAGGGGGTCACGTTTACACGTCATTCGTTGGTCTTCGTTACATATGTATAGTCCGTTTTTTTCTGAACTGTCAAACATAAATAATTTCACGGTGGTTGAATGTGTTATTTTAGAATTTGACATTTATCGCAGTTCTCCGCTCCGTCGTATTCACTGGGGATGAACAAAAAAGTCACGTGACCTCAAAAGGCAACGTCAGTAGTTGTTTTTGTGGATAATATGTCCGCTCAGGGTATTTTCTAAATATCTCTGTTGTTCGTCGTGTTATTAAAGTACGACGTAGCGCAAAAAAAGAATGCATGAAATAGGCTTTCCAAAGGTATATACAGTGGTTAATACTTTTTGTTATAGTTTGCTAGAACACTTCGATACAATTTTCTTTTTGTAGAGGCGAACATCGGTAGCACAATGACAAATGATAAGATTTCAGCCACATAAACGATTGAATATTGTTGCAAAAGTTGTTCGATTATTTGTTTTACATATTTATATTGATACATGAACTTAATTTTCACAATTTGTATCCAAAAACTGCATTTGAACAATAAAAACTGATTTGTTGAACGTCAGTTGTTAGTTGCAAAAGGGCAAACGTCAGTAGTGCAAACATGCTCACGTTAGTTGTTCGGAAGAAAACGTACAGAATGAAGTGTCAAATGCATTTGAGCTAACCGAGTCACAACAAAACCATTTAAGAGTTCAATGAAGTGAATGAAAGTTGTTAAAATATGATATATTGTTATGACCTTTGTTACCATATGCGAAACGGGCCAGAGTGTCGACCACCTAGAACTATAATAGATTTATTTTATATACCAGTTATAGATCTGAACAGATTAACGCCAAAACGCTAAAGGCCAAGTTAATTGAGGCCAGAAACGGGTTCTCGTTGCTTAATCATTAATGTAATAAAGTATTGACATATTGTATTTGTGCATTTCAGCTATGTCTGATGTGTGTTGCTTCTGTGGATATGTTCTATAGACAATATGGCAATTGCGAATGCACGAAGTACGTCACAACGGCCTTTAGTTTCATGTGAGTGATTTCATAGGCACTTCGCCTAAGCGTCCCGTCACAATTTAGTTTCAAAGTTTAATAGAAACAAGTTTAATCTAGATGCTACATTTAAATTAACTTTAAATTAGTATGTTGCTGTTTATTATTACTGACATGTGATAATGCATTTTACACAGGCAGGTCTCCGGTGAATGTTTCATTTGGTCAATGGTGTTCATGCGTTTATCCATTTTTCCTTGGCAGAAATGTGTATATTCTGGTGCAATGTACACGGGGAAACAACACAGCATGTGTCGGAATCGCCAAAAAGAGTTAGCAACGAAGTCGGACCTAACCAAGCACAGACGAAGAGACGATATGCAGGAGATTGTGAATTGCGTGGGTGGACTTGACAAATAAAATGCCATTACCGCACAGTGACAACAATAAATAAGCAGTCCCTGTGTCAGCCCTGCATGTTATATGTCATAACGATACCGCAGAATTTTTTGTCGAGGCACTGGACCAACAAACATTGCGAGTAAATGGTTGTAGAGATACAAGCAACCTGTGTCGACTGTTCCGTCGTATCAAATCACTTATTCGATATTTGCAAATGGATATCAAGTACTGACTTTGATAATTCTTAATTGAGTATCGTCAGGTGATGCAATTGCTCTTTCTTCTAGTATGTTATATATACATTGATATATATCTGTATCACAATGACAAATAAGTTATTTAGAAGCAATGTTCAAACAATGTGCACTTAAATTGTGTTCATATAGGAAGGTGTTAATTCCGATCTCAATTTCATTCTTTAAAAATAATAAACTGTGATTTCTATTTACATTTTATTTTCGATAAGTCAGTAATTATCGATAACTGGACAGTACATTTTGCCCGGACATATTATGTTGCAGGATGTAAATGTTGTTGTACACTTCAGATTTGCATTATAATATATAACAATCAAACATATTTGTATGTGTATTTTATTTGAAAACTTGAATTTAAAAACAATATATAATTTATGTATTCGTTGTGTAAGATTGCAAAAAATGGCACATACGAGTCACAAAAATCAGGTTGAAATCCATATGCCCATTGCCAATGTCCTACTGGATGATACAGTATTGTGTACATAATGTTACCTAAAAGTTGTCATAGGACATGCCAAAATCAATTTGTAACACCTGCGAAGCAAGATAAAACTGAATGTTAGTTGCAATTTTTTGAAATGGTCAAAATTACGTAACTTATATTGATTCACAGGGATCAATTGTGCATATGCTATCGTTGTTGATCAGAGCTAGTGTTAATGATCGATGTGCAATATTGTTCAATAACACGTGTACAATTTTAAAAAAATCCTTAAGATACTTAAAGAATTTCATACATATTCATATATATACCAATTTACACCACATGTGAGTTATAATCTTTCAGGAAAAGCGAAATGAAACATTGTCATTAATGATGTTATCATATTGAAATAAATATATTTATCACTGTTACATTAAGGTTGTATTTTCTGTGTTGTATCACTTTCACTGAACCTATCTTTGCAAGACATTGCAGTACAAATTATTAACTCCATATATCGACTGTCACACAAGTTCGTAGCTATACAGTCACACTGTCCCAGAATTAAGCGTGCAATATCATCGGGTTACATTCTTACAACTGCGCGCTGACGATGCTGTAGAACTCGGACAGTTCGTTTAGGATGGATTCACGCTATGTGTATGTGTTATTGTCTGTACAGCCTCGAAGGGTACGGGTGTCCACATTTCTCGCATGTAGATGGAGCTTCCGGAGGGACACTGCACATAAACTTGGCACTTACACGCATTAACGAAGGTACCCGGCCGCTGTCTGGTTATATACCAGGAGCTAGCGAGGTTAAGATTTTGATGTAAGATTCGACATATCCGGAAGTCCTCGCAGAGTTGCATTCTTTGTTGCCACTGTGCCTCCTCCAATTCGTGAATGCGCTGTAAGCAGATTCGCCTCCACATTGCGTTGGTACGAAAGTCGCCAGCTGATTTGAATGTTTCAAAGTAGAACGACAGATCGTACTTGTGAAGAATGCGAATTATGTCTGGAATGTAGCCCAATCCACATTCATATCTGCAGGAACTCTTCAATAGAACATCAGGAGTTTCCTTTTGAATGGCTTTTCGAATGGTTGACACTGACCCTTGCTTAGGCGTCCCTTTCTATTTTTGGCAGACGTATTGCTCCTGTAAAATTACAGTTAATTATCATTATAAATAATTTTTCAACGCAATCTATCACACGGCAAGTATCCATTTTAATTTGGACCATAATCCGAAATTGTCTACAAAAGATATTGCACAATTTTATTTCAAGAGAAATTTTGTAATTCGGTTCAAAATGACCGCGTAAAACATTAGTGAATAATAGTAATTATATGATTATATGTTATTGAAGTTTATATACTTAAGTTTATTTGGTATTTTTAAGCTATAATACATAATGTAGTGTTTATTAACAACATGTCGAACAACTCAGGGGTAACCGTGATGTCAGAAACGGATGCTGTACGATCAGATGGCGCAAATAAATAAGAAAATAAATAAGCAAAATGCTGTTTATAATTATTTATTAGTCATTGGACATCAATTATATGACCGTTTTTCTCATTTCTCTGCTCAATAACCATGATTAATTGATAACTGAAAATTTTACTTACCCATATAATTCGGTTCAACTATACCGACACTCCTAAACAAATATTGGTAATGTACATGAACTCTTCTTCTGTCGGGTTCACATACTTTTCTTCTATAAATACATTAATTTCATACACAAAACTTGCGTAAAACAATCAGACTATTTTTGGAACGACAACTTGCTCGCGATCAAGGGCCTCGGTAAGAGATACCTCCCTTGTTAGTCCGATGTCTTATAAATGTAATACATATTGGTATCAAAGTGTGTGTTTTTTTTTATAAATATGATTCGTTTTACTGCGAATATATCATGTACCTTTGTATCGGGCCGATTTAAGCATAGTGGTAAGATAAAACATATCTCTGCTTCGTGCAGTAAACTGTTCTTAGACCCATGAGTTCAATGGTCTGTACGATGCTAGTTAAGAATCGTCCCTAAGATGATACTAGTGTATTACGTATTCGCCAAGTGCTGGTTTGTCCTTGAGACGTACCATCCCTGACAGCCTATTTTTTTAACTTCCCCACAACAAACTAAAATGTACCTTTAATCCTTTATTGGTTCAAAAAATAGTTTGCATAGATAACCTCAAAATCATGAACCAAAACGGACTCCAGACGCTGAAATACCAGCTACAGTTAGCCCATGAGCAAACATCTTTGTTCCTCGGTCATGAAGAGTGGACTCATTTTTGACGCTTTTAGGCTGATTCTGCGTCGGTGATAGTGACGACTACCTATCAAATATGAGCTTGAGGCGAAGACTAACACCCCTGAATTCTCGTCTGATACTGGCTCATTTACTGGCACCAACCTCTTGACTGGTGCTTTGTTCTGGGCCTGGCGTTATCTGATATGTGATGAAGAGACTGAAGAAAACTGATGTTGTACCACGTTTTGCCCCGGTATATATCCTCTCCGGCGACAACACCGGCATGTCACAACCGTGGTTGGACGGGACCGTGTCGGCGGTCATGGGCGACACCTGGGTCACACCGGGCTTTACCGTGTTGCACCGTTAATATTCGCTAGTTAAACGCGAATTGACCCCGTAACTCTGGAGTAGAACTGAAAATCCTTCTACTTGCCCGGGGTAACGTCGGTAATGTGAGAATGCAGTTTATTTTTTTAGGGAAAAAATCGTCACCGGGCGTTACCGGGACCACAACCGTGACAGTGAGAATGGGGATTAGGTATTGTAGCACGATTAAGGAAGATGCCGGTGAACCAACGAGCAACCAACATTTCCCACGCTTCGCTTCGAGTCATCTTCATATTTTCATGTGGCATTTATTTATTTATTTATTGCTAGGTTCCCACTATCGTGCGATCCATCACTAACGCCACGATTGGCCACTCGCAGCTGATCGTGGTATTTCTCTCAAATATCAGGCTTGGATACGATGTGATGCGAGTCCATACGTTTTGGTACGATGTTTTGCGCTCTGTTGCGATCTGGCCACGATTTGCCAGTTACAGGTGTCACGATCTGTCACGGTCTGATCTCCAGTTTAGAATCGATTACATACGTTCCATTGGGATTGTTTCGATCTTATCCACGATTGGGTCTCGATCTGACACGATCATCACGATTGGGTTCCCCAAATTAGGACGATCTAGAACGTACAGATAAGTTCCCATAAGCTTATCACGAATCCAGGCGCTCCGTAACGATAGGATACGATTTCGGTCGCGATATCTTTCACGATCATGATCGATGGAGATCAAGATTTGAGCTACGACTGGACCCGAATGATATAAATAAAGCCCGACTGAATTGTTGACTTCATTGTTTCTTGAGATCGCAACCCATCTTAAACATTAGCGTGGTGTTTTTTCTCTTCTACGATCGATCCCGATCACCCCAATTTGGATGCACGATTAGATACGATTTGTCGCGCTTTGTTACGGTGCAATAAAATCTGATTCGATGATCACGCTGGACAATTAATCGCAGTTGATCGTAGAGAACGTTTGAACCGTTCAAACTTTTTCTGCGATTAACATAATTTCCACGACTTACCTCAAGATCTGATAGGATCACCATGGTTAAGACCACGATTTTAATCGTGGCGCCAATCGTGATAGTGGGAACCTAACATAAACTAATGATTAACATGATAAATGTTCAATTTTCAATCGGGGTCATCGTATCAGATCTTACTGCATCGTAACAAAGCGTCTAATCGTGCTTCCAAATTGTGGTGATCGGGATCGATCTTAGATAAGGCAAACACAACGCTCTGTTTAGATACTTGTGCGTTCGCAAACATGCTGGTACTAATGTCGCTTACGCCATTGACAAATCGTTCTTTATAACGAATATTGTCATCAGAGTTGGTCAATGTTGCAGAGATAATATTTTGTATTATTTTCATGGAATTATTAATTATGATATTAATTGATAGACATGTTTGATGTTATGTTTGCTCACTTAAAACCACTTGTTTTCAATGCTTTAAATATATGTTATCAGTGGTAACCAGTAGTCAATTGTTTACAGTGAAGTAGTTCAATCAGTGCAATATGTTCTGTTTACCACCAAATAACCCATGTTTAACTTCAAATCTGTTTGAGTTCACCATTTTGCACGATTTTCTTTTTATATGCGAATTTAAACGTCATTCGATGGTCTTAGTTACATATGTACAGCTGCGTATTTAAAATATGATATTATGAATATTTATATTATTTACAGCTTATGCACGAGTTATTATTTTCCCCACCTTCACCCTTTGTAAGTTAACTGATACCCAACCCCCGGCAACATGAATATCAAGTAAGTTACAAGCTTTCGTAAATCAGAACAGTTTCAAGAATATGCTTTATTTTTACGTGCCGGACCCGGCTAGCTCAGTTGGTAGAGCGCTAGACTGTCAATCCGGGGTTCGTGAGTTCGAACCCAAGCCCGGCCACATAACTTGTGTGGGGATTGGTCATGAAAGTATTTCTACGGCCATTTTGCCCCTACCTCTGATTCAAGTAGGGCAATTGTGAGTTACTGGCATATGTATGTGCACTTAGTACTGGTAAACAGCTTAGATCGGCTTATCTTGCCCAGGAAAAGTGTAAGTAGGTTAACTGACCGCCGTAATATGACTGCAATACTGTTAAAAACGGCAAAAAATCCAAACAAACAAACAAAATTATTCTTACGTCTCCAGTGTAAGAAACAGGTTGCTCAACACGGGCCCAGTCCTTTACCCCAAGCGTGCAGAAATACGAAGGGGCCATTTGTCAAAGGATATAAAGAGTGCGATGAACATGGTTTCTTATTTGATACTGAATACAATAATACATGTATCTCCCCTAAGCCAGAGTACCGGTGATATGCCTCGTGTTAGGTTATCATGTCATTGAGATTAAAGGCGAAATGTCTACTTACACGTAATGTTCTTACGTGCAATGTCCTAAAACTCGACAATTAACACGTTGTAACGAACTAAAAATCAATATTTAATTAATGTATTTAACGTTCGCGTTCGTCATACTAGTACTAAAGTTTGCGGAGGTGGGTTTGCTATTTGGATAAGCTACCGGTCGATTGAAACACTTGTATCGTTGTGCATTTATTTTGTATCGTATTTTAAATATGGGCAACAAACAAGATTCGTCTATGCAAATACTAATGTTTGAAGAACTGAACGTTTAAATAATGATGAAGTATTCTGTTTCAATATGCGGTACATCTCTCTATGAAAGTATAAACAAAGCGAAACTCCAGTTGCAACAGCAGGAGAGAACTCTTATTAGCAGCCCTAGGTCCTTCATTTATGGCAAGTGACCAATTGCCAAAAACAATACACAGGACCTTACAAAAACACACAACAAACACAAAACAGACATGAATAAAACTGGGGTCACCGCCTTAGAACGGTCAATGCAAAGCATAGGGGGTTTAAACTGGTTTACGTGCGCACGAACCTCACACTTGGCCTAGAATTATTAAAAAAACATGTAAGTGTAAATAAAAATTAACATCATAACATCAAATTAAACAGCAACAAAATAGAATATTATTCAATTTAATTACCATTTAATTACCTAATTAATTAATTACTTTAATTAATTAATTACCTTAATTAATTTAGAAAACAGTAAACCTGGGTCCATATTCACCAATCCCATTCTCAGGCTTAAAAATAAGGATTAGACATAGACTCGAGAACAAGTACTTTATAGTTTGCAAATATGCTGAGCACCATGGTCGGGTACGCCATTAAAAATTATCTTTAAACAAAAAATGTTAAAATTATATTGGTTAAGAACAGTTTTAAGATTATTCTTTATTCTTAGATCTACATTCTATGAGGTGGTTGGTGAATACGGGCACTACTTGTAGAACGTCATGATTTCAATTTCATATGTCCCTCGTGTATGTGAAACGTCTCTTTTTTATTTTCATCATTGATAAACGTGTATTAACATTCATTCTAAAGTGACACTTGCTAATTTTCCTATTGACAAAGAACAAACTTATCGTTGTTAAACCACCCATAAGCAACGCAAAAAGAAGTTCCGATTCTGAGCGGAGCATGGTAAAAAGTAGTTCCAATTATAATTTCAAAAATATATGTCAAATGATATTTTGCGTTGTATCGTTCAGCAATTTCAATAGATGCAGAATTTTGCTTTTTGAGGCAAGCACATTTCAATTAACTCATTTTTGACTAGAGCAAAAAATCTGCCTTGCATTATTTTGATGCAGTTGTTTTCCATTTGCCAACTTTAAAAGCACTAGAAAATAATATTTTTTATAATACTAATGGCGTCTTTTGCAAAGTTCTTTTTCCACTGATCGTTGTTTATCTGCAAATAAACAACTCTTTGTCGTTCTGATGCGTGGCTATTAAGCAACTCGAGCCCTCGTCGTTAAATTTCTACGCATTAGAACTCCAAATCGTTGTTTATCGGCCAATAAACAGCAATAAATCGAAAACTATTTCTTAATTCATCATCGGGTAAAATGACTTAGGATTCATTTTGTCTTTGTATACAACTATGATCCAAAATATCTGCTAGTCAAATACACTATTGGTATAGTAACTACATCAACACTAAAAATGACCACCTCTGAAACTCTCGTAGATGATGGTTTCATACGTATTGATGCGTGATTATGGGGATTTTCTTACGCGTTTAACAGTCGTCGATACCAGTAGTGTTCTATATATCCGTTCGTTCTATTCACAGAACATTATGGAAATTATGGTATCAGTTTCGTTTAACAAGGAAAAGTTGTTAACGCAATACATCTCCCACATATTTCCGTTGAAATCAGAAGGAAGATATAAATAATAGTCGTCAGGAACACCCGATTTAGTTTTCGAATTTATTTTGAAGTTCAAAACTAGAAAATGAAATTTTAGGTGTTACTGCCATTGGATAGTATCATACACAAGATAAACGTAAGACAGCTAAATATTTTACATCGTTTTTTTGGATAACAGATGGATCGTTAATTATATGTTACTGTTTTTTGGCATTTTGAGCAGAGACTGGTTTTTCCAATAAACGCTACTTTAAAGTTTAAAAACAATTTACACAAGTTACAAATGTTATTTACTATTTAAAAATGCTTCCGGTTTAAGACGTTCAGGTAATAGGTTTAAATTCGTTGTATATATTAAATTAGAAGAGTGGGAATTATTTATGATATCAAACAACTGGATTTCTACAACATGTAGTACTCTAGCCGCTATTGGAAATCAAGAAGTAAGGCGGGACTATTGATATGAGGAATATATACCACCACAACCATAGCAGAAGTACATAAACCTCGTGAGGAGACATAAGGCTTAAGACGTATCGCATTAGCTCGGCTTTGAATTACATTTGTAAACTAGTGGAATTAAGGAGATCCCATTGCGCTATGTGAGAGGGGATATTTCGTTTATTTTAAGTATTTTATCGTGTCGTTTACGGTATATCAGTGAGAAGAATTGATCACAAAGTACCGAAAGGAGTTACTGGGTTCAGTTCGTCCGGTGCTATAAAAACAGCGGAGAACCCTCTAACGTGATTCAAAGATGATCATAGACGGACAAAACAATTAAACAAAATTGAGATTTGATCTACTTTGGAATTACTAATTGTTTAAGTTGCTTGTAAGGACTAAACAGCAATACATCACACCTAACCATGCGGACAGAATATCTGCAACGGTTGACAAGCGAGGAGGACAGTGATAGCGACTGTAGCATGAAGGGAGGGCTGAAAAAGGTACATTTCTGTGGTGGCGACGAGGACATTGTCGAAAAGCCATCAAATCTTGTGCAGGCGGAGAAAAAGTTATGTTTGCGAAGGAGCAAAAAACGGCAGACCTTCAGCACTTTGCAGATTGATAGGGGGGACATTCCCGACGGTTCCGATGTGTTCAGACAGGTGTTGAAAGAGATACAGACGGAGGAGAGCGAGGAGGAAGTGTGCACTCCGCGATCTGACTGCGATACTCCGTCGAAACCGCTAAAATCTATATTGAAAAAGAAATGAAAACAGTACGGCCATTGTAGTGGACAGTGCATTTACACCCGATGACACTTCATACTATAGTGCAATGACATACAGTAAAGAAATACGTCGTTGACGTATCACCGATATGATGTGTCTTAAACATACATATGGGCGTCATATCTAAAGACAAACCACGGCGTGCAGCACTGAACAATATTACCATAAAGAAACATTTCACACCAACATAATGTTGAAGTGTAAACTACAATCGAAAAACGTTAACGTGGGTTACCCGTTTACAGCAACTATATTAAAGTATGCTGCTTCTTTAAGGTACTCAAATGTATATTATATACGTTAATGACTGTAGTGCTTACACACTGATCTACATGGTACGTTCAAGGAAAAAAACGTTGAGAAGCCAGCATTCCAATAATCAATATTTGCGGACTAGAGGAAATGTCATCAAACAGAGTAGTTAATTATAAGGAAGCGACGAACTTACGTAGAGGTTTCCGAAATATACGGAACACATGCAAAGACACCAACCACTAATGTAATATTTGAAAGACATAATGTGTTTAGTGCTGTATGCGTTTTATAGTACATTACGCAACATTCTACTGACAAAAAAAGATATGTTTGTTACCAAGTAAGCAAATGGTTTATGCTAGTTGTATTCTTTATTTTGTCATTTCGGAACATTGTGTTTGTCGTGGAGAACACATAATTCTAACGATGAAAACATCGTTGCTAGGATTCGCAGCTACATTGTCAAACGATGCAGGCATGTGTAATTAACTTCATTAGAAAATGTGAAACATTGTTAAGCCTTTATATCTGTAAGAAGGATTAATGAAAACATGATAATCCATGTCTTGGATACGCGAGTCGTTTAGTGTAATAGGCTTATGTTAATCTGTAGTAGTAGGTTTGTATTTGGCAATATAGCGTTGATTTTTAATGAACTTGTTTAAGTTCACGAGTTCACTTAAATATGTTTTGGTATGCAAAAATACATAGACGACCGATTATGAACCGATTACGCATTTTTCAAATGTGCAATATTTTAAGTCATTTTGAATGTGTTAAATTTCTGGTGCAATTTGTTGGCTTTCGTCTTATTTGTCTTATTTCGTAGTAAATATATTAACGATGTAGCTTATATATTATTCATACCAATTTATAACTCTGTTAGAAAGTTAGTATAGATTAGGTAAATTGTGTGTCTGTTACAACACACGAACCGTTTCAATTAGTGAAAGCCTTCTACACCAATAATGAGTTGATGCTTAATGTAATTTATTGTTTAAAATAAACAATACGCACTTGCCACATGCTCGTGGCAAATATGTCTATTACTATTTACCACATGCTGTCTTCTTTAGTTTATTTATCCCACAAGCAACATTTCTGCATCATGATTTGAACAATTTCTACATGTATATATTTTCATGCAAATGTATTTATAGTTGTCAGATAACAGTCTATAGCTGAAAAATAAATGTTGAAATATGTAAATGTCTCGTATTTAATGTGTCACAAGATACTTATTTTGTTGTTGTTTTTTTCTCACCGCATGGAAGACGAAACCGAATTTAGTTTACCCAAAAAACGAATTGAACAAAAGAAACCATAACAAATACGTTTATTTTAAAACGACCTTGAAACAAAACAAACAATGATTATTATAAGTCTAACAACGCAGTAGAGATTTGAATATACTTTTAAGTTGCAAAAAGCGGACGAAAATTGCCCTGAGGAATGTTTTGAAACCCAAACAATTGTCTAATGAACGGTATAAACTGAAATTAGCGATACGACACCCACGGACCTGAAATGGAAAGTAAACACCCTTTTACGCAGTTTTTAGCCCATTTCATATTTCATTTCGCATTGTTTATGGCTGTACAACAATTCCAAAGATCAGCAGTGTCGCGAGTTCTTTCATAGTTCTGAAATTCAATACAGTCTAACTTGTGTTAATTAGGCCAATTAACCAATCAATGCTTCTGTTTACCACGAAATCTGTGCTATTATCGTTCATATTTCAACAAATAAACTTCGCTTGTGGTACATGTATGTGTAACTATGATTGTCAATTATTCAATTATTTTAAGAACTTCTGCGTTTCGTACTGCACGTAAGTTCATCAAATATTTTATAAATTCTATCTTAGTCGTCGTTATGATGATGATGATAATGGTGACGAAGCTCATAACGATGATAACACTATGGTGTTTTCTTACTGACCATCATCGCATAATTTCTTAAGAAGTACGGTGTCGTCATCGGATTGCCTGAGCAACTATATAGAGAATATTTGTTGATTTCGGTGAATGATCGAATTTTATTTCACGAGTAGTTGTAGAAAAAATATTTTCACGAGTGGCGTAGGGATGAGTGAAATAAAATTGTTATGACCACGAGTAAAAAAATATTCGATCATTCACGTTAATCAACAATACAAATTTTCTTGTTTATTGTATGCTTTTCGACAATAAATAAATCAAATTGCGCGAGATAAGCTGCAACGTCACACTTTTGTGTATTCCAAACTTGTTTATCATAAGTATAGTGGGAAAAAGTGCCATAATTTGTGCGTTGTTGTCGCTAAATTGAGTTTTGTTGAAATGTATCATGTGTTTTCTGTAAACAAATGTATGTAAATATTGTACATGTATATAAATTAACCAAGGGAGGTAAACCTCTAGACTACTGACAGATCGATGTAATTGATACATGTAGAAAACATAGCGCGTTTCATGTTATATTTTCACTGCAGTGAAAATATAAAATGTTATGTTTTCACTGTTCAACTATTTCACCTATAAAATTCTATATTTCACTGAAAAGCATATAATAAAACATTATCAGCCGTTTAATACAAATTGACATAACTTATCCACAACCAAATTGTACAGCCGAGACTCGCAACAGGGGCGAACGAGTGCTATTTACATTAGCTATTTCTAATATATCATTATATACGTTGAATTACAACTTCGACATGTTTTAATAAAACATTTGTCCAAACTGAAAGTTGCATGACCAATAAATATTTTTGGCATTGTTTTTCCTAAAGAAAACAATCCCCAAAAAGTTCTGACCTTTTCTTTAATTTTAATTATTTACACGTTAGTGCCAAGGTCGAACAAGTAACCGAGGCGCCTGACAATGAATGCATTTATTGTTGATCATAAATGTTTATACTAAAAAAAAACATGCTCCCCTACAAGCATTATTACAATATAGCATTCATTAAATAGCTCATTACGTTCGGCTAATGCGCCAAATACCCACGTTTAGTGATAACAGAGATATCGAACTAATTTATATCTTTGTCATTGAAGAGTAGGTTGTTCTATCTGTGAGGTAACATAACACATGCATTACCATTTAGGATTTGGGGAATTAGTGTCGACAATAAGCATGTCATTGTGAGATATATAATTGCGTGTCATGTTAGAATCATCTGCCTTTCATTCATTTTTTTTCACGTTTATCTTTTATCTTCCTGTTAGTTTCGGAAAGTCCCGAAATGTCAGGCAAGTATTTAAGACACAAAATGAGCGTGGGTTTGTAGAGGCATGCGAAATGACATGATGCGACTGATGTTGTATGGAAATGGTAATGATAATAATGATAGACTTGATAAATGTTCCGTAACATTTGGTGGTAGGTTATAATAATTTCGATGAGAACAAGGACGATGGTAATGATAACAAGGCAGTCTAAAAGACAGCTATATCCCCCGCCGTGATCCTTCTTTAGATTTTAAAAGTGACTTTGAAATATCACACTGACCTTAATCAGTTTCATGAAAATTCCTTAACGGGCATAGGCGATACGGAGCTGACACGCAAATGGAGGCTCAAACATTTTACCTTTAGGTGTGACCTTGACCTTGAGGTGGCAAGACTGCTCCATGCCTTCTGCACAATGCCTCAATGTGATAAACATTTGAGGCAAGTTTCGTGAAAATCCTTCAAAGGGCATAGGCGATATAGAACGGACATGAACATACAGGCTCAAATATTCAACCTTCAAGTGTGACCTTGACCTTGAGTTGGCGTGACTGGCTTATGCCTTCTGCACATGGTCTCAATGGTCTCAATGAGCAAAACATTTGAGCCAAGTTTCATCAAAATCCTTCAAAAGGCATTGGAGATATGGAGCGGACACGAAATGGAGGCTCGAATATTTGACCTTCAAATGTGACCTTGACCTTGAGCCGGCGTTACTGATTCATGCCTTTTGCACATTGTATTAATGACCTTAACATTTGAGCTAAGTTTCATCAAAATCGTTCAAAGGGTATAGAAGATATGGAGCGGACACGAAATGGAGGCTTGAATATTTGACCTTCAAGTGTGACCTTGACCTTGAGCCGGCGTGACTGACTCATGCCTTCTGCACATCGTCTCAATGACCTAAACATTTGAGCCAAGTTTCATGAACATCCTTCAAAGGGTATAGGAGATATGGAGCGGACACGAACATGTTACGGACAGACAGACGGACGGACAGACGGGCATTCCTATAACCCCCCTCCCGCCACGCGGCGGGGGATTAATAAAATGGGTGCTAACGCGATGTAGTTTCGCGAATAGATTTAGCAGTGGTGACGACCAATTTGTTGATCGTGAATGTAATATTGTTCTAATTAGCACCATAATATAAGTACATGTTTAGATTGATAAACTTAGTAGGTGCTACGGTTCAGGAAAACAGCAATGTAATATCTACATAGAAAGTATTAAATATACAATAAATAAATGCTATTTGATCATCTTAAGTATAAAAGTACGGCACAAGTAATGTCATTGTATTAACTAGTCTATAGGCCTGTTTAAACTACTACATACAACATTTAAGCAAATGTTTATTTAGTGCAAATTTATTCTAGCCAAATAAGGTTAACTGCATATCACTTAAAAGTCAAGACTGTCTTAAGAAAAGTGATATTTCGAATGGTTCTCAAAGTCCGAAGTGTTTAACTTTTCTATTGAAAGATGAGTATCATAAATTATGAGCGCTCAAATAACAATGACCTATATCTGACGAGAGAACTTGAAGTGTCACAGCACTTGCTTCGTAAACACATATAGGTTAAGTGATATATGACTTAGGATAACGACCCACACAACCCTCGCTGGATTAACCCCCATCTATGTACATGTAACTTTTTCTTCGCGTTTTATGCTTTACTTGCACGATCCTCGGTCAGAGTTTTAAAGCATAATCTGCGCACAGATAGTCCCCAATCACCCTGCTGAGGGAGTATGCGCATTTCATAACCCATAGCTGGGAAATGGGCCCTATTTGGGCCCAAACTAGGCCCTGAGCGTTATCCGAGGATCATGCATGTTATTGATAACGTTGTATAACTTTACACTGAATTAAATAACCAGACTATTCCAAGCAACTAAACATGCTTTAAAGAGGGTCTGTACGATTTCACCAAATGTGTTTATATGAAACTTATGAAAGTAAAATTAAACCGATAAAACGTTAATGAATAAAAAAAGTAGAATAAAAGTTCAGAATAACTTTTATTCGAAAATCGTCGAAATTAGAACTTTACACCGTTAAAATACTTTCGTCTTCCAGTCGAAACCTCATTCATGTGCATTAGACATGTACAATATTGGGAAATCCCCAATATTTGTTGTGTGTTGTCTTAAGTTCTATGCAGATTGTTCATACGACACATGGATACGTTTTTAGTTTCTCCCACAAATACGATTAATCGTGTTGGTATCGGCGTAGCGCTAGGAATAAATGTGTCGTTTTTGAAAAAGTTCATTAAAAAGGAACATAAAAATAAGGTACATATAACTGTATTTTTATTTTATTTCAACTCTCCTCGATCATATTCGTCCTCTGTTTTGTGTTGTTCAAAATATGAACAAATGAAATGTTGATATTGAAATCGTATATATCCCCTTTAATCGATTTATTTTTTAGGTAAGTTATTCCAATTTACATATCCGGCAGAAAAGTTTTACCAGTATAAATCCCTATAATTTAACACTTATTACGAGTAACACCATACACTAACAACAACCTTTGTGAACCACCTTTTTCTAGCAGAAACACGAACAGATACGATTTGTTTTAAAGCTCACAGCTTAGAAAATAGTTGGTAGGACTTGTCATTATTCGTACATCAACAGGTTTTATAATTTGCTCTTTTTTCTTTCTGCTTATTTTTCGTTCTCACATGAGCAATCCGTCTCAACATCAATATTTTGTTGCATATCTTTTGAAATGGGAAAACGTATGTATATAATGTATAATTTATTGATATAGAATACAGAATAATTTATCAATATTTTAATCATTGTCTTTCCTGTCATTGACTTGTCTTCGTCATTGGTATCGCTGACTGATGCAGTTGGGGATAATTCATCTTTAACATTGATTCTCTTTCTTTAACTGTGTATCTGGACTTTCTTACGCGTATAGTACTCCTTTCTCCTCTACTGTTGCAGCAAGTTTAATATCTTATGAAGTTTAAAAGAGAAAAAATAAACAAATAAAATTGTTCCAGTTTTTTTTTTCAATTGCGAAAGTCGCTGCATAATTAAAAAGCGTCCTATGGAATGTTTTTTTTCTTTCGAATATTCATTCGTAAACAAGATAATATCCTTGACATTACACTGCTCTGTAGATTAATAGTTCGTTTCATCATGCACAGCAAATATTTATTTAATCGATTCCTACTTAAATATTTAAATTAATATCAGATCAATTTACTGATAATATAATATCATAAACTTAGTATTTTTCAGGTAATACTTGCAATTTACCACGCCCCTGGACGTGGTCCGTATCATGGATCCATGAATCAAACTATCCAGACATATCAATGACTATGCCGAAATCTTTGATCTTTTTAATCAATCTGCACTGCGCGTGCCATAACTCGATACATTATAACAAGGGCCGATTGTTTGGCCCACGCTTCACACCGGTGCATGGGAAATCTGAGACCTCTTATAATCCGCGATCTCGAGCATGACTTTGCCCCATTATTATAGCGTGCCTTGGTTAATTAACAGTTATTAATGACATATTAAAGGAGCAATTATTGGTAAATATGTTGTCATTAGGATGCCTTTCCATATTAACTCCGAGTTACTTTCCTCATAGCTACATGTATACATGTTATAAATAATTTTCGATTTGAAGTTGTTTATCTGTAAATAAACAAGAATTTTGAGTTGTGATGCGTAAGAATTATACGACGAGAGCGCTAGCCCGAGTGGATAAATATACGAACATCAATGTTTGTTTCTTGATAAATCGTCACGACGAAGGTGATGAAATATTTATTTCATGCCATGCTGTGAATGAGTGGAGAATACCAGTGAATGATAACCCGATCAGTTCACTCTAGATCGAGTGAAATGATAACGTTTTATCATTTCACTCTTGGTTATATGCAACAACTTTTAACTTTGTTTTTATGTTTATTTTTTAAAAGTATGTGAATATCCGAATCGTCAGTGTAAGCATCGGGCTTTTCCAACAATAAAACAACAACATAAAATTCAATACAAATATAATTAAGCGACAACGACGAAGTAAGAGTGGCACTATTTTCCTACCACAATAGTGATCGACAATTTTGGAATTATAATGTTCCTATTGACAAAGAACAAAATTATTGTTGTTAAACCACCCATAAACAACGCAAAAAGAAGTTCCGATTCAGAGCGGAGCATAGTAAAAAGTAGTTCCAATTATAATTTCAAAAATATATGTCAAATGATATTTTGCGCATTATCGTTTAGCAATTTCAATACACTCAATTAACTCATTTTTGACTAGAGCAAAAAATCTGCCTTGCATTATTTTGATGCACTTTTTTTTCCATTTGCCAACTTTAAAAGCACTAGAAAATAATATTTTTCATAATACTAAATCCTAATGGCGTCTTTTGCAAAGTTCTTTTTCCACTGATCGTTGTTTATCGGGAAATAAACAACTCTTTGTCGTTCTGATGCGTGGCTATTAAGCAACTCGGGCCCTCGTGGTTTAATTGCTACGCATCAGAACTCCAAATCGTTGTTTATCGGCCAATAAACAACAATAAATCGAAAACTATTTCTTAATTCATCATCGGGTAAAATGACTTAGGATTAATTTTGTCTTTGTATACAACTATGATCCAAAATATCTGCTAGTCAAATACACTATTGGTATAGTAACTACATCAACACTAAAAATGACCACCTCTGAAACTCTCGTAGATGACATATGTAGGTACAAGAGCATTTAGTGTATTGTATAGGCAATTGGTCACTTGTCTCAAATAAAGGACCAGCTGATGGTAATAAGGGTTTTTCTCCGCTACAATAGAAGTGGGCCTTTAATGACATATCGCGATAGAGTCCATCGCTAATACTACAGATGCCATTTTGATACTATGATTTACTGATAGTTTTGTTGAGAATACCTCGTTCGATCTGAAGCATGCCATTATAGTTTAACGTATCGCTGATTGGAAAACAGTAATTTTAAGATGGTCAATTTAATTCTTATTCCCAACTGCATATAGCATTCACTCCTGCCATAGCCTGAACATATCAGACAATTTTACTGTGTCCACGGGCCGAGATATTTAGTATAGGCTTTATTATATACGGCGTAAGTTTGAATCGCGGTTGATTGTTTTGTTGAATATTGTAAGACTATTAAACTTGATAGTTTTTTAGTTATTTTAATAAGGATGTGTCAAATTCAAGTTAATTGGGCTGCAACGGCTACAACATGGGTGAAATTATATATGTATGTGTCATGCCGGATATATTTGCACCGATTGTTATTTTTTCTGACTGCTTTATGATACACATATACACGTTTGTTTATCAATCCATTAATTTAATGCAATTACGAACAAATAACAGTTGCAACAGGTTTCACTTTTTTGAAAGCAAACTAGTATTGTAAGTTTACTGTTATTATGATTTAGTTAAATCTATTATTTGCAAAAGAACTTAATTGCGCGGATAAGAAGTCCATGCAACATCGGGTTACTTAACGGACAATCATAGACTGATATTACTCTAAAATTTCGCGCCAAATCCTAGTATCATGCTCGATTACGGTTGATCCAGATCCACGCAAAGCAGATTACATGCTACTCATGATGAAAACTATTTCGTCAGGCTTTTTGTCCGTCTGGTAAGGTACATGCTTTTCTGTTTCTTACCATATGAATATAGTATATGCAATCAATTCGGAAGGTCGTAGTGTCCTCATTATTTTTATGTTGAAATCGTTAAAGAGTGAATGTACGATCTTACAACAGACACAGTGTCATACATGTATTACAACCCTAGTTAATTACCATATACTTTAATTTATAAGAACCATTGTTGTTAAACGCCTAATTCGCTACTTTTTAATCACAAACTAGTTTTCGGCTGTACAGCCGGAAATTCCAATTTATGTTGACTCGACAATTGTTTTAGGTTACACAACACTAAAAAACGATGCAAAAGTTGACAATCGTGTTAATTGATTTATTCGATATTTTACCGTTTCCTTCGACATGTGTATGTTTATCAGTATGCTTTCAAGATATTTTGTCACTTTCATCTGCTTATTTTGAAAATATTTCATATGAAAGATCGTACATACACACTTTAAATGCATTGAAAGAACTAGAACTACTTACAAATGTAAATTTTCTGAGCCTGTTTGCAAAAATGTGGGTTAGTTAAGTATGCCATGTGACGCGTAAACTTGGCAAGATCAAGGGACAATAAATTGATTTCACTGAATGTTTTCACATTTGCCCGTCCCAGTAGCCGCGGACGTGAATAATACATGATCAAACGAACGACCACATTCGTGTTTATGAGAGTGCGGGTGGCACAAGTACTCATCGTAACACGGTTTGCGATATATGTTAAAGGGACACTTACGTCTGAATAAAGTGTTTGCAATACAAATGAGGCGTGTCGTGGGAAAAACGGGTTTAATGCACGTGGGTAAAGTGTCGTCCCGGAGGCTAATCCAGGACGACACTTTCCGCTTTTACGGTATTTTCTTTTTCAAGGAAGTCTCTTATAAACATAAATCCACTGCAGACGGAAAGTGCCATCCCGGATTAGCCTGAGCGGACTGCACAGGCTGATCCGGGACGACACTTTACGCACATGCATTAAGCCCGATTTTCCCACGACACGCCTCAAATATATCCATGAGCAATACATATTTATGGACTTCTTGCTTGGTGAAGTACTGTAAACGCATACAAATGTCAATGTTTATGTAATTGTATATACATACGATACACTTTTTAGATAAAAAAGATTAAAAAAATGTCCAAAAGAGTGCTTTACATCAACACATTAAAACATCAGTACCTTTAAATCAGTTAAGAAACTGTCATATACTCGTACATGTAATGAGATATTACGCAATTATTAATATAAATTAAATAAATATAAAACTAGCTTTTCTACATAATTGCATTCGTCGTACTCCTAAAAGATTGTCTTCCTAGTACATAAATAAATATTGAACCGACACAGTGTAAATATAATATCTGTGGACAATGGACTGAAGCGCGCCCTAGTAAAAATATTAAACCCAAACTGTGTCAATATTGAACCGAAAGTAGTTCTTATATTATTATTTCCTAGTACATAATTGAATAACCAAAGTGTAGGTTATTAATTCAGAATGAGACTCATTACAAACAATAAGCCAAGCTATAAGGAATATTTACATAGCAATGTGTGTAAATTAAAGTAAAATCCTTTAGTATATTTACATTGCTGTGCATCTTACCATGTAAAATTTTGTTTGATCATAACTTTTTTATTCTACCAGCACATTCAGTGTGTCTTTAACTTATACGAGTGTTGATATCGCATGTAAATTAGACCAATGTTTGTGGGTCATGGTTCTGTTTCTGTAATTTAGTCACTTTTTATTCAAAATAACAGATACCTTCGTATCTAGAGTTTATAAACACCACTTTTTTCCTTTGGGCAGTTCGACTACTTTCGGTTCAATATTTACACTGTGTCGGTTCAATATTTGTACCATTTTATAAACAACCATTGTTTCCTGTGGACATTTGAACTACTTTCGGTTAAATATTGACACAGTTTGGGTTCAATATTTTTACTAGTGCGCGCTTCAGTCCATTGTCCACAGATGATTATATGATTATTCATTTTTAGACCAAGAAATAGGGTGTCTTTATACAGGAAAGGTGTTAATATAAACATTTGTTTTCAATGGACTTTACATTTGTCACAATGCCCAATGCAGTTGTTGTGTGTTTCTATAAGGACAGGTTTTTATTTGCCGACTTGTGGACTGAGTAAACTAATTTTAAGGTCATCGACAGGAATCGTTAAAATAAAATGAGTCGTTAATGAATCACACTGTACAGAGTCACAACAAAGACAATGCCCTTATTTGCTTAGCTTATTTGCATTAGATGACACAAAGGAAAGTGGCCTATTTTACAAATTATTCATTAGTAATTCATGTATGACAAGCTTACTGTCTAACAACTGTATGCAACTAAGTCAATGAACCTTGCCCTTTACGCTATTTTCTATTGTTTTATCTGTTCCTATTGAATATTATTTAGCTAAGTGTCACCAAATATTGAAGTTCATTGCACAAATCTAAAACCCAGTGTTCCAGACACACCTAGTATACAGCCTCTTCCCTACTGTTGATCAAGCTAATATAATCTAGATTTGAATGTGTCAATGAAAAGGTTGTTGTATCAAATGCGATGAAGGCAGTATAAATCACCACTGATATTGAGATCTGGAATTTGTTTTGAATTAAAATCAGGTTCTCTAGTCTATAACGCTTCCCCACAACGTACCTACTAAGTACATAATAATGAGGCCTGTCGTGGGAAAACCGGGCTTAGTGCATGTGCGTAAAGTGTCGTCCCGTATTAACCTGTGCAGTCCGCACAGGCTAATCCGGGACGGCACTTTCCGCCCACAGAGGATTTATGTTTAGAAGAGACTTCCTTGAAACAGAAAATACCATAAAAGCGGAAAGTGCCGTCCCGGATTAGCCTGTGCGGACTGCACAGGCTAATCCGGGACGACACTTTACGCACATGCATTAGGTCCGGTTTTCCCACGACGCGCCACAATATATTTTCATCCATAGAGACTGACATAGAGAACATCCTTATTGTTATTACAAGTATAATGGGTTACACGTTTTAATTGCCTTTTCATAAATATTGACAATTAAGGGGAAATATGATTACTATTCACACACATTTGTAACAAGTTATGGGTCATATAAAGTTTAAAGTGACCCTTTATTGAAACCAAGGGGAACATGCTATTGACACACGTGTTACCTCAAACATTCGCCATCCCTTCCAACAGTCTGGCACAGTTTATGTGATTTTGTATTTAAATACGTTTCAAACGTATATAAAAAGATGTCTCAAAATGAACACGCAATTCTCTTGTACCTGCATATGTCACGTTTCCAGCTTGATTTACAGTCTACCATAATTCACGAATAAAATATCAAACGCTCGTAATCACCCGTATGCATATACATGTGACTGTACTTATACCTTTAGAATTCTATCAGGGTAAAACGTACTTTTAAATATTGATTTCAACGATGCTAAACTAAATTATAATTATCATAATCCTTGGTACTCGGGTATATATAGGGTTCTTATATGAAAATAATATTCAAGGACTTTTAAATAGTCGTCAGATCGACGAATGTCGACGAAATAAGGGTGATGATTATTATGGATCTAAGAGTGTAAATCCTAGTAATATATATTATAATTTTTATTACCGGTATTATATTATTATTATTATTATTATTAGTTGTCTATTATTATTGTTATGTTATTATAATAATCAACATAGAAAGTAGTAGTAGTGTTGATGGTGTTGCCAGTGGCAGTAGTAACAGTTGACGTAGAAGTAGTAGTATATCGGACTTTTGCCATTAATGTTAATCTGAAATTTATGTAGTCGACACGTTTCGTTATAAAGCTCTACCCATGTTTACAGACCACGTGTGATTTTAGAATATTAAGTACAAACACGTAATTATGTTAACAATATCAAACCAGCGAACCAATAAATGACTTGTGCGACCTTGTGCAAATGCTACTCATAATCTAATTAACTAGAGATAACCAACTTTTCCAGATGACATCTGTTAGTTATGGTACCAATAAAAAAAAATTCCGTAATTAAATTAACGAGCGATACACGGATTTACTAAAAGGTTATCTATTCCATTTCCTACTAATATTTAAAATAAGTATATAAAATAGTCGAAGTCATTGTTTAAGCAATTTCCCTCGAAGTGGATTTAAAGCGTTGTGCAAGGATAACCGAATATACATTCATAAATTGCCTAATCGACCCGTTAATTGAGAGACTCGATTCAAACTATGGAAAACAACAATCAGTGAAATGTCCGCGCAAAAATGAAAGCTTATTCACAAAGCAAAGGCAAGAATAAGCTATGTAAACGACGACGTGATGATGTTAAGGTGCGAAATTCTGCTGCACAGCTGCAAGACAAGATTCAAAATGACAATTCCAAAAGACAAGAATGAGTAAAAATAACACAAAAAATAGCAATGTGCACGGTCGCAATGGAAAATTCGAAAAATGCTAAGACGCACTACGAAATGGCAAGTCATGATACTCTAGAATTTCGCTAAAGTAATGCGAATAGGATACAAAACAATACAAAGAGAAGACAATGCCAGAATATGACGCGATTCCAGACCATTTCAACTGTCTTTGCGTCGTGACATCCCTTAATTTTACCTGATCGTGCCCTTTCCATTATCGCTGTCGACAACAATCTGACTGACAAAACAATAAGTACATTATAGTATAGCTCGAATCTACCTAAAATGTCTAACGTATTCGCTGGATTGTACTGAGAAACACTATAATAATAGAACAGTTCAGTCACTCGAATGGTGAATACATGTACTATCGATGGGCTGGTGGTAGACAATAGAGCAATGGTCTTAAATCATAAATCATTCACCATATACAATCGCAAAACCTCGCCAAGAAGTTTGAAGACTAGATGTTTATGTATCTTGGAAACAACAAGGCCGCAGGGTGCATACATAACTAATGCACCGTCTGGAATAAATAACAATTCGATTGACGAGCTTGCCAAAGTAACAACATTTATAATGATAACGAAAGAACTACTGAAGCAACTTCTTTTATTACTAATGCTTCTACCCATGCTGTTGCTTCAGATGATGACGATGATAATTATAGTTAATATTAAATTTAATAATGATCATAAAATACGTGTAATATAAATAATACTAATCAAAACTGATTTTTTAAAAGTTTGTTTTATTTTTGTTATTATTATTTTATTATTGTAATAATTAGTATTGCTGTTATTATGATTATAAAAAAAATGGAGAAATGTTCCAGTAGATCTTATCAAATAATGTTTAAAATTTTTTTTTGCAAATTTGCAATAATGCATTTATAATAACACACAAACCAAACCAAACAAAATACTACAATGTCAGTAACTTTGGTAGAGTATTTACAATATAAAAGTGTAGCGCGTTAGAAATCTTTGATAGCATTGTGTTTCAAGTCTATTCAAAACACGAAATATGATCGCGCTGATTTGGAAATATCATATTTCCGAATTCAATTATCGTGAGATTTAAAATCTTATTCTAGTTGAGATTAAGTCAATGTCTTCTATGGATTGTGAAAGTCTAGAAGACGATATACTATAATTGATCATTCGCCGGAGACATTGAGGATTAAAGGTCGCCTGTTCATACCACCTATTGACTGCGTTTTTGTCACCACTAAACAAGCTTATTATTGTGATTTTCCTTTTAAACGATTTTAATGACGCAAACAAGGTTATTATCAACATGTTATTCATGAACACGGTAGTTATGGTATTGAGGACTTACATTATTTTTAAGTTGTCCATGAGGATAAATTTACCTCACATGGTTATAAAAACATGATTGTATGACCACAATCCCTATATAAGTCTTAAATTAGTGCTGGTTTGCAGTAATTTCAGCATTTCAGATTAAAAGTTTAATGTTAAATATCAATGAAGTGAAATAAGCGCTGTCGATTGGGACTTGTAATACTTGTGTTTAACTACTTAAGTGCATTCCATTGGACGTTTAATAATCATAAAGCGGACGCATTAACCGTTGCAAATTAACTACAATAAGCCAAGACAGAAGTCATTCAAAACTAAGGGGAGCTCAAGGTCCAGAATTAACTCAACCTTGCACATGAATTGCGCACTGTCTGATATTTCTCAACTCAATAAGATCAGATAAATAAGGTAGTATTTCGTCGTAACATACGCGCCGAAACTGCATAATGTGCAGACTTGAGTTATGTCCGCTCACCTTACCAGTATGTGGGAAGAATTTGAATAATGTAATAATTACGATATTCCGGGACGACACTACGCAAATGCATTAAGTCCAGTTTTCCCACGACATGCATTTATAACTCGCAATTGCGTAACAATTGCATTTCAGATATCGTCTTCAATGAAGAGGTAATATAAGTATTTCAGAGAGAGAACAATTGATACTGAAAGTTTTGATTTTACATGTTACGTTATATTAGGTAGACAAAATAGTTAACTTAATGTGATACACAAACATTACGTGTTAACTACTAGGCTTCAGAGATTGAAGGGTATTTAAGAGAAATAAAACTTTGGTGTAGAAAAAAAATTGTATTGATTTGATTTTTCGTATTGTAGAAGACGCGTTTGATTACAGATTGAATTCTCCGCGCACAGTACAGTTTCCCACACATTAAGTTTAAACTTGAAAACAGCGTAGCGGTTTGCTGTCAAATATTTCAACAAACACTTGACGTTGTTATTCATTAACAGTCGCACTTTTACTAGTGTACTGTCAAGAGTTTATCAGGTAGGGTGTTATAGACAAATATTTGTACAGCGAAATGAATACATAACGTCAACACTTCCCGTATTGTTCGCTTACAAGAAGACATATCGCCATTCAATCGAATTAAGTGAATTAATGATCTGACGCACGTAACATATTCTCACTATAAACAATTATTGACGTCAGTGTACTTCTGCGTTTCTTTTCTTGTCGAAACAAGTAGTCTTTCTGCGTTTTGTAACATTTCCGTGATTTTTCTTATGAAGTTAACCAATTCAGTTAAATGTATTGAATATTCTGATTCAATTTTAATATCACTTGTACTGATGTATGACACACTAAATGTTCTTTAGTATACGAGATTTTTAATAACAGGTACGAAAGAAAGTGTACAATACGTTTAGAGTGATTTAATCAATCAAAGTCAGGACTAAATTTAAAGAGATTTAATAATTCAATTTCAGAAAAATCAACTATTTCATTTATTTAACAAGACAGGCAAACCATATAAATCAAGTACATACATGCATAAATAAACCGGCATTTAGCAGAAAACGTTAAGAAGTACTGTCTTATGACTGTGTATCTATATATTTTGAATGGTTCTCTTTAACGTCATCATTCTGATCCCCTCGCATTTCATCAGTACCAGACAACACCCGTACGAGCACGTGCCTGTCCGTAAACTCCCCGGATGCAAGCATGTCTTCCAAGGCCGCTCGGAACACCTCGGAATACTTCGGCACATGCGACAGCCGTCCAGAAAATCTCCTCGACTGGAGTGACAATGTTTGGAAAGTGTCGAATTGAAATATCGAAACGGAGTTTACTGCAGACATCGACTTCATCATGTGACCACCTTGTGTATAACAATTAACTGTTATTTCACTGCTACAAAGCCAAATTAACCAAACGTGTAGTTCGTTTCTCTTTAAATGAATCCACCATATATACGTTTTAATGCAATTCAATATTAATCATACGATTACACCAATCACAAATGTAGATTAACAAAACACAGCATACTTTTTCAACAGCAGACATTCGCAAAACATTCAATGTGTCCTTGAAACAATCTTCAACGAAAATGAGCTAAGCGCTTTCAAATGTTTCTGCTACTTAATGATTTAGCGATCCTTGTATTTGGCGTAATTTCTACCACATAGTTCGAGAATACGTGTACGTTCATTTAACTTAAACCCCGTATGCAAAGACTGTCAAACGAAGACAAACATCAACTTTTCTGACGAAAAGCAGTATATTTCTGGAAAATCCTGTTTGTCATTTGCGCGGCTCGCCTTGAAGTCGCTCGGAATCTCCCAGAGTACTCGCTTCTTCCGCTATTGTTCTTTTACCTATATTCACAAGTTGTGTTCAGATTCTCCGAGAGTACAGACTCCTTAACAGCAGAAGTCGACAGATGATTCGTATAAGTGACATTAACTTCCGATTCCAATAAAAAAACAATGTGACAGAATCCTCTTGAATTTCAAGTTAATTACTTTTGACTTCCACGTTCATGAAATGTCCCAGATATGTTCGTTTTACAGTATCGTTTTAGTTCCCCGCACCGTATTCCGTTGCTGTTGTTTAATTTATTGTCAATGGCAAAGACAGGAAGCAAAAATAATTACACTGTACCACAATTATCAATATAATAGTTCCATTAAAAGTTTTTAACAAAGTTTCTTTCCGTCGATCTTTATGTGGATGCGATTTACTGTGACTGACATCAAAATGAAATGAAAATATGCTTTTAAAACGGGCTAACATTGATTTTGTATTATAAACTGAATAATTGATATAAACACGTTTTTTATTATAAATAATTAAGTACATGGACTTCTTTCATGTTTAGAAATAATCTCCTCTCATACATAATGCAAATACATTAATACATAACATGAATTTAATGAATATATTATCGGTCCAGCATGAGAATTGTATTGAGAAATATAAATTTGAACTCATCAAAGCAAATGTACAAATGAATATTCGATAACAAATATCTGTGCGAATATTATTTGTCATTGATCTTAATGAATTTAATATTGACATTAAAAAGGACATCCGTACAAGAATAAACGTAATGCATTGATGATAATTATAGAAATTCTCTCATACAAAAGTTGTCGTTCACATAAATGAACATGTAATGTTTGTATTTTTGTCGTGAAAATCGGTCCACAACCGTTATATCTCTATGAACGACATTTAAAGAAACACATTACCAAAGATGAATGCTTATAATGTATTTCTACGTAAGTAGATGTAGACTATTAGCAACGTGGTCTTATTTCAAGTTAGAACGAAACTTTTACCAAATACTAAATTCACTGTAAAATAAAATCTATTGAAATAGTAAATACACAGGACGAATTTTCTTATCAACGACCTATGTTTTATATACAATACAAGTAGATGCAAATTTATTCAGACATACGCAATAGGAACATAGACTGAACACATATAATTGTAACAAGAAATATCTTTAAAAAAGATATTCGGCGTATGTTGTAAATGTTTGTAAAGAATGTAAATTGAATATCCATCACGAATATTTAAAACTGATGCATTATGTTGATCGTTATTCTACACGCATTTAATATTATTTTTCGATATTATTTAACATGAAATAAATAAGTTAATTTTAAGCATCAAATAGCAAACTCATATTTTCATGTAGCTAGTTCCTAAAACAGTAGTATGAAATATTTCTATATTTGAAATAAATAAAAAGAATATAATTATTTCATGTCAAAGCAATGAACTGATGAAATGCCCCATGTTTTAAATGAGTTCTACTTGAATAACCCAAATATGTCAGATTCATCTGCTCATCAACGTCAGTATGTTTATCTATACAAAGTAAAACTAATTATTTTACAATTACAACGAAATATTACTGAGGCGTACCGTGGGAAAACCGGGCTTAATGCATGTGCGTAAAGTGTCGTCCCGGATTAGCATGTGCAGTTCGCACCGGCTGATCCGGGACGACACTTTCCGCTTTTATTGCATTTTCTGTTTCTAGGAAGTCTCTTCTACAACAAATCCACTGTAGGCGGAAAGGGCCGTCCTGGATTAGCCTGTGATCCGGGACGACACTTTACGCACTTGCATTAAGCCCGGTTTTTCCACGATTCGCCTAATATATATATTTGAAGCGTATTTCATGATTAAATTATTTTAACATACAATGCATGTATTCATCGTCTATATAAAACAATGTCTATTTGTAGACTGAATCGCCTATACACGAGAATTTGGTAGAAACATCAGTATTTCACATGACAAACAATGATGCAGAGCATCATAAGGCGTCGGGAAACTATGAAAAGTCCAGATGTTTAAGATATGTTAATTATTTATTGTCCGTACAATAAACTGATCTTACCGCCTCATATTTTTCATCAGTGTTTTTTTAATCTAAATAATTTATACAGAATCTGTCCGGTAAATGAAAGCTTTCTAGACGTTACATTGTGACAATAAGGACGAGAATGAATATGAGCATTGGTCAAACCTGTTATGGATTAAGCATTTATACTATGTTTGTCAAATAAAAACACAGGTCAGGGAACATTCATCGCAATTAAATATAATGATGTGGCTTCATTTTGAGATCACAAAAACGTAAAGTTATATTTAATAGTGGCGAATTAGATTTATATTCCTTTTGGAAAATACGTCTCGAGCGTTTAGTTTTAATGCATTCATAAAACGCACGTAAAGTAAAAATACCGAATTTAAATCAAATTGAATTACGTATGTCCGAAGCTTCCGCCAGTGTCTATTTATAGGAAGATGCAAAATCTATTTATACATTGAATAGCCACCACAGGAGAAGATAAGAGAAAATGCAATTCTAAATCATTCTTAATAAATAGATCTACCAACCGTTATACAAATAAACATGCATGGAAAGTTTATTAATATAAGTAATTCTCCATTCATTATTAATCTTATTGCCCATTTTTCTCTGGATGCTTGTTAAAACGATTCAGTGTTGTTGACGTGTATACTATTAACAGGCGCAGGTGAGTCAGCGAGTGTATTCTATAGAATGTTGCCTATCGAATATGCGATATTAACGGGGGATTTCTCCAAGGTCATGTTTTACGGCCTGTAAACACTGGCATGTAATATTAAAAATGAAGAATGCAACTTCCGAGTAGGGAGCTCAGAACTGGAAATTAGTATAAAAAAAAGGTATCAAAAGTAAAGAGGTATGTCTGGATTTTTCCACATTGGCTCATTTTTCTATTCAACTCATAAAATAAATGGAGCCAAATTTTTACAGGCCGTGATGGGATTTCTTTTAAACTAGCCGATGCAAAGTTAGGATTTATTCAATCGGGACTACTGGCGGGAAATTTTCACAACATTTGATTGGATGTTGAGAAAGGTCAAAAGTTGAGTTAAACAGTTACGCCGAAAAATTGTGTCACGTAACAACATGAGCACTTAAGTACCATAGTAATTAGTAAAGGGAGAATATTACTAATAACAAAGTACAGTATATTCCTTCGCAGTGATAGACCCTGATTCAGTGATACTTAGCAATTGCAGGATTTATCTTCGGGCGGTTGAGCTTTGTTTGATTTACATGTGCAGTTCGTATAAAAAAAATTTGGGGAAAATGCGTTCAAAAGGCGGTATTTATTATGCCCCTCTTCGAAGAAGTGGGGGTATCTTGCTTTGCACCTGTCCGTCCGTCGGTCTGTCCGTAGACCATTTCGTTTCCGCACGATATCTTGAGAACGCTTTGACCTACGATCATGAAAGTTGGTACGCTGGTTACTTGGGAGAAAAGGAAGAACTCTGTACATTTTGAGATCAACAGGTCAAAGGTCAAGGTCACCGTTGCTAAAAATAGAAAAACGGTTTCCCCTCAATAACTTGAGAACGCATTGAGATATTTTAATGAAACTTTATACATAGATAGCTTACATCGAGACCTCGCTTGGGATTGCATATGGGGTGGGTGGGGTCAAGGTCAAGGTCACCGTTACTAAAAATAGAAAAACGGTATACTATTTCGTTTCCGCCAGATATCTTGAGAACGCTTTGACCTACAATCATGAGAGTTGGTACGCTGATTACTTAGAAGAAAAGGAAGAACCCGGTCAATTGTGAGATCAACAGGTCAAAGGTCAAGGTCACCGTTGCTAAAAATAGAAAAACGGTTTCTCCTCAATAACTTGAGAACGCACTGAGATATTTCAATGAACCTTTATACATAGATACCTTACATCAAGACCTCGCTTTGGATTGCATACGGGGTGGGTGTGGTCAAGGTCAAGGTCACCGTTACTAAAAATAGAAAAACAGTTTCCGCTCAATAACTTGATAAACGCATCGAGATATTTTATTTATTTATGACAGATACCTTTGTATAGTGCATTTTATCATACAATAGCAATTATAGTGAAATAGGACACCTTTTTTTTCGATGACATAGTCCCATTAAATGAAACTGCTATTGCTACTAGGAAATATACTACTGCCTTAGTTCTCCGTTGGACACACTATTTTCACTGTCCCGTCTAGAGCCGACCGACCATGGCTGGGAGGCTGGTGGTGGGCTGCTGGGATTGTTGATGTTGGACCCATGCTGGTGGTTGAGGCATCGACTGAGGTTTAGCTGGTGAAAGGTGTTAGTTCAGTGCCACTTGCATTTCCTGTTGCTACTGCTGCACAGGAGTCCATATTTCTGGCATCCAACGTCGCAATGTGAGGGATCAAAACAGAGAACTTAATATTCCATACCCACTTCTTTGTACTGTTCGTGTCAGTAGGGCCATTTCCTCCTGACACACTTTTTTGACACGTTACGTCAGTGGGACAATCACGGTCCTCATGCTCGCGTTACATATTTCAGCTATACAGTACCTATCAACTTGGCATACAGTGCAGCCGAGAGATCCCCGTTCTGGGGAACAGCCTTGAACCCCATCTTGATCTGTTCAGCACGCTGATGAATTTTTTTGAGATTGCACGGACTTGTGCCCAGTAACTGCCATAATCTCGGCTGCTTCAAACAACGTTTTGATTAAAGTGTATAACCTCTAACTCTAATTCAGTGAATTATAGATTTATTGAACATTATTATAAATACCTGGTGACTCTGGCATTACACATTTCTTTTTGTCATTTTCTCTGTGAGTCTCTGTGAGCTCATCTGTTACCTTCACAATATACTTCAGCCCTGTATTTGCATCAATCTGAAATCAACAGTCTTTTTGATAGGGTAATAGTCCAGATTCCAGCCAGTGATGTATATTTGCACTACCCTAAATGTTCACGAAGATGTCCTCTCTTAGAATCCGTTGTATGACACTTTGTCACCCTTGGGCATTTTGAAATAATCCAAGATGGCCGCCAAGATGGCTGCCAAGATGGCCTCTACAAATGGTTACTTTCTGTAACTTTATATATCTTCTTGGTTATGATATTTTGAGGGTTTGAAATGCGCAAAGTGATATGTTTTGTGTTGCTAAGGTAGTTAGTATGTTAAAATACTTACATATCATATAAAAATGTAAATGGCCACCAAAATGGCTTCCGAAATATCATAATAACAGAAAAATATTGTTCATTTTAAATTACTAACGCAATCATCCTACTGCAATCACTTGAAATAAATATAATTATTAAGTAATATTTATAATCTGTCTAAAATGGTAAAATTTAGCAAATAATACATTCAGTATGAACAAAATAAAGATGTAAACATGTATAAACTATGCAAATACTACGCAAATATACAGAACATACGGTATGTGTAACTTTGTACAAGAATGATATATTCTCATTATATAAACTTGTGTCAATTATTTTACTTGGTAATATACATAAGTTTTTTCACTATACTGTTGTACTGCAGGTTTATTTACAAATATATGATAATGTGAAGTAACTAACTACTAGCTGGTAACTCTCAAAGTAGTTTCCCTTTGTTGTAAATTAGTCACTAATTCTGCTTTTGATAAACATGCTCATCAGGTGTTTAACAATCCCCAACTGACCTGTGGACTGCATTATTACCATTTTGCTGTTTCTTACTTCTAGGTAAGTAAGTGTTATTATTATTTCCAGTATTAACTCTACAATTATCATTTAAAATTTGTCTTATGAAGCAGCACCAAAGTTGTGGCTTGTTCTATTGTTTAAATATACAATATGACTATTACTCCATAAACTGCTATTGTATTTCTTCAGCACTTCTTCATTTAAATGCCATTATTAATTCAGACTTGTAAGTTCAAAAGTACTAGATGAAGTTTCTTAAGGGAGGATTTTTTTGAAAAAAAGTGTAATAGTAAACGGTTGGGTTCTGGTTTTCGGATAAATAATATTTAACACTTAAATAAGGTTATTTATTTCAGTTTGAAAATTGAGCTGCCTACAAAACACAAGCTTGTATGTTTTCTGGCAGTAGCAGTTTCCAGAGAGGTACATAATATGCAAATGAATGTATGATTATTGCAAAAACTATATTGAATTCACATTAATGCAAGATATAGATATTTGCTGACATATTGATCTAGGTCCGGATACCTATCAATGGGTAGATGTTTCATGTTAATGTTCTGGGAATAAACATTAAAATTCCATCTACATAAATCAACTTTTTTCGTTGATTACATTATTTTAATATGATTGCAATAACAATGAGAACTTTGGCTTTTAAAACATCTTTGAACGAAAGAAATTTAATGAAATGTTTGTCAATTTCAGCCCAGATGAAAACTATCGGCTCAGAAAGATCAATCCACATGAAGATGACAGTCCAAGCCACTCTGCTACCACTATGAAATTCATATTTTTTTAATAAACTTAAGCATTATCCACTTATGAAATAAAACTAATGGAAAAGTGTATACTGTCCCTGGGTCAGATGTGTTCAAATGCACAAAATCTCATAATGAGCCCTTGAATGCTGACAAGGAAAGGATTCTAAATATCATTGATTCCAGCAAACGCAGACAGGATTGTTTACATTTTGAACTAGAAAAGCAACTAAATGAAGACAGTTCCTTAACTGTGAAATACCATAAAGACTGTGTATCAACATATACATCACCATTACATATTGATCGCTATCTGAAACGAATTGGTGCTGAAGCATCTACGAGTGAACCCCCTTGTAAAACGTCCTCGACGCTGTGAAGTGTCTGCATTTGACTTTAAAGAACAGTGCCTATTTTGTGGAAATACATGTACCATTCATCCTGACCCAAAAACATCCTCAACGATGGAGAAAAGCACTTATATGTCGTACAGCAAGTCGTCCTGGAGCGAAACTTAAAGAAACAATATTAGTCTGTAATTACGAAATGATGAGTGGGCGAAGAAAGTGCAGACTCGAGTGTTGGGTGCGGTTAGTGATCTTCATGCAGCTGATGCTAGATACCATGATGATTGTAAACTATCTTTCATGGGATCTCGAAATACAAAGTATGCTTCCAAAGGAAATGGAACAAATGAGATCGACCAAGCCTTTCATGAAATATTGAATATAGTGAGATCGGACAAATTTAAATTATGGACATCTGTGGAGCTCCTTGATTTGTACTGCCAATTTTTAGGAAAATTAACTCGACCAAGCCTCATGAAGAAAGTATGTGATGTTCTTACAGATGATGTGTATGTTTATTCATCACCAGGACTGGCCAATAGTATTATGTTTAACAGCAATGTAATAACATGTGTTACGTGTAGATGAAGCTGAAGAATCGCATATACCATATCGAGCCATAGCAAACCAAATAAGAGATGAGTGTAAGAATCTTACCAAACATAAGAACAAGTACAATGCCAGAATCAACAAAGAAGAATCAAGCTAAACTATGCTACACTTACTGGAATGCATATCTGAAAAACCGAGTCATACTCTACCGTCTCTACTGATATGTAATATCGAAACAAGTATGGTTAGAGACTCACCTACTTCATTGCAAATAGCCTTAGGTGTAGAAACAAGAGAACGATCAAAATTTGACACCCTACATGATTTTGGTGTTACGTTTACATACGATGAAGTGAAATGTGTTAAATCATCCATTGCAAAAGTAGCAATAAACAGTTCTGATGTAAGCACCAGTTCTAACTTGAGACCAATTACTGATGTCAATACAGGAATGATACAAGCAGTTGCAGATAATCTCGATGCGAATATATCTTCTCAAGTGGTCTTAAATCAACACATGCTTTGGCTTTGCTAATGACACAGAGCAGATTGTCTTCACTTCAAAGTAATGAAAGCCCATTTCAGGAAACGATTGAAAGAATCAAGAACTCAAATATCACAAAGGTCCAAGAAAACCAAACATGACTGTTAGAGATTTTCAACGTACTGTGTTGCCATTACAGATGCTGGCCAAAATGGAAGTGGTAAAGTCTCAAGCCACCCATACAGATATGCAGTTCATGAAAGACATTGTTTCAGAAAATAAAACACATGAATATGGTGGATATAATACAGCAATCTTCAGGTTACAAGGTAAAAGATTGAAACCGGCAACAAATGTCATGTACACTCCTCTTATAGACATGGTTCCATCTGACCCTGATACCATGATGACAGCGATGTACCGGGCTCAGCAGTTGTCTCATGATTTCGGTCAATCCTTCACAGTCTTTACCGCTGATAAACAGTTCCCTGATAAACAGTTGTATCGCGTAATGATAAATGTATTATGGGTCCATCCGCACCTGTTTCCAAACTTCTACCAGAGACTTGGTGGAATGCATACTCTTATGAGTTTTGTTGCTTTTGTTGGTAGTTTGATGTCTAACAGTGGACTGGAAGATATTCTAAAGGCAGTGTTTGGAGGGGTTGCAAAGATGTTGTCTGGCAAGAATTTTCCCCAGAATGTTCGAGCACTACGAATGGTTGCTGAATACGTACTGAGAAAGGATCTTTATGAGGCAGATACCTATAATGAGCTTCTTTCCCGGCTTCAAAACAAAGCAGCACAAAGTAGGACAGCCAAGTTTTGGCTAGATTGTCTTATAAAGCCAGTCATGATAATGATGTTGTTCATCCGAGCAGTACGTGAAGGTGAATGGGCCCTCCATCTGACTGCAGTGGCTGCCATGATGCCGTATCTTTTCGCAGCGACACACATCAATTATGCCAGGTATGGTCTTTACTACCTAAGATCAATGGAAAAACTCCCCCCAAACGTACTTGCTCAATTCTTTGCTGGTGAGCATGTCATGAGACACCAGACTGAGTTATGGAATGGGCTGTGGTCAGACATGTTTATAAAAACAACATTCATGAGGTATGGACATGGGCCAGGCGTCTTATTGGAATTACGTTGAAAGAAGAATCAGTCAATCGTTGGGCCCTAAGTGTGCATACCTGAAGTCGTCTCCTGCAAGACGTCAAGCGCATGAGAAATACTGATGAGTCTACCACCGTCTCCTGCAAGACGTCAAGCGCATGAGAAATACTGATGAGTCTACCACCGTTACAAAACATAAAGAGGAAGGAAATTCCCGCATAGCAGCAGATAGTGAAGACCGTGTTAAGATTCGAAAGAAGTTAGAAATGTCGATACACCCCATGCAATCAGACGAACATCCAGAAGGAATAGTAAATGTTGTTTCTGGAAAGATTAGCTCAAACATGGTGAATGTAGACAATGCTGTGGCAATAGGAAACACACAAATGGAAATGTTTGAATATTCTTGGCAAGAAGGTTTCAATGCATCTATCACAAACAAAGTGGTTACAATTAATACGAAAAATGTGACAATTGACAAAAATGGAATTATATATGACACATAATTGATTTACAGCCGAGTTATTGGACTATTGTCATCAAAGTCAGTGGATTTGAAAGACTTAATGTCTCACAAACTTGCACCAGTTCCTACAGCCATGTTCCACGACAATGGCGACATGAGGATAGCAACATCATAATCCATCCTTAAGAAGAAACTCCAGATTACGGAGCCTACCAGTTCACTTGAGAAACCAGATATAATTGTGATTGATGGTTGAGCACTTCCGTGGTGCATTCAGTGGCTAATGACTGGTACTATGCAAAGCTACTTTAATGGGTTCTGGTCTAACATATCACTGCTCCTGAGTACAAGCTATGTCTTCCTGGTGTTTGACAGATACTACCAATGCAGTATCAAGAGCAGCACAAGAATAGAAAGAGCGGATCAGCAAACCATAGCCCATAAGTTGGCACCCTCAACTCAATTACCAAAACACTCAACAGTACTCACCAACACAGACAACAAGGTACAGTGATAAACCTACTCTGTGAAGACCTGAAACAGAAAGCACTCAAACATACAGGATCTAGTAAAAGTTTGGTGATAACTGGATCTTCTCACGTTCCTATGGAAATAAAAATGGGTGTTCCCGTTTCCCGTTATGCTCTTAGAACAAGTCACGAGGAAGCAGATGTTATCATCACTCAACAAGCAGTATATGCTGCAAGATTTTAATTTGGTACTCGATAGCAGCCGGGATTATAGTAACTACAAATCTCTGAACAATAATATAAATTCTAGAAATGTTATTCTACAAGAAATTGCAAACAGGAACCTTATAGATACTTTCAGAGAAATGCACGAAAATATGATACGTTTTACATGGAGACGCACAAATCCTTTACAACAAGCAAGACTAGACTTTTTTCTAATAACCCCAGGTTTGCTCAATTTTTTAAAAGCATCAAATATAAAAGCCAGTATCAAATCTGATCACTCAATTATTGATATATCTCTTGAATTTAATAAAATCGAACATGGTAAAGGGCTGTGGAAATTCAACAACTCTCTTCTATACGACATCGAATATCTAACTTGTGTAAATAATGTAATAGATGAAATAAAAAAACAATATTGTTTACCAGTCTATAATTTGGAAAATTTTCAGTCTATTAATAACAGTGATATATGTTTTACCATAAATGACCAACTGTTTTTAGAAACGTTATTAATGGAAATTAGAGGGAAAACTATTTCTTATTCTAGTCATAAAAATAAATTAAACTCTACATATGAACAAAATCTGTTAATGGAAATTGAAAATCTTGAACAAAACCTGGACGAGTCAAACAAAGAACAACTTAGACATTTAAATATAGAACTAAATTCTGTAAGAGATTTAAAACTGAAAGGACATATAATAAGGTCAAAAAGTAAATGGATTGAACAGGGTGAGAAAACAACTAACTTCTTTTGCTCATTAGAAAAACATCACTATACTAACAAAAATATACCATTTATTCAAAAAGATGATGGGGTAACATTATATAATCAATCAGATATTCTTAAAGAAACTTCAGATTTCTATAAAACATTATATGAAGAAGTAGAAATACAACCAAATCATACCCTAAACGAGTTACAAGGTATACCATTTAGTAAACTAAATGCCACGCAATCAATAACACTCGAAGGTTTATTGACATTTGAGGAAATAACCATAACTCTGAAAAATATGAAAAACGATAAAAGCCCTGGATCAGATGGATTTACAACAAATTTTTTTAAAGTCTTTTGGAATAAAATAGGAATGTTTGTATTACGAAGCCTTAATTTTGCATACACTAATAACACCTTTTCAGTTACACAAAAGCAGGGCATTATTACATGTATTCCTAAAGAAAACAAACCAAGACACTTTCTGAAAAAATGGAGGCCTATTACTCTACTTAATACCGTTTATAAAATAGCATCTGGGTCAATTGCAAATCGATTAAAGCCATGCTTACAAACACTTATATCGAAAGACCAAACTGGTTTTGTTTCAGGCCGATACATAGGAGAAAACACACGTCTCGTATATGATATAATGAATTACACCGAAAATAATAAAATACCTGGATTACTTATGATGATAGACTTCGAAAAAGCCTTTGATTCTTTGTCTTTTGATTGTATTGAACAAACTTTAAACTTGTTTAATTTCGGACCAAGCTTTAAACGGTGGATTTCGATTTTTTTGAAAAATACACAAAGTTCGGTTCAATTAAACGGATTTTTGTCGGAAAGTTTTTCAATAGGCCGCGGCTGTAGACAGGGAGACCCTATTTCGCCATATATCTTCATTTTATGTGCGGAACTTCTTGCAATTAAGATCAAACATAGCAAACATATAAAAGGCATTATTGTTAACGGCATAGAATATAAAATATCTCAATTTGCTGATGACACTTCTTTGTTACTAGACGGTTCTGAACATTCTCTAAATTCTGCTCTAAATATGCTCCATGATTTTGCATTATTTTCTGGTTTAAAGGTAAATTTTGACAAGACACATGTAATTTGGATCGGAGCGCTAAAGTATAGTACTCGATCCATCAAGACAAAATATAAACTCACATGGGGTACGACCAGATTTCAGTTGTTAGGAATTATTTTCGATGTTGACCTTAAACAATTGTCTGAATTAAATGTTTCGGAAAAATTCGCTAAAGCAATCGCTCTTATTAATCAATGGAAAAAAAGAAAACTTACTCCCGTTGGTAGAATTACCGTAATAAAATCACTTATTTTACCATTGTTTACGCACTGCTGTTTTTCAATCACCACTCCAAAAAAAGACATCCTAGATAAATTGAAGAAATTGTTGTTTGATTTTGTTTGGGATAACAAACCTTATAAAATTAAAAGTTCAACACTTACTCAAAGCTATGACAAGGGCGGACTACTGATGGTAGATATTTATGCATACTGTAAAAAGATTAAGATTTCTTGGATAAGAAAATTATATTCATGTAGCGAAAGTAAATGTATTATTCTTATACGATCCATGTTAAATGTTGGTAAACTTTTTAATACCGGATTACAGTATATTGAAACTATTAAGAAGACTATTAGAAACGAATTTTGGATTGAAGTATTATCTTGTTATGAACAGTTTCTAGAAGTTGTACAAGTTCACGATGTAGAAAATATTCTTAATATGCCTTTGTTTTACAATGAAAATTTAAAAATATGCAATGAACCATTCTTTTTGAAAACATTGTATGACAGAGGTATACGATTTGTAAAGGATATAGTCATTGATTCAAAAACCTTTTTGAATAAAACACAAATAGAAACGATTACTGGAAAAACCATAAATTTTATCCTCTATGAAGGACTAGTAAAATCCGTAAAAACGCTGTTCAATAAATTAAATTTACATTTTCATAAAAACGATGTTCAAATATCAGGTCCATCTCTGTCATGTTATGCAAAGTTTATTGTGTGCAATGATAGCAAAGACAAGTCAATTTATAATACCCTTATTAAATGTAATGTGGAGCCGATATGTAAAAGCAAATGGACCGACTTTGTCATTGCTGATGAAGAATGGAAAAACATCTTTAGAACAGTTTTCAACATAACCAGGGACAGCTACATACAATGGTTTCAAGTTAGAATTATTTACAATATTCTAGGTACACACTCTTTAATGTACAAAATGAAATTGTTAAAAAATAGCATGTGCACTTTTTGTAAACAATATGAAGAAACTCTTATTCATCTTTTTTGGAACTGTCAAAAAGTAAAATGCTTAATTCAAAGAATTAACGATACACTATTCACTAAAAAGTTATCAAATTGTATGTCGGAAATAGACTGCAGAATATTTATGTTAGGTAGTACCAAAGCAGAAAAACAAAATCTTAACATATTATGTCTTGAAGTGAAAAGATACATATTTAAATGTAGAAAAGATAATTTTATTCCAAACTACAACGGTCTTTTAAATAGTTTAGTTTTCTACTACAAAGTATATAATTCATTTAAAGTATCGGAAATAGAAGCAACATCGTGGTCACTGATAAGAGATTTTTGTGAACCAAATATACATATATAGACAAGAAAGCATAGCATTTTCTTTTAATGCAACACCGATCATAAGACCTATATATTCCACTTCATGTTGATGTAATGCTAACTCTTTAAGAGAAATTACCATATGCAGTCGCATTTGTTTTTTGTAGTTTTGTTTTTGTTTTTTTTCTATCTATTCTTATTCAATGTATAAACATGTTTGTATATATACTCTCTATAACATTCAAAGTAACATTTTGTATGTACTATATACCTCTTCTTCTATTAGATGTGTTATATGCTGGTAGACAATTACAATAGAACTCTAATAACATTTCGCAATATATTATAATTGCACTATGGTATTGTAATCTCCTTGTAAATGTCATTTTTATATTGAAATAAAAGTTTATACAAAAAAAAAAAAAAAAAAAAAAAAAAAAAAGGATATGCTGCAAGACAAGGGGCCAAGTGTGTTAAAGTTATTAGTGACGACACCGATGTCATAGTGCTTCTACTTCACTTCTATTCCGTGACTTAATTGTCTACAACGATGTTGATGGAGGGTACTAGTGGTGAACGGACGACAATCAATATCGGGGCAACTGTAACAAAACACCAACCGATCATAACAAGTTTGCTCGCTGCGCATGCGCTTACAGGATGCGACACCGTAGCGAGACTGACAAGTATTGGCAAAATCAAGGTCATCAAGCATTTAGAAAAGGGTTCAGAAATTAAACTTCTGGGTGAAATAATTGTAACCTTGATGAAGTAGTAACTGAGGCCACCACTTTCATGGCTGTGTGCTGTGGAAAAGGGGGAAACAGCATGTCCGATGTATGCTTCGAAGTTTGGAAGACAAAAGTTGGAAGAAAAGCAATGAGGAAGATGCCAAAACTTCAGTCACTTCCACCAACTTCTGAGTCATTTCGGGAAAATGTCAAGCGGGCCCACTTTCAAACATGTGTATGGAAGTCGTCACTCGATCCCGATCCACCAGACCTTTATGTTGAGCTGTTTAGATGGAGAAAAGACATACCATCAAAGACACTTCCAGTAACAGGACCTAGGCTTTGGAATGAACTGCCTTTGAACTTAAGACAAAGCGAGTCAGTGAACACTTTCAAGAAACATTTGATAAGTCATTTCTTTAGAGATTATTTTACATTGTTTTGAAATGTGTAGTCACATAACATTAAAAAAATCCTTCTGCTAGTGATTTGATGTATGTTGGTGTGAATATTTATTGTGTAATTTTCACTTCTATATCTTTCTGTAAATAAGGTATTTGTATTCTGATGAGTTATGATAACGGATGATTCATGATTGTTACTTTATTGATGTATCAGTGTAGATGATGTTTTATTTTTACATTTATTTATTATTGTACAACGCCGTTGAATATGTATTTTATATGTAGAAATAGGCGTTTAAGAAAATAAACAAGTTTCAAGTTTCAAGTACAAGACAACATAACACCAGCCCCCCATGCGTCATGAACCTTATCAGCTGTAGCTGTATTTCTGAAACACCTTGTGTTAAAAATAGATGTGGGTGCAACAATGCAAATCTAGCATGTACAATATTTTGTAACTGTAATGAAACCTGTAATTGTGAAAACATGTGTGCACAAGAGGCATTAGATGATAACAGTGATGACTGCGAATCTGGAAGTGACACAGAAGGTTGAACATAGTTCTGCCTTAACACAAATGTATATCACCTGTGTATAAAATTAACTATAAATAGAACATGTATTGTTAACATTGTGTAATGATTTAAAACATTAACAATATTATGAATATAACGATATGATGTGAGAATATGTACGAATATAGTTAATAAAAAATACATTGTTTAGAAATAAAAAGCGGCTTCATTATCAGTGCTACGTGTATATTCTTGTAATTTTGAAAAATATTATTGAAAGATTAAGTTTCAAAATAAGTTTATAAAATACACTATTAATTACAATACAACTTACATGCAAATAAAATAAAATTGTTCAATTTATCACCGTTAAAACAGTTAGAAAATGCATTTTCATACTTTGGCGGCCATTTTGGAGGCCGCTTTTGATTTAAGAAAGGCATTTAAATACTTTTGAGACTACAAATACAGATTTGGGGTATATGAAATACAATTAAGATGATATTCAAAGACATAGACCGCTTTATAATACTAGACGGCCATCTTGGCGGTCATCTTGGATTGTTTCAAAATTCCCAAGGGTGACAAAGTGTCATACAACATATTCTAAGAGAGGACATCTTCCTGAACATTTTGATACCAAAACAGTTTTGTGTACTCCAAAGTTAGGTTACCTCCTATGGCATCTGGACTATAATTTCCAGAACCTGTTATCGTGTGACTACTTCTGTGCAGGGTTACGAGTCAGTAAATCGAAACCGGAAAGCGTCGTTTACACCTTTTTTTCTAACATTTTATTGTTTAAGATAATTTATGCCATATGCATTTTGTAATGCTTATATAATGTGATATATTACAATTACAGTTTCCAAAACGTCAATTTAGTAAAACTGTTACTTTTAACTAATGGCAACCCTACTTTCGCTGTTAACTTGTATGTAACCGAAAAACTCATCCTGCAATTAGATCACGGAATTAATGCGCTACATCGGTTATTTTTGACTCGTTAGGAGAGTGTGATTTCTTGTAACCGATTCTAATTCTAAATATTTTGACAATAAATTTCAAATGTTTTAATTTTCAACGCTTGTATGGAAAATCGAGAGCAAGCATCTTATTACCTACTTTTGCCTTTGTAGGCTACGAAGCACTAACATTACAAGTGATGCTCCTAACTACTACGCTTCATCGGTTATTTTGGCTTGTTGCAGATTGGCTTGTGTACTCGTATAAATATAATTCCGTTTGTATTAGATAATTAGCTCATAAACGTATTTGTTCGTTACTTAGAAATTAATTTATACTTTGATATCGTATACCAATAAAGAAGCCACATTATGAAGTTTGAAGGTTGGAAATTAAACTTCATTCAAACAAATGCTTCCTTTTTAGCAAAAATGCACCCATAATTCACATGTTTTTTTACAAAGGCAGTACAGCCGTTTGACAACCTGTACTTAGGGTTTATATGATTGGATGAGTACAGTTTGTATCTGTCATTTTGTGTTGGTATCCGCAGAAGCTTTGACAGATCTAATAGCAAACGTTTTGATATAGGGTTATGACTTAAATATCTGTTTACACCATGTCTGATTGATTAAAGCGATGTTGCCTTGTATAAGCAGGGTATTTGGGTTCAGGCCGCTACTGCAGATGCTTAGGTGCGTACCTCGAAACTTTTTACATGCATCTGCATTTAGTGTATTGTGCGACAGGAACAAGTCTGTTAAAATCGCTAAATGCTGTTTCTGTTCCAATTTTACTTCCCAGCCTAAACGTGCGGCATGAGTAGTTCATGTTAAACTAACGTTTTTCAAATAACAACGCTTTTTTTTTATAAAACAGTATAACACTTGCAATATTCATATCTGATTTTCATATAATAAATACATATACATTTATTATGTGCTTTTCAGTCAAACATCGAATTTTATTGGTGGTATAAAATTATATATTTTTATTGTTCGAGCAGTGAAAATATATGTTCACTGCAGTGAAAATATAACATAAAACGGACTATTTTTTCATAAATAGCATCGATCTACAAGTAGTGGTTTACAACCCTTGGCAAATGTATATACATGTACAGTATGTACATGCATGTGTTAACTTAAAACACATTATACAATTCAAAAAATTATAATTTAGCGACAACGTCTCATAAAATATGGCACTTTTCCCACCGTACTAACGAGTGACTGTTTTGGAATCATTTATGACGTCAATTTTATGACGTCAGAATACACGAACTCGTGACGTTCTTAAAGCTTATCTCGCCCAATTTTATTTATTTATTGTCCAAAAGCATAAAAGAAAAAGAAAATTTGTTGCGGTGTAAGATCGTATTTTATTTCACTCTCGGTCATAGAAAATATATATTTTCACTCGTGGCTGCGCCACTCGTGAAAATATTATTTTCTATCAACACTCGTGAAATTAAATACGATCTTACACCGAAATCAACAAATATCCTCTATATGATTCATAATGGAGACGGTCAACGATCTTAAAAGTTTTACATGATCGATGTCAGAAAATAAGATATACTAGTGACGAAGGATTAAACAAGAGGCCCTGGGTGGCTCATCTGAGAGGCTAAGCAAGTTTCACGTTGATTGGGCAACACATGTGGCCGCTAGAGTGTTCACTTTCTTTTCTTTAATTTGCCCTGTGGCCTACTTTTTAACCGCACATGACCCGGTTTTGAACTCGATCGAGATTACATAAGAACACATGTTCAGAGCAAGTTTCATGTAAGAAAAACTCCCCCGACCCCTGGCGGCCATGTTTTTAACGAATCAAATGATTTGACGGAATTTGGAAGTGTCACCCAATGACCATTTCTGTGAAATGTATTTGAAATCCAGCTAGCAGTTTCAGACAAGACAATTGTCAACGTTTGCTACATAGCCATGTAAGAAAAATTGCCCCGCCCCCTGGCGGCCATGTTTTTTAACGAATCAAAACGATTTTAAGGAATTAGGTAGATGGTGGGACAGCACATTTTTCTGAAATTATTCCGAAATCCATGTAGTGGTTACAATGTACATACAAGAAGATTTGTAAAGTGTTCAACATAGCCACAGAAGGAAAACTTTCCTGTCTTTCAACGGAACCATTTTCGAACTCGTCCGAGATATCATAAGAACACATGTTCTGAGCAAGTTTCATGTTGATTGGGCAGAAAATGTGGCCTCTAGAGTGTTCGCAAGACTTTTGATCAATTTGACCTAGTTTTTGACACTACATCAATGAACTTGTTTGAGAAATCATGGGAACAAATGTTCTGGGGAAGTTTCATGAAGATCGGGAAATAAATGTGGCCGCTAGAGTGTTCACAAGGGAAATGTGGACGACGGACAAAAGGCGATCACAAAAGCTCCCCATGAGTACGTTGTTGATTGTTAGTTTCTCGGACCCGTCGACCCGATTGGTTTGAAAATACCAAAAACAATATGGAACAAAACAAATGTTGTACAAATAATAAACTAAAAATAGATAAAAAACAACAACATTTATTTCCACTGAAGACTTATACTTTATGGATATTAAAAATTCTTAAAAGTAAAACTAGCAGTTATAATGTAAAACACTGTAAAACATTAAATCTTAAATCATGTTGATCTCAATCAAACGCCATTTACATAACACATAGATACGTGCGTTTAGCTTATTTACAATTAACATGTCACGCGCAGAGTTCTCTATAGACAAAGAACACAATTCACCATATTTAAACTACCAATAAACTACCCGAAAAATAGTTCCGAAACTGTATTATATAGTTCATATTGTAATATTGTCTGGTCAGGTTAGAATCGAAACAATTTTCGCAATATCATTGTTTTTTGGCTAATAATCGTAATTAGACGATGAACAACTCTAAATCGAAAATTATTTCTTAAGTAACTCATACACTCATGCAACAATATGCATAAGACTCCTAAAATCTTTAATATACAAATATATTAAAATACAATATATATATATGAATGAACGGAAGGCGATATTTAGAGTACATGTATACAACAACAATATATACAATAGTTTTCGTACCGATAGATCCCTATCACGTTGATGCATAACTAGACAGATTTATACCGTGCCAATATTATTTCTGATTTGGTGTTGCCTAGTTTGCGAACAGTCATATACAATCACTGTATAAAAAGCACGCGAATATGGACAAAATATTTTACTATGCCACGTTGTTTCAATTAGATCGATGTCATTGAGTGTTAAAAATTTGAACGGTATATAGCGCAAGTGAGCAAGTTTAATAATTTATGATCATCCCAAAAATGAAAAATAAAGGTCAAACACGAATACAGTTTCAAGTTTTCAACTTTTGCAGTCATCTTATGGAAACTTGTTTGACGTTCAAACTTAATTGCTGCAAATCTGTATCAATATGTCTGTTTGTTCCGTTGTGATTTAAACCACCACGACCGCTCGATTCCGATAGCATGTCGCGCAGAACGCGCTCAAAAGTCGGAGATCCGCAGGGTATTTGCTTCCTTCCATGGAAAGGGGAGTAACTCCGGCTTCTATTTTGAGACGTGTTATCATCGGGATTGTCTTTAAGGTTTTCAGCTCGACCACTGCTGTTGATAGGGCTGCTTTTTGCTCCTGGTACCTAAATATATTACACAACATTTTAGTCCAACAATATTATATTTTACCTGTAGTCTAAATCACTGTCAAAAACGTAGCATGGTCTGTCTTCAGTGTTTCCACGGTTAGTTTCATCTAGTGTTACTACCCGCAATTCGCATTTTCCGTTTGCGTTTAACTGCATTTATTATCGAATTTTTTCTGCCGCTGAAGGGAAATTTTGGGGCATATATCAATCGCATCGTTCGTCTGTCTGTCTGTCCGTCCGTCGCGCTTCTTGTGCGGAGCATAACTCCATACGTATGGAAGGTATTCGAATTAAGCTTCATATAATGATAGAGGACAGTGAGAGGAAGTGCATAGTACAAGGACCATAACTCTTTCTTCAATATTTACGGAATTATTGCCCTTTGTTTTATTTCCTTATGTGAAGCATTAGTTTTCTTGTGCGGAGCATAACTATCTAAGTAAGTATTGAAGGGATTCAAATGAAACTTCATATAATGATAGAGGACAATGAGAGGAAGTGCAGAGCACAAGGACCACAGCATTTTCTTCAATATTTACAGACTTATTGTTTTATATTCTTGGGCGAAGCAATATTTTTTTGTGTGGAGCATACTACCATTAGTATCGAAGGGATTCAACTGAAGCCTTATAGAATGGTCGTGGACAATGAGAGTACAAGGACTATAACTATTTCTTCAATATTTATGGACTTATTGCCCTTCGTTTCATTTTCTTGTGTGGAGTATAACTCCATTAGTATTGAAGGGATTCAAATTAAACTTCATATTATGATAGAGGACAATGCGAGGAAATGCATAGTACAAGGACCATAGCTCTTTCTTCAAAATTTATGCAGCTATTATCCTTCAGTTAATTGTCATGTGCAGTGCATAATTCTATTAGTATTGATTTGAATTAAAATAAAACCACATATATTGATAGAGGATGTTGAGATGAAGTGCAGAGTACAAGGACCATACATTGTTTTGTAGGAAGCGTCAGTTTTGCCAACGTGTAACTGGCATTGTTTTGCCTTCCCCTGACAAGCATATGCTTCGTGGGCATATGTTACATCCTGTGACAAGCCTTGTTTGTTTAACAGTTAGTTAAACAAAAACTTAACATATGTATATACATGTTTTTTATCTAAATAGATAAAAGGTGTTTCCTTCCTAACCAATGATACAATTTTGAGGTCAACGTATTATATGCATTATTGTTTGCACTATAGTATAATTGTGTATACAAGTAAACTAAAAAAAGATACAACTATGATAGAGTAAAAACTATTATATAAAGTATACGCTAAATTTATATTAATAATACGCAAACTGTAAACAAACGAAAGAATGGTCGAGTTTTAACTTTTATTTATATTTCGTATACACATTAATCTACTGGTTTTACTATTTATCAAAGTTATATCGTTCGTATTTTTTGACACTATATACACAACATAATAGTATCATGTGTATATGCTAATGTTTATGTTAATTTATTTACTTTATTTTGATTTTGAGCCTTAAGTCTCTTTAAGATACAGATATCATTTATTAAATAAAAACTTCTTTAACAAAATTTGTGATATTCCAACAAAAACTTTACATTGCATCGGTGTAAAAAAGAGAAAAAGCAAAACAATAAATCGAGACAAGAACAGCCATCGGAATGCAGTGATGGGAAAAAAAAACGAAAAAAAACAACAACAACAAAAAAGCAAACGACACAAACGTGAACACAAATTTAAACTAAACGTCAAATCTAATCAAATGATTTTAATTGTATCTCCAAGTATAAAGCGCTGTATTTTAAGTGGGGGCTTATTTACAATCTCGTTACCTTTCAGTAAGTTGAAATTTTTAACTTACTGAAAGGTAACGAGATTGTAAATAAGCTCCCCATTTATTAATGTTTATGTTGGTTTTCATACAATTTGGGCGTCATTATTTTGTATATCTAACAATAATTCTCACTATGAATCCTGCCCTTTGATATTAAATATGTTTATAATGAGAGAACAATGATGATCAATCACTCGTATGAAATATACAAAACGTGCTCAAGCAGCCTAAAGTTAACGATATTTGACAAATGCAGTATCGTACGTTATTATCAGTTATGTTCAAAAGCTTTACTAAGTAAACAGTGTAACGTATTTTGGTCGGATATTTCTATTTTGATTTAAAAACGGTTGAAGGAAAAATAGCAATTTCTAATTGTTGCACAAATAAGAAACAACCGCACCTGTGGTAGTAGTTAAAGTAGTAGTAGTAAGGGTCATTTCATTATAACCACATCACAATTTCCGGGTTATTGTATTCTCCATTCTTTATATGCATGGCATTATATACTAAGTATCTAAATAATACTTCATTGTAGATTTAATACCAATGTATAAAACTATATGTGATTGACGTGGAGACTGTGATAATGATGAAGGTGCACAAAGTTGTGCTGGTGGTATAAGCGGTTCTGTGTTTGTGGCTATGATGCTGGTGGTTGTGGTAGTTTTGGCAGAGGTGATTATAGTGCGGCGGGTGTCCTTAATGTTGTTGCTGGTGGTATTCGTGTTGCTAGTCGTTGAATTGCTGGTGATGGTAGTGGCTGGGGTCGGTTGTGGTGCTTGGGTGTTTCGCTGCTGGTAGTGGATATGATTCTGGTGGTGGTAGTGGTACTGTTGCTGCTGGTGCTGCTGATGGTGATAGTTACCTGCAGACAGTGCGGGGAGCCGGACCTAGGTCGCTGCTTGATGTTGACATTCTTCCGCTTCAATCCGGGACTCAAGTGCGAGGCTGAAGTAAAACATATACACGACTTATAAATTAAGACTTATTACTTATTCCGCAACGACCACATAATGCTGTTATATTACACTTTATAAGTATTACATAGTGTATTAGTGAGGCAGTATATGCTACATTGAGCCTTCATTCTTATTACAGAGTTTGACACTGATGCCATACATTGATCATTTCTACTTATTCTATGACAGAATGTAACTACTTAAATTTAGATTTCATTTTTATTGCAGCTTTAGAACAAAATGCCTTACACTTCTCTGAGAATGCATAGGCTGCTAACATAGTTAGAACAAACTAAAATGAAAGTTCATTCAATTCCAGAGTTAGAACATAATGAAGAGTCATACTTTTTCCATGATAGACTATAACACCTTGCGTTGAGACTTAGTCATTAGGACATAGTTAGAGCATAATTTCTTACATTGAGAATGTATACTTATTACAGAGTTAAAATATAATATCTCACCTTCATAATTTGTACTTAATACAGAGTTAGAACGTAATGTTTTACATTGATAATTTATAATTAATATACATTTAGAACATAATGTGAGACATCATTCTTATTGCAGAGGTAGAACACATACATTGCATAATGTGTAGCATTTAGAACGAATATTTATAATAGAGTAACAGCATCACGTGCTACATTGGTAACGTATACTTACGATACAATGACAACCGTATGTGTTACATTGAGAAAGTAAAACTGTGTATTTACTACAGAGTAAGAACATTCTACCAGACATTGATAATTAATACTTAATACGTAGTTAGATAACATATCGTACCTTGATAATTTATTCTCATTACGGGGCTAGAACGTAATGTCTTACAATGATAATCCATACATAAATTCTTATATTCAGGTATTATTCTAATTCGAATTTGAACATAATATCTAGCATTGATGCTTTATTAATATTACACAGACAAATGTTTCCTACATTGATAACTTATATGTATGACGTAGTTAGAATATTATGTATTACATGGAGAATTAAGTTAATGAATCATGAAGAACTTATAATGCCTTACAATGATAATTTATACCTATTGCAGCGTTACAACATAAAGCCTTACATTGATAATTAGTTTATATACTTATTGCAGAATTAGAACTTCCTCTTTCATTTTATTACAAAGTTAAATAATATTGTCTTACACTGAGATTTTTATTTCATTTTCTAAAGCTTTGAGTAATGTTTTCTTGTTACAGACTATTTTACAATGCCAACATTGCGATGTTATACTAAATACGAAGTTAGCACATATGTATGGCTTACAATGACATTTCATACATAATTTGTTTATAGCAAAATATTTTAAATCGATACTGAGTTAGAGCATAATGTCTCACATTGAAATTCGTGTTGCAAAGTTAGAAAATTATGTCTTCGACTGCGAGTTTATTCCTATTACTTCGTGTTTCATTTATAATGTCTTGCACTGAGATTTATTTTAACAGTTATTTAATACTGCTTTACATTGAGACCTTATTCATATTACAAAGTTAGAACGTAAGATCTTACACTGAAATTTCGTACTATGCCACGGTCTTCTTTGTTCTCTGAGGTCAGGACTCCCAGAAGGGGTCACGGTGACCCTAATGGGGCTCTCAATCCGCAGTCTTCGATTCGACATCCTCCTTGATCTGGTAGTAATTTGATTAAACCGTAAACCAATGCACGTCTATGATGTATTACCAAAATAAACTTCTTTTGTCCTACTTACACCCGTAGTTCCTCAAGAAAACTAACCGTATACTAGATACGTCAATCTTCAATGCTGCATAAACCTTTGCCGGTTAAAAATAAAGGTATCTTCATACAAAGTAAAAGTCGCTGTCACTATCTTTGGACATGTGAAGTTTCACAGTCCTGCTATGTGATCCCTTCAAGTGATGTTCCGCCACTTTACGTCACTTGTTTTGTTCCCTGCCACTTGATCTGTAAAATCACCTCGTCCTACACAATGTATGTGATGTCGCTGGTGTTGTAGTAATACTGTCGGCAGTCTTTCAACTGGAACAAACAGCTGTCGAAATTTAATTCCACGCAGTCACTATCATTTGTTCACATGTTTGAACAAGCCGCCATGCATTATCTTTTGTTTGCTGAAGGCATGATAATTTTCAAGTGATCCTTCAAGTTGACATCTTTTCCCTCCGAATATATATGCTCGTATTGATACCGTTCGCGAGCTTGTTGCTTGCAAAATTTGAAATTATTCACGCAACAAAAACTGCAAAAATAATACAAACGACTGCTTAAGCATTCCGTAATGTTTCAAACATAAATCGTTTCATGCAGACCCTTTGTTGACAGATTTTAGACATAAGTTTACGTTCTAAGTCGTATATTATGGTCAGTTTGATTGAGAATTCGACTTTTAAATAAACGAAGAATCGTGTCTCTACGTGTTTATACGTATGTTAATCTCAAACTGTATTCGGGTCGTTATAACATCATTATTTAACAGACTTTTCTAACAGTATGTAATCCGATTTAACTGCGACCTGTTGCGTGCCCAGATTGGCGCATTGTTTTTATTCTTTATTTCATATAATCCGAAACAGTATTGTATTATCTGCTTTTCTCCGGTATTTACAGTTATTTGGAATAATGCCTTAATAAAAACGTTTACAAATACCCTTAATACCGTAATAATATAATATTGTCAAATAATACCAAATAATCATATTCCCATGTTTAGGCGGAGATAATACTATCAAGTTAATTCACTAATGTGTTTAAAAGCGATTATTTAAAACGTGTATATCAGAACCGACGTATCCGAAGTATTGTCCACATAACCCAATGCTTCCATGATTATTCCAATTATGATAAAACACTAAATGGCACGCTTCCAGCATTTTTATCATCAAATGGCGTTCCATAGCTTTGAAGCAGCAAACATTAAACACGTCGGTGGAAGGGATAGCTCAGGCTTTATTTGCCGATAAATTACGCTCAAGACCAGCAATAAATCCAACCTTTAACTTCGATTTCCATTTTACAGCCGAGATAGCGCATGTATGCTTTCGCAATGAACAAATATTGACTGGGCATTTGGAAATAAATAAAAATGAAAATCGGAGCCTATTTTTCTTTTGCCACCCAGCTCTGATCGATGCGATTGGCGGTGTGTCGAAGATATCAAAGAGGCGATAAGACGTTATAGATTTCTTTTCGATTTTGTCGTGGATTTCAATCAGAAGCTATTATTAATACAAATCAACTTCAACCCAAGTGTTTTTTAATCCTCCGTATTGTTATTTTAAAAAGTTTTATTTCTTTGCGTGTGTATTAATGGTAGTATTTTGTCACGTTTTTGAATTGAACGTTTTAACGATGACATAATACGAAAAGCCATACACAGACAATAACTAGAATGATTTGAACAGGAATTAATGTTACTTTCTTGATAAATCGTCACGACGAAAGTGATGAGATATTTATTTCATGCTATGCTGTGAATGAGTGGAGAATACCAGTGAATGATAACCCAATAATTTCACTCTGGATCGAGTGAAATGATAACGTTTTATCATTTCACTCTTGGTCATATGGAACTACTTTTAACTTTGTTTTCATGTTTATTTTTTGAAAGTATGTGAATATCCTAATGGTCAGTGTAAGCATCGGGCTTTTCCAGCAAAAAAACAACAACATACAATTCAATACAAATATAATTAAGCGACAACGACGAAGTAAGAGTGGCACTATTTTCCTACCACATTAGTGATCGACAATTGTGGCAGCAGCTGGGAAAATGGGTACTATAGTTCAAAAATCACATTTTCAGATTCTTTCATTTTTTTAAAGAGGAACATTTCAGGAGCAAGTTCTGAAAATGTCACCATACTGGCATTCATAATTAAAAAAATAGAGCATTTTTAGTGTGGTCGATTATTTGGAAAAATAACACAAATTCTTTATCCAGTAGTAAGAATGCTTTAATTCTTACATGTATGTCAAAGTGTTTGCAGTATACCTACTTCCATCTAAATTGCATTATGTTCTGATTAACATACAATTTCATATATCAGATACTAATATTAGTCCACAGGTAAACTGATCAACAGCGGTTATTTAGTGTTCGTTGCCATGGTAACAAAAGTACAAAACATGATTTTTCTATTGGTGTTGGTATTGTTTTAACACTTTTCTGACTGTTGGTGGAATAATTAAGCGAGAAAATACAAAGTAACATTTCTGGCATATTGAGAGTAGACATCTGAAAAAATATGTTGGTTATTAAAGTTGTACAAATTCCACTGTACTTAAGACTTGGACTTGTGATGACAACTGGGAGTAGTGACTGGATCGAGTATGTTACCAATGTTGACACCTTTATTTACATGTTTCAAATCCTGGGTCAATTGAGGTGAGCATGAAGTTGTTGCAATAACCCCTTCAACGGCACACAGCATGGCGATAACACTGTCTCCAATCATAGAAATTTAGTGTCTTATCCACAACATACGCCGAGTCAGGGCCATTCCGTGACGATCTTCTCACACTGCTCGCTACACCCTGCAATTTTAAATACAGAAAAGCTTCAATCAAAATCATTTGTTGAACATTTTATTGAGATGAAGCTAATTAAATAAATAATGTGCATGTGAGTTAATATACAATAATTTTCTGTACTATTTACAAGACGCTAATAATAAAATAACAACATTACTGTTGTCTTATAACTTTATGGATACTAATTATAATAATAAATGTATCTGAGAAATGATGACATTTGACACACAATATCTATTGTCATAGGAAAAGATAAACTGCATTAATGAATAGTGACATAATAGCGACAGATTACCTGTAGTTTCTAAATCCATGTTTCCTCAATTGTTCTTTCATATACTGAAATATTGATCAGGAGCAAAGTGCATGCGCTCAGCAATCATCATACTGTACTCTACTGTATTATGCAAACCTGAAACAAATTGCCATAAGATGAGCACATTAAATATTACACTAGATAATGTGCATTAAGCATCTACACAAAATCTACAAATTGCAAATTAAGAATGCACAGAAGGATCAATGTGTGTTAACTCCATTCAGAACTCCAGATAAAGCGTGAATTTGCGTATTTAAAAATCTGCACTACACATTGAAAAACATTTGTGCTTTACTGACTTACATGGACACTTCTGTGCATGTATCATCAATACCCAGCAGTATATATATTGTAAATGTAGAACTGAATCTACAAAACTATAAAGGTATGGTAGTTTCCAAAATCTTTGTTCTGTTCATAATTGCAGATGGTCATGTATTTTGTCAATATTAGAAATCTTTATTCAACTGACTGATCAGGTATAAAGTATGCTCAGTATAACCAGTACTTGCATACAAGTCTTAAATTGGTCATTGATCATTTGCATGACTTACCACGGGGTCAGTGACCATTATTAGTCATCTGCATTAAATGCTGATCTGGAGCTCTGTTTATTAGATTTGAGAACCAGATACTTATAAACCGAAACTTATAATCATCTTTGTGTAAATGTGGGTAAAAATTAATAGTTGCCAGTATTCAAACAATTAATTATAAAAGTTTATTAACTTATTGAAATACAGAAAATAATAACATGACCGTGTCAATATAATACATTAGGTTTTTAAAAGATCTAGAATAAACCAAGAGCTGTCAGAGGACAGCGCGCTCGACTATTCTAAGTATTTCAGCTTGTACATATTTTGGGGAAGGGGTATACATTTGTTAAAATACAAAACTTTTAAGTGAAGCCTTGTATAGTTAATACATTTTTGGAACAAAAACTTTAACCTCAAAATCTTTGTAAAAAGTGTGCATAACTCTGTCAAAATACAAAACAGAGTTATGGGTAATGTTGCCCCTAATACTAGAGTTGATGACAAAGGTTAGTTCCAAGTTTCAAGTGAACAAATTATGTAGTTTTTAAGTTACAAAACCTTGAATATAAACTTTAAACAGAAAATCTAAGTGAAAAGGGGGCATAACTCTGTCAAAATACAAAATAGAGTTATGGGTAATGTTGCCCCTGATACTAGAGTTGATCACAAGGGTTAGTTCCAAGTTTCAAGTGAAAGCTTATGTAGTATTGAAGTTACAAAACTTTCGAATATAAACTTTAACCAGAAAATCTATGAGAAAATGGGGCATAACTCTGTCAAAATACAAAAAGAGTTATGGGGAATGTTGCCCCTGATACTGGAGTTGATGACAAAGGTTAGATTCAAATTTCAAGTGAATAAATTATGTAGTTTTGAAGTTACAAAACTTTTGAGTATACATTTTAACCAGAAAATCTAAGTGAAAACGGGGCATAACTCTGTCAAAATATAAAACAGAGTTATGGGGAATGTTGTTCCAGATACTGGAGTTGATGACAAATATGTATTCCAAGTTTCAAGTGAATAACTTATGATGTGGTTTTGAAGTTACAAGACTTTTGAATAAAAACTTAAACCAATTCAGACGCGGACGTGGACGCCGATGCCGGGGGCAGTAGGATTGCTCACCTATTCTTCGAATTGTCGAGCTAAAACTGAACAGGATGCGGCTAAAAAGCAACATGGTGGAAAGCTGTTTCAGTTCCTTGGCATTGTATTATTAATTGCTAAATTCAAGTTTTCATATGAAATGCTTCCTTTTTTTTTTAAACATAGTCTATTTATTTGCCATTGAATATTTGCCAAAGTATATTGAATTTTCAAAGAAATATCTTTACCTGTTTGAAATGACAACATACACCAAACACCATTTTCTCGGATTTCTGAAGACAATCGGGCCAACCTGAAATAAATGAAGTGGTTCGACATTTACCAATATTGGTTTAGTTATTTATTACATGTTAAATATTTCTTTCTTAAACATAATAAACTGAAATGATTATCGGGTGTTTTTACATTTTAGCTAAATCAAATGCACAGTTAAGTTACAGTGTATCTGATTTACTGGTAGCTAAAATATACACAATAATGAACATTTTAACATTATTACATCTTTGCAATAGCTATGATCACAACAATCTGAAAATACTGTTAATGGTGAAAGTTTAAAACCAAAGTATTTGTTATGTTTACCGTTTAATAACGATGAGGAATGTGAACTTGCTAGGCAAAGTCAAAGAATAGCCAGGCCCGCTGTCAGTGAACATGTCTGAGATCCTGAAATGCATTTTGAGTAGTGTAGATCATCACTAAACTACTATGCAATCAACACAATCAGAAAATTTCCATAAATTAAATGTCATAATTAATTACAGGTAAAAAAACAACATACAATTGTATTGTGATTATACAAACATAAATTTAATTTGAAGTGGTGTAAGTAAATATGGTGTTCGCCTTGAGATTAGTAGGCCGTGAGTTCAGTCCCTACACGGGGAGCTTTTCAATGATCTTTCTACAGATACAATGTTTTCATTTTCAATCTTGACTTATTTAACATCATCATTATTAGGAAATTCTGAGTCATTGCATGAATCAACTTTTTTACTAGATTCAGTCAATCACTGCCAGCTTAGCATTCATTTTGGGCACCGAGGTGACTGATTGAGACTTTTTATTGCATTCTTTGTAGTACTAGTATAGAAACCTCAATGATTTTCTTCTACAAATATTTGTCTTGACTAGTCAATATTCAACAGGAATTGTAGAGCATTGACTTTGCTGAGAATCTGTCTTCAAATTTTAAATAAATCGCAATTGACTATTGTTGTTGGTATGGATTTGTAAACAAAGAAAATTTACATCAAAATAACTTCCGGGTCAATGTACAGTGAGGTCGCCAATAACGGATCGCTTAATAGATTATTAATGCTACTTTTATAAGCAAAGCCAAAAATTGTAAAGTTTTTTTTGCGATAACAAGTACATTTATTTTCCTTTTAAATGCATACTTAAATTCCGTTGAATGTCTTCATGGCATTACAGATAATACATTTTGTTTACGGTCGCCATCTTCTCCAGTAACGGATCAACTACGGATCACGTGACAAGGGGTCGTATCAAAAGTCAGAAGCAATACATGTACGTATATTTGTATTGATTTGCACTCTTAAACATTGGAATTTAACAGTTTTATAATCAAATGAACGAAATTAATGATGAAATGAGTACTTGAATAACATATCTACAGTTTATTTTAAACACTTCCAGTTCATAGACTCACAACAACTGTTTATTTATCATATTCACCAAATGATGCACAGAGAACAGAACCTTCTGGTATTGTGATGAGTTTTGTAAGACGTTCATATTCTTTTTTAAGAGAAGTTCTGTCTGCAAATTCAATTATATAAGTACAGGGTATTACCACACCACCACCCTCTGCACTGGGTGCAGGCCAAGGCGGAAACCTGGGCACAGGTTCTCCAGTAATCAGAACATGAACCTGTCCACCTTCGTCAATCACACTTCTGACATAGCCAGACAAGGACTTAGGAACGTGTCCAATGGGAAGTCCAGCAATTTCTTGTAGTTTTAACTGCCTCTTAGTGTCTGTGCATTCTGAATGCGTGTTATCTGGAAAATGTTCTAATGGTGGCAACCAGACCAAACAAGCATTGTGGTCATGTTTATTAGTATACTCCCTATCAACAATCAACTTTACTGGTTTTGTAGGTGGCTTGATTTGAAACACATGATAACCTTTAATTACTGCATTAGCTAATTTAATATATGTTTCGGTTTCTGTTGCAGGTGAAGCCTTTGCTGTTTCCGTGTTGTGGTGGGCTTCTTTCATTGGAGTCTGAATAAAAAGATAAATTACACATAAGAACACAACAATAGACTTTTTATTTAAAGATATATACAAATTTTAAGTGAAATGCAGTGACAACATATTAAATGTGGTCCTTTAACGTTAAACATACTGACTTCCCCTTTCCACCTTCTATATAGAAATGAATATGAGAGGTCATTTTCCCTTGCAGCCTTTTTTATAGGAATATTGTTACTACTCACACTGTACAACTCTTTCCTGATGCGATCTCGTTTTCCAGGACTCATTCCACCCCTGTATTTCTCACGTATCTTCTTCGCCTTTTTTGTGCTGGACTCGTCGTGTTCTTTCCTGCAGTGGGACGCTTTTTCTTTGGAGCCATAACCTATTAGAATACATATAATGTATTGGTCAGTATTACTATAAGCAGGTAAAAAACTGTATTTTAATAAATAAATGTGTTTTTCAAACTAATTAATCTGCTTGTTGTTGTGACTCCCATATTTAAATTTATTGATTGGCTATTACCAATTTAAACAAGCAACCAAAATGTTACCACCCAAGCAGACATACTAAAAATAAGCCACTCAACCTACAACTAACCTATGCAGCCACACACATAAACACACACCCAATCAATCAGACACTCAATCAATTAGACAAAATCATACAACCAGCTAGCCACCAACATACACAACCAAGCACCAACCCAATCACGCAACACCAAACACATTTATAACAAGTCAGCTGTTTTTGACAATCCAAAATTGTTTTGAGATGATCCCCAATTAACTTTATATTGCACGCTTCGGTTATCCGCTATTGGAAACTAAACACCCAACTCATTTCAGACAAATCACAACTTAAAAATACTTACTGAATTGAAGAAACACTTTAGGCAACATATTTTGTAGATAACGCACTAAAATATAAGTTTTAGTTATCAAAAAATGCTTAAGTGGAATTTCTGGAACAGACGAAAACTTCTAGCGCCGTATTTCAAAACGAGGCTAATTAGCGCGCACCTGTCGAGCGGTCAAGCTTCAAGGCGATTCTGACTATTGTTCACATTGAATGAGCAACTACTTTTTGTGATTTTCGAAAGCTTAAAGGATGGATTGCATTCTAATATAAACAATTTTAAAAATACTCGCACCGTTTAAGGAATGACAGGTATGTAAACTTTTTTCGATCCGCTATTGGCGACCTCACTGTATCTGCTTTTAATTTCAACATATTTTCACATATACATGACATGACAACTGATTTATATTAAATGCTTACCTTCAATTTGGTATCCGCTATCCAGTACCAGTCGAAAATAAATGGTAGTGTTAGCAGTGAGCAAAGAATTTTGCAAAATATTTTCTCACTTGTCAACTGCGCAATTTTGGAAAAAAACAACCGCACAGTCGCAAGTAGTATTGTCGATTGCACAGGTTAAATGCCAGTGAAATGAATAAAACTCCGAGAAAAAATATTGTTAATGAATTTGTGGTCGTTAAGTACAAACTATACACACATAAATAATAATTAACCGTGAAATTTCAGCTAAATTGCAGCGTGTAATTTATCAAAAACAATGTGACGTGTTAAAATCACGTTTTTTACGATCTAACGTCATTTGAGCAACAGTACTCAAAGTCGCTGAGAACGTCACAATTTTGTAATCATAATGTCGTCATATTTATGACGTAATAATACACAAAACCTGTGACGCTTCAGCATATCTCACACATTTTTTTTATTTATCGTTCACAAGCATGACATAAAAAGAAAATTTGTTGAATGCAGTGTAGACAATAGCTAGACTGATTTGAATAGGAATTAATTAACTTTCTTGATATAGCGTCACGACGAAGGTGATGAAATATTTCATTAATTAAAATACTGAAATGAAGTAATTCTCTTTAGCAATATTTATTAAACGCACCTTTTAGTTATATTTTGCATACTCGATCCAGAGTTGACCTTAAATATTGCATTAACATGTATGTAAACCGCGTCACTAAAACATGATTATACACAAACTATTGTTACAATATATTATGCATTAATGGACCTAGCTGATCCATGGTATGGTACCACACACATATACAGGGATAGAAGATTCTCGCCCCACCCGCTACTCCCATACCTCTAACTGAGCTGTTGAACCGAGGTGCAGAGTACTGACTTTTCGTTAATTTACAGCTACACGTATGTTTTCTCCAATGTTTTTTTTTTTAAGTTTCGGGTGTGCGTATGCCTTACATTATAGTAGTAATGTCATTACATTACTTTTCAGTTGTCGCAACGGGGTTGTCGAGTTATCGAACTTGCACAAATACTTATAATGATGTAAAAGTGTTTAAAAAAAAATAAGAATTGTCATGTTTAGGCAAGTGTATGGCTTCAAGAAATGTATAATTCGGACATATTAGCTTGCCCATCATGAACTCGATAAGCATATATTACGCGTTGAATTATTTCCTATATTTATACTCTGTTTTGTTCACGAGTGCACATGGTTCATGTGTTAATCTATAAAAAAAAAAAACGCGTTTCCATGAGTCCGTATCCGTATAAAAATCAAACAGAATGAAAATCGTACGGCCCGTCCGATATCTTTGTATCCGTCTCCCCACGTCCGTGTCCGTAAAGTGCGTCTTAAAGTCTGTTTGTTTGGATTTTTAGTCATGTCACGGCGGTCAGTTAACCTACTCACACTTTATCTGGGCAAGCTTAGCCGATCTAAGCGGTTTGCCAGTGCTACGTGCACATACTTATGACAATAACTAGTAATGGGCTGATTAATCATTTCGTCAAAAATAATGACAAACAGGGCCATGACGTGACGATGACGATGGGAAAAATTAATCAACAAAATGTGTACATGTTACTGGTACTACTTTTGGCTTAAACTGTATTTTGCAGTAAAAAAAACAAAATTGTGTTTTTTGTAGTTCTAAACTGTTAAATATATTATAAATAAGATACACTGTACATCCAATGCAATATACAAAGCTATAAACCATTCCTGGATAGTTTGTTATTGTGTCCACTAAAGGATTTTCATGATTTTATATGCATTTTAGCATATATTGGTTAATGATTATTATATATTATTTATGAGGTAGACATTGTACAAGTAAATTATTCCCTGGGTTTTCAAATCGTACAAAAAAACATGTAACAAAACGTCTACTTTAATACTACTTAGTTAAGTTGTGAGACATTATGTCTTTAAAATTACATGTATAACCGACGATTCACTACAATGTCAACGGGGTGGGGGGGTAGTTTGCTTTACACTACACTTTTATTCTATGAAGTACCTTTTAGTCTAATTAAGTCAATCAGTTAAAATCCATTACTTTTTTTGTTTTAACAACAGCAAATTTATACCATTTTTGCTTAAACTAAGACCAAGTGTAACAAAATGAATTGAGAAACATTTAAATTGGTTAAAACAATGATTTCGACGAAATATTTCTACTGAACAATATAAATCCACATATTTAGTCATGATTAGTTGATTAATCAGTCACTTTAAGCTCTGATTAATCAACGATTTTTTTAGTTTTTAGGACTGATTCCAATCACTACAAGTAACTGACAACTGCCCTACTTGAATCAGAGGTGGCGGAGGGGGGGGGGGGGGGAGTAGTCGTAGAAATAATTTCATGACCAATCCCCACAAAAGTTATGTGGCCGGGCTTGGGCTCGAACTCACGATCCCCGGATTGACAGTCCAGCGCTCTACCAATAGCCTGAATAGAAGGAAATGTGTTGGAATTGGTAAATGCTCATAACTGAAGTGGGTTTGTTTGATTTGAATAAATGCTGGCAAATTTAGGAATGTGATATAATTGGATAAATGCTCATCATTGGAAGGGAATTTGTTGAATTGCTCCGCAGCAGCCATCATTAAAGATGAGTATCTTTTTCTAATGCTGAAACATTTTGAATACCCACTTCAAAAAGATAACGGCACTTATTACACGGCTACGGAATCATGTAACTGTGCTTCCGAATTGAAATTTTGCGGATACGTATGCGGATACGGACCCGGATACGGACTCATAGAAACGCAGCCTAACTGTACTTTCAGTGAAATACGCTTACATCGATTATACACGATTCCAGTACGGAAACTTAATATATTAATCATAACTGATTTGTAATATATTCATGCATAAAGGTCAGAGTCAGGATAATGTGTCCGAGCTATACAAGTATACCTAAGTTGTACTAAAATGCGCAAGAAATTCTAGTCCTATAGAAGTTACTTCTGTGAACCCATACATGCTATAGTTACATTGTATATACTGACATAAACACCACGTCTTATTTGATGAGAGTTTAACAAATGACGTAGATATAAAACCAACATCATCGAACGTGATGTTTAATTAATCTGTTGAAAAATATTTGTATTGCTCCTTTATCTAAAGTGCATGTATTGTTTTCAATACCAGTCACTAGCCAACATTCGATACACTGGAAAGGGTATATGTCAAAATCCGTATTTCATTGATATAGGGTGTTACATACCAAATATGAAACCTCTGGGCCTTGCGGTTTTTGAGATTTTTTAAGTCATTGTGCTATATATGCTTTATAAACCATGTGACCCCCGAGGCGTGGCCAGTTTTGACCCCAGGGGCATAATTTGAACAATCTTTGTAGAGGACCACTATAGGATGTTACTACCAAAGAAGATTTTTAAAGTTTACAGTTTTTTTATCTAATAACTTGAGAACGCATCGAGATATTTTAATGAAACTTCATACATTTATATCTAGACCTCGCTTGGGATTGCATATTAAAAAAATTCTAAACAATTGCACATATTCACAACTTGGCTGCAAGTCGGGGGGCATACATGTTTTACAAACATCTCTTGTTTGATAAAGCGAAACGACGAAGGTGATATATTATATATTTCATGCTATGCTGTGAATGAGTGGAGAATACCAGTGAACGATAGCCCGATCATTTCGCTCAAGGTCGAGTGAAATGATAACGTTTTATCATTTCACTCTTGGTTATACGGAACTCCTTTTAACGGTTATATGGAACTACTTTTAACTTTGTTTTTATGTTATTTTTTGAAAGTATGTGATTACCCTATCGTCAGTGTAAGCATTGGGCTTTTCCAACAACAGAAAACACATTGTAAAATTCAATACAAATATAATTAAGCGACAACGACGCAGTAAGAGTGCACTATTTTCCTACCACAACAGTGATCGACAATTTTTGAATCATAATGACGGTTTACCAGTACTACGTGCACATACTTATGCAAGTAACTGGTGATGGGCTGATTAATCATTTCGTCAAATAATCATGACGAACAGGGCCATGACGTGACGATGGGAAAAATTAATAAACGAAATGTGTACATGTCACTGGTACTTCTTTTGGCCAAACTGTATTTTGCAGTAAAAAAAAAATGTTTTTTTTGTAGTTATAAACTGTTAAATATATAATAAATAAAATACATTGTACATCCAATGCAATATACAAAGCTATAAAATGTTCACATCACCTCATTGTATTTCATAATTTGCCTTTACCACTAATTTATACTCGCATTCTCGTATGTTACACACAACCACGCGATATATCAATAAGTACAATATTTATAATAACAAGGACGAGATTATAACTATTGATGATTATGAAGAGTTATTGCAATAAGTTTTATACAATAATTTACTAATTGGCTTTGAAATATGCTCTGATATGGTCCAATATTGTTAAATGTGTTCTGATATGGACCAATCAGTTATTAATAAACAAGTCGATACCTTCGTGCCTTTTCGTGTTAATATGATCGAACTATTTTGACTGGATAATGCTTTTGTAGCTTGTTCTGTTGATTTTGAATCGTTGTCTATTCTTTTAACTGATTAGATTTGTCTTTTGATGCGGTGGCAAATAGTTCGTAGACATTTTATTTCTTCTGTTTATTACTCTGTTAAATATCACATAATGCACTTGAATCATTAATGCGAGCACAACACACCGAGAAATTCCTTAAGGCGTTACAAACCAAATTTGATTCTATGTTTAGCGTCCCCATGATTTTTTGAAACCTACCAACCAGGCAGGAAAAAAACAATGGGTCGATACAAACATTTTTCTTTCACAACTTATTCATGGCAGTGGTACAAGCTAAAGCAAATGTTTACCTGCAAAACTGTTATATCATCTTTATATTGGGAACCTACTTTAACAAAGTAGTTTAACTGTGTACATTGACTAGTTGCACACTGTTCGTACAAATATTGGTAAAAACACACAAACGTATTTATTTTTTTTCAAATTTTTATATGCTTTGCAACTCGATTTTTCATATTGTCAAACTTGTTTGTTTTTTTCGTTCAGACATCCAAAAACCTACCAGCCCGAGGACGCTAAACATAGAATCAAATTGGTATGGCTTATGTGTGCATAGTTCAATAATAAAGCCATATAATGTCAATAGGACACACAACATGCAAACAACGGTTCACAGACCAATCGTGAACGATTCATTTATCAAAGTTAACACACGGACTGAATAGTATTAAAAAAACAACAAAGAGTGATTATTTATGTTTTGAAAGATAATCGTTAGTTTAAATGAACCAAAGTGTGTTTTGCTTGTGTATATAAATATGGTATTGATTGTATGACATTAAAAAAATATTAGAAACACAGGCAAACGCGCTCGGGATGTATTCAAAGACATACTAAAAATGTCATTTTAGTATAAAAAAAAGGCAAAATTGGTGTACAAATGTAATACAGTAGAAGTAACATACTGCTTATTATAGGTTAAATATAAATTATTAATAGCTTATTTAACGTATTCTATTTACACTCTTATACAATTTAGTGTTTGATATTCTGTCATTCGTCGATCAATGTTATTTTGGGAAACACTAACACGTCTACGGCAAGCTAAACATGACGTCACATTCTTTATTTAGTACAATACTATCACGTGGTGAATTGCATCAACCATCAACTTGAGAATGACATACACTCGTTACACAGACTTTGTTATTGAAATAAATTACGTCCTTTGAACGAAACGGCTATTCTCGCACGCACTTAAACTAATGTTTGTAATTAAACTGTAATTAATACGATGTTTTTGTTAGACTGTGAACAGGTGTGTTTATTTGCATTGACGATACAATGTTTATTTATTTGAATCTTTAAGCAAGTATTTTTAACTCGTTCTCGCTTAAACAAATTTATTAACAAAACATATTACAAAAAACACACATACACCAAAAGAAACAACAAAAACGTGATTAAAATTTGTATTGAACATACTGTGTTTTTATTGTGATGTTCACGACCAAGCAATATAATGACGCGTACACTGTATGCTTTTAAATAAGATATGCCATTTCGTTTTTTATCTATTAAAATACATACTTTAAATAAGATAAAAGATCTTAATTTTCGATAATATGTCACACCAATATGCCGTTGAGTGCATTTTAGATAAAGGAAAAATGATGCTAATCATAATCGCAATGGTATATGTGCGCAAACGTTATAGATATCAGGCGCAATTGATATATGATCATATTTTAATACCTTAACTTAAAAGCCATGCTAAATATAACTTATACAATAAATGTCTTTAAAACAAGACAATCGGCGTTGACATTAATATTGATATATCATTTTTACCCTAAACATAACATAGGAGGGCCAAGATGATCGGTTACGTGGCTTCTCGGACCCCAGATTTGTCGGTCCCTTCCTAGACAAGGCGACCTCTCGGATCCCAGATTTTTTGAGCACCATAAGAAAACTTCTCAGATCTCAATATTAATGTGTGCTTAATTCAATAATCATTAATATTTGTACCGTGAATAAAGCGATCATACCGACCCATGTTTTCACCAGAGAATAACCTAAATAATTTATGTTAACATCATTGTTATATAAATGAGTAGGTGCATTAAGGTAGAAAGACCCTAATGGGACTTTTTTCAGACCTTGATTTTCTTCTTATTTTTGATAATTAAATCTATTATGAGATTAAACTGTGAAATATAAACAAAATCTAACCACACGTTTTGATAAAAATGCGATTTTTCTTATAACACCTCATTTTTCTACTTCAACCTAAAATTCTGATGGGGTACACTTACAAAAATGACTGACATATTGTCAAAATGTATTTTATTTATTCCCGAATAGCTTTAATTTATACGTTAAAGGTGTATCTTATGAAAAAGTAAAACAAACATAAGTACTAAAGTTGACCAACAAATATTTATTACATTACATTTCGATAAGCATATGGTAAAAAACATCAGATTTCATTACAGTAAAAATACGCCAAACACCAATTATTGTATTTTTTTTTAACTTTTATTTCATAGTATGTCAAAATCAGTAATACCAAAATATAATATAACCTTATCTGAGAGAAAAAAGGTATAAATTGACATAGGTTCACCACAAAAATCTCAAGGTATAACATTTGGACTGAAGCAACCCTATGTTATAAAAAAATATGAAAAATAAGACAAGTAAAAAAGCAAATATTTTCCTTCTATGTTAAAATATTGTTTTTCTCTTATAATTATAGTCTATTAGCAGTATCGATATGAAATGAATTATTTTTGCATTAATGTTGAAGAAATAGTGTTTTGTGTAAACATTTTAAATACAAATGTTAGCTGAGGTTCAAATATCCTTGGTTACCAAATTCAGAAAAATAAACATTTTTTATAAGTGTGTGTTTCAAAACATTCAATGGACATTTTCATTACATTGGGTTAACAAGAGTTTCAAAAAACTGGCAAATCTTTGTGATAACTTCATCAAGACTCTTCTTGACGCTTGTGACTGTTGGTAAAATTTCACTGTTTTGGATGAAAAGGTGTCTCTTAGACCATTCTCATCATTTCGCCGATACATTATTTTCAGATGTTTTTTACAGCGGTAGATCTCGTCAAAATTCCTCAGTGGAACAGGCCCAAGTTTACACAATGAACAGTATTTTAAATTATCCAACAACACCAAACTCGATCACCCGACGTCCCGCTCTCCACCCATCTCGACTGACTATGTTTCCAAGTTTTTGGTGTGAATGAATGTTATTTCACAGCAAGGAGCACGTATCTCCTTTACGCAGGTATGTTTTTATATACGAATAATTATGTTCAATAATACTAATAATCCTTGGACGTTTATTTATAAATATTTTAACTTAAGTGTAAGGAAATACACCAGAAATATCGCGAAAATGTCATGATTAAATGTAAACAGAAATTCCCAACAATGACGTCATTTGAAGGTATTCCCCATGTCAGAGTACCTTGTGTTTCTTCAAACTACATTTTTACTTTCATCGTTAAAGACAAATAAGCATTTATTTCACACATTTAATTGAAAATAACTCAACATTCGAAAAGTAATGTTTATTTGTGAAAATAATTTATGTTTCGGATCAGATCGATTAGATTTACGGTTAGTGGCGAATGGGCCGAAGTTAACCGATATTTCGCGAGTATTTCCGAAGTCATTAAGATCTTTCTACCTTAAGAGCCGATTTTGGCCTCATTTTAAAAATTAACGAAATTTGTATCACTGAATAGCCCATATTTTCAATTTTTAGGATGTAATATTTTTAAAATCTTACAAACACGCATGTTTACGCTTCGACGTCAACCACGACTACTGTATAAGCGTTCTGACGTAATTTGACGTTACTTTTGGAGTTGACGTCGTGTTGTAATTTTTGGCGTTCCGTTGATGCTTACTACTCGACTAATTACAAACACACGTCCAACAAATTCAACTCAAGTTTAGAGATACAGATTATAAAAATGTATTGCATGTGAAAATAACGATTTTGTGTTGTTGCAGGTTGAAAAGTCAACGATTAGCAATATTACACGGAAAATTCAGCCTTTTCCGACAATCGCGCATTTTTTAAATAAAATTAAATTGTTGTTGTTGTTTTTACAACTCAGATCATTCTAAAGCTATCAATGATATAATATTTAATAAAATGTTATTAGAACTCTTACGTACGGAAATTTTAACATGCATGCGTACGTCACATTCAAGAAAAGAACAACACATGACGCAGTATCAGACTTAGAAGCGGGCGTAGCGAGTGGGTCGGCTTTGCGATAAAGGCGTCTTATTTTTGATAGTATGATTTTTAAAGTTAGATTAAACTGTTAATCTTGTTTTATGAATGATATAATATTTAATAAAATGTCAGTTTTAACATGGGTACCTAAAAAAGCAAATAAACAAAAAAAACAACAACAACATAGTAATAGGCAAACATCGAATATATGTCAAGTATGTGAACGTATTATATATCGTACAGCACTTTGTTATTAAGACCGTTAGGAAGCATAGTATTTAATTTATGTATCCAAAACGTTTCTTTACATAAACGGTCTAGATTATTATGAACAATATTTATTGGAACAAAGAGAAATCTGACATTGTACAATTATTGTCTAGAGACCCAAAATGGGTTGCAACATGTGATACAGGATTTATTGAACAGTTTCTTATATCAAATCTATGGTTATTCATTCTGGAGGAAATATTTTGATTGGTTTGTCCGACATACTGTTTATTACATTGTTTACATGTAATACGATATATAACATCACGTGAAGTACAATCTACATCATTGTGCAAATCATACGTTAAACCAGTAACGCTACTATTGAATTGAAAACATATGTTGATATTATCGCAATGCGTACATCTTCGTCGTTTACATTTACCCGATGAATGTAATTTGGTACTGTCATACACTGAACATCTAACAAGACTGTTTTGTACATTCTTAGGTCGTTTATAGGCCAAAATAGGCTTAAAAGAATGTAAAGACTTTACACTCTCTTCGTCAGATAACCGTAATAGATCCCAGTATTTGTGTATAATGTCAGCACTATTAGGCAGTGATGTGTTGAAACAAACAGTAAATGGTATCACTGAATTAGTATTTTTCTGCGTAACACGCAGTGCGCTATCCTGCGACATATTTTTCACTGTTGTAAATCCATCTGCTATTACATTTTTATGATAATTTCTATTTTCGAAATATTTTTGTAGACTAGCTAAAGACTGATTAAATTCACCATCATTGGCGATAATACGTCTGTAGCGTTTAGCCTGACTATATGGTATACCCCGTTTACAAGATGGATGAGATGATGTAAAATCTAAGTATAAATGCATATTAGTAGGTTTACAAAATACATCTGTTATAACAGTTTCAGATTCACTTTTAGATATAGATACATCGAGGAAAGACGCAGACTTTTGAGATATACAATAGGTAAATTTTATAGTAGGATGAAATGTATTTAAAGCATCTATAAAAGTATTAAGGTCTTCTAAAGAACTATTCCATATCATAAAAATGTCACCTAAAAATCTAAGCCAAATATCGGGTTGTAGAGGTACATTACTGGGAAAATCTAATTTTCATATTAAAAAGTGAGGCATAAGATGGCGCCATAGGGCTACCCATGGCTGTACCCATAGTTTGTAAATAACTCTGATTGTTACAATCAAAGCAGTTATTTTCAAGAACAATTTTAAGTTGCTAATGTCTTCAGCGTTAATATTATTGTTAACATTATATTTTAAGTTGCTAATGTCTTCAGCGTTAATATTGTTAACATTATATTTTCTAAGAAAATATGAACAAGCTTCTATTCCCTCACTATGTGGAATATTAGTGTATAATGATGACACATCCAGAGTTACTGAGTAAGAGGCTTTTTTAAAATGAATATTCTTAATCTTGTTAATAAAGTATGTGGTATCTTTAACGTATGATGGTAAAGTCTGCATAACTGGATTTAATACAAAGTCTAAGAACTTGGAGATATTTTCCGAGCTGGAATTAAACGCAGATACGATGGGCCGACCGGGGTATCCAAGAGGAAGACTGTCATCTAATGGCTTGTGAGTCTTCGGTAATGTGTAACATTGAGGTATCCGAATACATGTGGGTAACAAGTCAAACTGCTTACCGATACCGGGGTTGTGGTGCTTTATTTCTTTAACACAGTTTTCAATATTTTCTTTCGTTGTCTGGTGCTGGTTTTCGTTCACTTTTATATAGAAACGTTCATCATTTAATTGACGGGTTACTTCTTCGATGTATTTATTTTTATTCATCACTACAATAGTATTAGACTTGTCCGCTTTTTTAATAACAATGTTATCATCACGAGATAAACTGTTCAGAGCTTGTATTTCTTCTTTAGAAAGACTTAGAAGCGGGCGTAGCGAGTGGGTCGGCTTTGCGATAAAGGCGTCTTATTTTTGATAGTATGATTTTTACAGTTAGATTAAACTGTTAATCTAGTTTATGAAGTGTTTCAAACTGAATTAGTCCGGTATCAATTTTTAAATTAGAGATTGTTTCTCTTAAACCCTACTACTTGCGCGGTAATGGACACGACCGGACCTTCGTATTTATAATTTACATCTACACTACATCTACATTCAATACGAGTAAGCAAAGATAATTCAAAATTTAAGTATATATCAGTATATATTACTATCAGTATATTAAAAATATACTTATTTATTTGAAAACGAGCTATTTTAAATATATATTTGATTGTAATTAACATCAGGTATGACAATGTGTATTATAAAATCGAAATCCAAAACGCCAATCTGAATTTTGATGTTCAAGTGACGTAATCACATATATTGACAGTTAAGATTACATGTTCTTCATGTAAATCCAGCCAGATCTGCTAGAAAAGCGCTTGAACATTATGCTGACATGCACAGCATTATGTCATCCGCATATAAGCGTGGATGTTTTGACCGCGATTTATATTTTATAAAAAAAATTGTAGCGCAGAGAACTGTGATATCCTTACTTTTGTATAAAATTCTAAATTGAATGATAGTGAAAAACGTGAACAGTTGTGCGTGTGAAAATTAAACATTTTATGATATGCAGAACATGTAATTTTTTCGTTTAAGAACAATATGCCTATTCTGTCAGTGAATTGCCTATTCTGTCAGTGAATTGTCCTCAACGCAGAACTGCGCACGGATTGTCATAATCACCCCTTATACTGTTAAATGAACACTCGAAGAAAATATGCTGCAATGATGCTAAACTTCATGAAAGCTTGTCAGCAAGTTTCATTACCGCATTCATGGTATTAGAGTAACACGACCCGCATATATACCTATCTACGAATAGTTTAAATTCCTTCCCAACTATTGTTAAAGGATTAATTTCCAGTCATTAATGCCACAAACATAAACACAAGTTTATTTGAATATCACAAACATTACTACGTGCTCTCTTGTGTAAAATAGGTTAATTGCTAAACATGTGATATCAAATTGAAATGATTGGGTAAAATTGAAGATTAATTTGAATATGATAGACATTTGGGTGGAAGCGCCCATTATATGCTGGACGGAACAACGCTTTCTGTATGTTTATAACATGCATCACGTGCTTAACATCAGTAAGCTTTTTGGTCAACTTTGGATAGATATAGAGCATTATTGCGCATTGTAACTTGACCATGTTCTTGATTAATCTTTTTCCCCCAAAAGGAAAAACACATAAATGAAATAGCAACTCCCTGGTTCAGTAAATGTTTGTATAATTACACTATCTACATGAACAAATGGCTCGGGCGGTAAAATCGAGTCACGGTCTTTTTTAACCATTTGGATCATGTAAATAAACAACGATTTTGAGTTCGAATGCGTAAGGATTATACCAAGTGGGAGTTACCCCGAATGGTTTAAAAACGCTTATCAGAGGAAATAAGGTTGTTATTTTACTGATAACGATAAAATTGCAAATATTTCCATTCAAACATATCTGACAACATAAGTGTGTTATTCGTTGCTCCGTAGCCGATTTTAAACACCATTTTCCACCTATCGAGAATTTTGACCATCCTTCCTAGTTAATGTTTGGTTTTCTTGATTTTTGTGTCGCCTGAAAGGCGACGTATAGGCGTTACTTTTGGCGGCGTCGGCGGCGACATTGTTGGCGGCCGCGTAAATACAAAAATCAATATATCAAGAACAAATCAGAATAGTATTATTGAAGTATAATTATACTTTTGGAGGCAGAAAACTAGCATGTCGCTTGTTCTTTTTCCTTCCGTTCACTGCACGATTCATTCTGAATGCGGTCACGGACACGGGTAAATCAGACAACGCGAAAAATGTCAGACAGCCAGACATCGGCGTCTGACAAAATGTATAACATTCAGGAGTGAATCAAAAATCGATATGCTACCGAACCTACACATTTTCTTTTTATTTTATGCTTTTCACGCCGTTTCGTTACATTTGATGTGCTATCTAAAACCGTTTAAGGTAATCCATCCATCATTAGCAATATTAAGATTCCGAATGAAAGTAGTTTTTTCACGATTAGTAGCCTAAGGCTATTCTAAATACATATGTATTTTAACAATTTACCCTGGCATTTTAGAAAAAATCCATTTTAAGTATGGTAACCCTGTATTTCGAAAAAGTGCAATTTCCACAAAGGCACCAACACTCTTTTTCTATCCCTTTGTGTTTGTAAAATCCATATATTGTGCAGAGCTTTATGTTTTTAAATAGGCAAGTATATGTTTTTTAAATAAAATGCAACAAAAATTTGCAAATGACTATGAACAAATATTTTTTTTTACTTGCATCTTTCAGTTCCAGTCCTCAAAACATTACAAACTTATAAGAAGATTAAACTTTTCCCTATAAAGATTGGTGTAAATTCACCTTATAGAAATGTCGGACTACCATAATTGTTACATATATTTTATAAGTAATCTATGTGGTATTAGAAAATAACAAAATAAAAAAAGTTTAACACATATTTATTTCAGGCCATGTACTTTTCTATGTGCTTCCCCTACTATATGAGACCTAATTTACCTACAAGGAATTTCACAAAAGTGTGTCCATTTCTCATTCGTCTTCATATAGGTCCATTTAAATGCTTTCAATCAATTTCAAGTAATGCCTGTAAATGTATATTTTGAAAAAATAAACATAATGAAGGATATCAAAGCTTTTTTGTATAAATTGACGCTCAAAATGTATCATCATCCATGCAGTTTTTTCAATGAAAATAGGTTACAATTAGTAATTACATCTTATATGGCAAAACCACTTCTATTTGAAAAAAAGAAATTCACACTTTCGTATGACGATACAATTCTAATAAATGCAAACACTGTAAAGCTGATCTTTTGATTGCTCTAATACATATTAACATAAATTTCTTATAAGAAGTGTTTGCCCTGCAAACCTATTCCCCAGTTCAGTAAGCTTGAGAGTGCTAATCATGAAAATTATCAAAATAAGAAAATAAATATGTACACGAATATCCTGTAATAATCTGCAGAAAACGAGAAACAGATAGGTCAAATTGCACATGAATATGCTAGAATTATTTCATCTAATGATCTGTTTTTGATAAGACATGTCCATCAAACATTTAAGTCCTAGCTTGGGAATAACAGTTTTTTATGTTCTTTTCGCAATATCGGATGGAAGTATTGGATGAGTTGGAGTGTCGCTTGGGGCTTCGTAGCTGGCTTCATCTTCGGAATCAGACGATAGCCTATCTGGCATCCACTATATACAGCTGGGACAACAGCTGTCTGAAAGATTTATAATTCAATAATGCAAAATAGTTCTCATTATCGTATTTAAAATATTGTTCATATTTGTATATATAACTGTACCATATAAAACATTAATTTCTAAACTAGAACTCGGCGAGTCGGATGTGTCGTCTGACGTGGATAGCTTACGTGAATCCAAATGAAGAAGCACTTAAGGTTAATGCTCAAATTGTTTTTAACAGATTAATTGAAATCTTCAAAAACACTGCACTCTGGCTTATTGCAAAAAAAAGACTTATTATAACCAAAACTGCGACACAAAAATAAGTATGAACATTTACAAAGGGCAATAACTCCAAAAGTATCAGGTGCAGAGAAACGGTTCTTGTGCATTGCACTTCTCCTCAATGAGATATATCTACTTGTGAAGTTTCAAGTTGATAGCTTTCATAGTCTTAGAGTTATGCTTCGGACAAAAATTAAGTATGAAAATAAACAAAGGGCAATAACTCCATAAGTATGTGATGCAGAGTAATGGTTCTTGTGCACTGCACTTCTCCTCAATGAGACCTATCTACCTTTGAAGTTTCAAGTTGATAGCTTTCATAGTCTTACAGTTATGCTCCGGACAAAAATTAAGTATGAAAATAAAGGGCAATAACTCCGAAAGTAAGAGGTGCAGAGTAACGGTTCTTGTGCAGTGCACTTTCCCTCAATGAGATTTATCTACCTATGAAGTTTCATGTTGATAGCTTTAATAGTGTAAGAGTTATGCTCCGGACAAGCGAAAGGGGACGCTGCCGCCGACACCGCCGCCAAAAAGTAACACCTATATGTCGCTTTTTCAGGCGTCACAAAAACTGTCCTGTTTTGACAGTTGTAATATTATTTTACAATAATAAATATACAAACGTTGCCTGCTCTCTGACAAATCAGCATGCTTGACAAGTCTTTAGGATACTTGACATTTTCAGTAAGTAAATTACAATTTTATTCTTAAGTCTATAAAAATATATCTGTGTATAAATAGTGCATACTTCAGAGAAGGGGATGCTTCTGGATGAATTGCAACACCATCACCAATCATCTCATTTCATTTCAGCTTTTGCCACCATACTTTCTTCTTCTGCAACATCCCTGCAATACATATGTGTTTATATAGCATGATATAATACATAGGAGGTATGTCGTGGGAAAACCAGGCTTAATGCATGTGCGTCAAGTGTCATCCCGGATCAGCCTGTGAAGTCCGCACAGGCTTATCCGGGACAACACATTTTGCCTACAGCAAATTTATGGTTAGAAGAAACTATACATCCAAACAGAAAATACCATAACAGCGGAAAGTGTCGTCCCGGATAAGCATGCGCAAACTGCACAAGGTAATCCTGGACGACACTGTACGCACACGCATTAAGCCCGGGTTTCCCACGACACGGCTCATATAAACATTGTATTCTACATACATTTTGAAAGCCATCACTCTGGAAAAGAAATCAACAAAGAAATCACACACTTATCAAACAGAACAAACACACACTTATCAAACAGAAACGCATACTACATTCACAACTGATACACTGTACATTGAAATTACTATTTCATTTGGGATTTCTGATTTCATATAATGTCACATTTCTTAGTGCAAAGATAATTCCTTTTCTGTGATTTGTTTGAGATAATAACACCAGTTCATATTTAAGACTGATTGTGACAAAAGCTGTTGATTTTTTTATCTCTAAAACTCATTAGAAAATGAGAAATCATAAAGACATGTAGACTTCGTTTCAGCTGTTCCACCCGTTAGACAATTGCCTACTAGTATTATGGCTAAAAAGAAATTAATTTATTTATATTGTAACTTACTGCATTTCCATTGAAAATGATGCATCTGCTGCACTCTCTTTTGGTGACATAGCAACAACTTTCAGATGCTTTCCAGCATGGCGTTCCATCATCTTCTGTAAAGTATATTAAATACATGTAATGTCATCACAATAATTGTGGGTGTATATAACAAAACAATTGTGATTTTACTTTTTGTGCATGTATGTACTGTCCCCATGAAGAGGTGGAACATATGGGAAGTCAGTGCTATGGATTTTAGTTTCATTGTTCCAATTTATAAAACTCAGGAATTATGTGTGCTTTCCATGCTTGTTAGCTCACTTGTTAGATCACCCGAATTGCAAGCAAAGGATGTTTGGTAAGATTTCCAGAGGTACAGGATGAAGCGTACCATTGCCGTAGCGTACTAGTGCCGAAGCTTACCAATTGAGGATACCGGCCTCATATTTGTTTTGAAAGTGTGACATCAGTATTGTAAAATGTACTTTAGATTATATGGTATTCCATTAAACAATAACAAGAATGAATGACACTTTGTGAAAAAGTGTTTAATTGTTATATTGAGATTTTAAAATTTAAAATACATTTTATTTTTATATAAGCAAAAGCCTTAGGCTTATTGAGACACTCTCGAGTCTGTTACCTGGGTAGAACCAGTACTTGGTGTCTTTGGGGGAGATCTTGTGAACGCTCACAGGGGATCGAACACAGGACCTCCCGATCGCTAGGCGGACACATATCCACTAGGCCACCGCGACCTCGCGGAACCAATAATATTTAACTTAAAAGCCAAGCATTTAATTACTTACACCGGTACCAATTTTCGTGTTCACCACAAAGCTGGGGATTCCTTAACTTTCTTTTTCACACGAGCTTTTCCATATGGCACTATATTCACATTGGCACATTCTACATGGCTACACTGAACACACAAATATCCCCCAATTCCATGCTGCAATTCACCAAATACCCAATTCCATGCTGCAATTCACCAAATACCCAATTCCATGCTGCAATTCACCAACTACATTGTTGTAAGTAAGTGGTACATGGTTTCGTCCACAAAGCTTACACGGTTGAAAGTTGTTCAACAAAACACTATACAGCACAATTCGACGACCTTCCTGCCAACTGTTTCGTTTGACATGTTTGCCAAGTTTAATATAAATTTACAAGTAGTAATTAGGACTTTGGAAATCTGAACCCTTACATTATGTCCTTAAACATAGTTCTGGTTGATACGAATCGAAGTCCTAACTTTATGGAAGGGTATATCCGCCAGAACATGCATGCTTCTAAATGACAATTGCATATTGCTAAATTACAATTGCATGCTGCAATATTACAATTGCATGTTGCTAAATGACAATTGCCTATTGCATTATGATATTCGTAATGAAACGACATATCTATCCGCCAGTTAATGACATGGGCATGTTATTTGCATGCATACGCGTTCTGCTGCGTGATAACTGCATGCTTCTCAATGTCAAGATCTTGCTGCTTGCATGTAATTGACAAGTCCTTTCAGTCTTTTTATTTGCTTACTGCAATATTGAAATGTTTATTCATACTATTCCTTACTGCATTACTATGCGCATTGACTTTGTTGTTGCTGATTGTCACAAGCGATTAACTAACTAGTGGATCTTTATACCATGTGAACGCATTATAACATTCCAGGGAACCAATATAATTTGAAGCTCTAGCGCAAATTACCATATACGGGAGACAACTCTCGACAGCAAATACAGATGTTCGACAGTTTCCAGAGGTATGCAGACTGCTTTTGTCGAAATGACACTTCTGGAGTCCGAACTAGTTTTGTTGAACGTACATTTCGCGTTAAAATGTAATCGTTAAGAATATTTATTGAACAAAGTATTTTAATTACAGAACAAACATGAAATAATAAAGGAAATACGATATATAGACGAATAATAGCGATTTAATATTGTTGTGGATCTCTATTATTAATTTCATGAATATTCACAAGTAACCCAAGCAGTAGATAGATCAACATTTGTTTTGACGGACGGGCACTCGGGCGGACGTGTGTATGTGTGCGTATTGAATGTATTTCGTAATTTGTAAGGTCCCTCCGCGCCGCTGCATTTCGTGGGGACCCGGGGTGTGTACCAGCACCCCTGCCTTATTTACTTTTAAACTCATCGAAAGTTGGGACGAATTTTGAATCATAGCTTTGAATGTTGTATTTTTTAATTTTGGTGTGGGGTTATGCTGTTTGCTCAGTACACAGTGGAGGGTGAAGTACAAGAGGAAACCCCAGCTATCCGGTATGTTGACCACCAACCATACTCACATGCGCCGAGTAGGGAGTGAACCTGGGTCGCCTAAATAAAACAGCGAGTCTACTAACCACTGAGCTAGCTGGGCAGTGCTTCAAGCTATTCAGAAGTTGTAGAACGGACAAGATGTATGTCTGAAAGTCATCCGTACGGACAGACGGCCGGGAAGGCAGTTAATTAGTGCGCAAGCCGTCAGGACTGATACACTGAACACATAACTATCTTTTTTCAATGAAATCCTTAAAAATGGTAAAAAAATATAAATCGGACATGCTTTGTGACGGACAGGCACCCGGACGTACGGACGAACGTACTGACAGACAAAGTATTGGCTCAACATCGCCATGCTTGTGCTCACTACGACTAGCTTTCCTCGGCCGTTTACTGATTCGCAGAGACGGGACTAACAACGGGACCTTCTTTCGACCGAAATAGCCAGGAGCTTAACTAGTCAACAAGTAGCTTGGAGTTCGATATCTCCCAGAGATTTACGGACACTGCCGGAATTTCTGGTTCCCGGTTACATATGAATGACATATTACACATTGTCAAGTCGCATTCGAGTAACTTCTTGTTGCTAAGTACTTGCTGCTTTCGCCTTGCTAAACTTTCAATCGTTTAATGCCTAAACTATCATTACTAGGTTTAATCAAATTCACATAGTAAAATGTACAAAGCAGTATGAACTTGTTCGCAAAAACACTTAATGATGACACAGAGAGGATGCATTTGTCATTTGCACGCAAGAATATGTGATTTAATTTCATTTACCGATAGAAAGAAGCACTAGGACGCATGGAAGTTGCAGTTAATTAGTAATTAATAACACAGTGCAATAAGCAATTATCATTTATTTTCTCCCTCACTGCGTTCGTCCGAAATTTAAATAAATTCTTTCCTTACTTAAAACAAACGAAGCACCTTTACAACCATAAAAGACAAAAGCATAGTTCTTAGGAGGCGGTCCGCTTTTATCGAATAAACAAAGAAGACAGTAACATGTAATAAAGTAATATAAAATAATATAACTAACATTCGTTAACTTCAATAGAAACTTGCTTGCTTTTTTTATCGTACGTGTAAGGACGTACGATATCTGCATCTATCTTTCTTAACTAACAGTAAACGTAATATCTTAAATAATGCCTCTGCTATTTTCTGATGAGGACAACAGGCGAACATAAAAATAGTTTTGGTTTCACATATCTACTGAATTTAAGTTCTAAAATAACCCTCTATAATATAAGGTTGAACTCGTGCCACACAAAAACGTATTTCGCATGTTGAACATTCTTATATAAAAAACAGATCATTGGAAAAAACACATGTATTAGATATCTACTGCGGCAATATACTACTCTAACCAAGACACCGGACATAGCTTACTTCCTGATTCATCCAAAAATATAAATACCCAATATAAATAATACACTGATACTTGCTACGAACAAAAATAAACTGAAAACATGTGAGACTTTAAACAAAAAAATATATTTAAAAAATTATACAAAAGCGTAAAATCCAAGAATACACATAAAACATATAAATCTCATTTTGTTGCTTTTTAACTAATACCCAATGTAATCGACAGTCTTATTTAACATTACTGGATATATTTTTGTTGCATAGAAACAGGCTTAACAAAAACTCTTTTGCATCTTGCAAAAATAAAATTCACAAGCTTATCCGCATACAGAAATGGAAAAGTAACACATTATATGCCCAACGATGTTGAAAAGGCGTAGCGGCATTCATTCACGGCCGCAGTCGACACATGTTGTGCATCAGGTCACTCAGGAACACACACACTGGCTTTCTTCTGTCAGGAGAGAATCAAATCTATGTTGATATATGTAACAGCACATCTCGACACAAACCGTGTATCACATAATGCATCATCCCAACACTGATCACCGCGGATCTTTACTATATATACAACACATCGAGACATTGATACACACACATCTCACAGCACGAGACAACCGTGTATCACATAATGCATCATCCCAACACTGATCACCGCGGATCTTTACTATATATACAACACATCGAGACAGTGATACACACACCTCTCACATCTCGACACATCTCACATCTCGACACAACCGTGTATCACATAATTCACATCAACATCTCATCACAGATCCCGCGGATCTTTACTATATATACAACACATCGAGACAGTGATACACACACATCTCACATCTCGAGACAACCGTGTATCACATAATTCACATCAACATCTCATCACAGATCCCGCGGATCTTTACTATATATACAACACATCGAGACAATGATACACACACATCTCACATCTCGACACAACCGTGTATCACATAATGCATCATCCCAACACTGATCACCCCGGATCTTTACTATATATACAACACATCGAGACAGTGATACACACACATCTCACACCTCGAGACAACCGTGTATCACATAATTCACATCAACATCTCATCACAGATCCCGCGGATCTTTACTATATATACAACACATCGAGACAGTGATACACACACATCTCACATCTCGAGACAACCGTGTATCACATAATTCACATCAACATCTCATCACAGATCCCGCGGATCTTTACTGTATATACAACACATCGAGACAGTGATACACACACATCTCACATCTCGAGACAACCGTGTATCACATAATTCACATCAACATCTCATCACAGATCCCGCGGATCTTTACTATATATACAACACATCGAGACATTGATACACACACATCTCACATCTCGAGACAACCGTGTATCACATAATTCACATCAACATCTCATCACAGATCCCGCGGATCTTTACTATATATTCAACACATCGAGACATTGATACACACACATCTCACATCTCGACACAACCGTATATCACATAATGCATCTTCCCAACACTGATCACCGCGGATCTTTACTATATATACAACACATCGAGACAGTGATACACACACAACTCACATCTCGACACAAACCGTGTATCAATTCACATGATTCACATCAACATCTTAACACAGATCCCGTGGATCCTTACTTTATATACAACACATACAGACATTGATGCACAAAAATCTCACATCGAGAAACAACCGTGTATCACATAATTCACATCAACATCTCAACACAGATCCCGTGGATCTTTACTATATTTGCAACACATCCAGACATTGATACACACAAATCTCACATCACGAGACAACCGTGTATCACATAATTAACATCAACATCTCAACACAGATCCCATGGATCTTTTCTATATAACCAACACATCCAGACATAGATACACAAAATCTCACATCTCGAGACAACCGTGTATCACATAATTCTCATCAACATATCTCGAGACAATCGTGTATCACATAATTCACATCAAGATCTCAACACAGATCCCGTGGATCTTTAAATACACCAAATCTATACATTGACACACAAAAATCTCACATAGCGAGACATCCGTGTATCAAATATTTCACATCAACATCTCAACACAGATCCCCTGGATCTTAACTATATATACAACACATCCAGACATTGATACACAAAAGCTCACATCTCCAGACAACCGTGTATCACACAATTTACATCAATATCTCAACACAGATCCAACCGTGTGTCACATAACTCACACCATCAGCTCAATGCAGACCACAGCGGCTCCTTATTACATACAATACAAACTTCATCATTGACGCACCGAAATATCGAGAAACATAAACGCTTATCTCAATGTCCCTCATATTAAAAAACACGTCATGTTTCTTGTGCAATGATAAACGGGACAAGACAACAAACTATCTATACATTATGATTGGCAACTGAAGTTTTGTCAGAAAAATGTAGACTGTCGTTTGTGGACTACAAAAAGCTTAGCTTGCACTACATCTAGTCATATGAAACAGGATTTTATATACTAAATAATACCAGAAACCAGCCTATTGTAGAGCCCATATCAGCTAAAAGAGAAACATGAGCACCAATTAAGAAAAAACATTGAACATGATGCCCATTTTACGAATCTGTCTACATTAGCGCGATTTTAAATGTTTTTTGTTGTTGTTGTTGTTGTTTTACTACCACCAAACGACATCAGACGCTATCCAATGATCACATTAAAACCGTATAATAATCATCCTCAGCATTACAATTTGTAGGAATCAGAGAAAACAAGAAAAAAAACGAAACATGCTTATTGAGAAATGATACGAGCCTACAATTACTACAAATGGCAAACACCCGGTCGACGTCTCAAGCATGCCAAGTGTTTTCTAGAAATCCACAGAAACCAATAAATCTAGACGCTGAAATTTAATGTTTGTATTTTTTTTTTTTTTTTTTTTATTTTTTTTACCTGGAGACTGAATGATCCACCTTCGCAAAATCGGAAACAAAAACTAGCCACCGTGCCACATGCATAGCTTTCCAATGATGAAACGTTTATCGCTTACATTTTTTTTTAATATATAGCAGATTTGTACCATTATGGTATATTGCCAAACACTTAACACACCCTACATGAAATCGTCATTCCGATATAGAATGAACTCCAATTATATAACGAAAGGCCGCAGTACATTCGAGAAAACAAACATCCGTTCGAACCGAAAACCGACAGGCAAAACCAAAAACACAAAGTACCTGATATTCTTAGTTATAATCTTTGAAAGCACCAAATAATGGTCAAAAAGTGAGTGTTTAAATGCTAAGCTCAGACCCCGAGACACATGAAATAACTCACAAACCGACTCACACGCCTTATGTCTAAAAGTTGTCTTTCTTTCAGAAAGGCTTACTCGAAACCCTCAAAGGTTGAAAAATAAAAGGTTTATATTAGGCCACAGCTATAAATACATTAAGCAGAAATGCAAGGCTCCTAATAAAATGTGTTTTCCAAAAGACACACTATTGTATTTTACTTTTTTTTAACCATACAAACGTAGGATGTAAAAAGATGTATTTTTGTCTATTTTCAAAAATATCATGAATATTTAAAACACCTTTTATGATCTTTAACCCCGAATACGAATATGCGCAATAATTTTCTTATCTGTAAATGAAATAGCCATAAAACTCAGATTTTCATAACATGGCATACATATATATATATATATATATAACAAAACAATATACTCATCTTTACAATGCTGTGCTTTAGCGATGCCGCTAATGGCGGTGTGTAAAGTGCCTCTTAAATAGCTAGCCTTGTCGGAAGTGAACTGCTGCGGATTGAAGACTCTCTGTGTGTACGAAGTGTGGAAACTCAGCGCACTCACGAATCCCATCCATGTTTTATTTCAAAAGTTCTCTGTCCTACTGTAATCAACGTTTGTAGCTTGAAATTTGATATTCTTACAACAATAATTAATAAAAACTAGATTTTTTAAATCGAAGTATGCTGAACCATGTGTTAACTCCTGTGTACGCGAACCTCGAATGACTCTACCCGCCAAATCGAACGAAAAACTCGTGCAAAGGGAAATACCGAATGCTTACTGAAGCGTGACGAAAAGAATAACAATTAGCAACATGTAATTGTCATTAGGAACATGCAATTGTAATTTAGCAGCATGCAATTGTAATTTAGCAACATGTAATTGTCATTTAGAAGCATGAATGTACTGGCGGATATACCCTTCCATATAACTTAACAGCATTTCTTTGGTTTCGAAAATTGAAATCTTCCACGTCTGTCTCGTTTTTTTTGTCAACAAAGAAGCCATTTTCCCTTCACCGGAAGTAATCTTTAATCAAAATTTACTTGATCTAAAATTGCTATTTTCTTAAATAAAGCACGCGGAAATTCTAAATATACGTATATACATATGTTTTAGTATTTAAGAAATCTATTTTACCGTTATTTATATCTTTTGCACAAATATTATTTTCTAGCTCGTTTTGTCGTAATGTTTATATTACGCAGTTAGCCGAACGATTTCGGCATAGTTCGGCACTACCGAATAGTGGCGAGATTACACGGAAATTGACGATCTAATGATGGATGGAGAACCTTAATTTGAAAAATGAGTCCGGCATCGTTGAAGGTCCATTTCATTTACTGTATTAACTGTTTCAAACGGAGAATTACCAATTTTATTTCAGTGATAATTCCCTATAAATCACTGGAAAGCATAAAATAAATAACTCTTTTTATTCAAGGGTGGAGAAATGTAGTTTAATCTTAAAAAACAAAATTCTTTTAAATATAAATCTTAACATCATAAAGTGTATATGTATTTATTTTTATGCCCCCATCATCAATGTGGGGGGCATATAGATCTAGTGTTGGCCCTGTCCAATAATGTACTGTTTGCGCAACACCACTACAGTTATCATAGGTTAGCTATGTGACGTAATAGAATAGTCACAATTTTTGGAAAATAACTTCTGACGTAGATCAGTAAGAATCTTCAATCTTGAAAACAAAAACAAAAAAACACACAGAAAACACGATTTAATGTGTTAGAAATTATGATATTAAATGTTTTCGACGAAAGTGTAAGCATGAGAGTATTACAAATCTAAAGAAGACAATTATGGAGTCTAATGACTACTGTACAGTATGTACGAGTGTGTCCTGGTTTAAATACGTTGTATTTCGAGCAACATCATGCCTCATGGAAAATGGAATGTGGCAGTGCTGGTAAAAACCGTATTTGGAGCTAGGAAAATCACATAATTGGAAAGAGTGTCAAACTAGTAGAGTGTGTTATGATTATGTTCCAATCGAACATAAGTTGATCTAATAATGCATGTTGGATTATTGATATATCAAATCAGGTAAGATTTGTTATTTGCTATTAATGCATATAGGAAGTATTTACCTTAAAATATAAGCCGATAATGCTAAAAAATCGGTAGATGTATCTACCAACAATGTGCTCAATTGTTTGATTTAGTAGTAATAACATCCGGGGAAACAACTGAACGACACGGTTGAATGCGTATAAACAGCCATTTACCATCACCCCATCAGCCATAGTTTTGTTTAATTGTTCATAAGTAACCGATATTTGAGCGGACATTTCAGCCGCACAACGTATAAGATGCTATCATTCGTGGGCGATCAAACACGTGCGCACATCTTCACTGGGGTAATTTTGGTCGCACTCATAGAAACCGAGTCCAATATCTTGACCTTGGTTGCGAACCGACAATCAAAGAAGCCATGACATTATAAGATCTTTGTCAAATATTGTTTTGAGGATTTGTAAATTGTGCAAAATGCCTGTCCCTCTCTAAGTCCTTGTAAACGTTTTTTTTTTATAACCACCACAGTATTATTTAGTGTAATGTATTCATTGTCAAATAAAAAATATGTATAATTATTATTTCTATTCCATTATTACATTAAGTTACCCGTAAAAGAGCTGAATGTTTCAAATTGAATTAGTACATGTAAAAATTAAACGATAAAACTCAATCATGAAACGAAATATGTACATATAAAAGCAATACATACTCAAACGACGACCTTTCGGAGTTAAATACAATACGAAAAGGCTATATAATGAAATGGTTCCACTATATTTATGTGTAAGGTGTGTAATTTCGCTTCTATATTAATTTTTTAGTAATGTACTTTCGGACTTTTTGTGGAGTCTGCGACAAACTTTTGAATATTTTTATTGCGAACATCAGTGAATAGGTTTAATATAAGAAAATATAATTAATCAGGATTCTAGTGTATGTGTCAATCATTTACTTGCAACATTGTTCGGTTGGTTCCCCAATCAATCGAATAAACCACCGCGTCCATTAACACTTTATATGATTGTATTTTCAACGAACATCTATGCGAACATTTATAAAAGCAACAGTGTTAAACAATATATTATAGGTAGTGTGTCCATTATATAATTATCCTTCCGATATCCTCTCTACATTGATCAAACACAGGTTACATGCAAATACGTACTAACGAACAGTTTTGACAAACTAATTACAATATTCGATCTTTGAAACACGCAAAAATCATCTTCAAATATTTCGACATTCGTGCACGAGCCGAGTCCAAAATATTCCGATTACTCACAACATAATTGTATTTCCTGAAATAGAATTAATACGGTGGTAAACTTAGATTGTACTTCCGCTCTGCATGCGCATCAGTGTGCTTCCGCTAATTAGGAAATTCAAACGTAGTTTAGCAGTTTATTTTTAAATACTTTAGGCACTGCATTGCGTCAGTTTGTGCATTTAAATACAGCTATCATACGCACTTTGTTCAGGTTTGAATTTATTCTGCGACACGTGTATTGGCAAAATCTGGACATATATTGAGTCCCACGAACATGAGTTCTAAATTTTGACATTATTAAGCAATATGTCAAGTATCCTTTTGTTGGTTCAACACTACCATGCTATTATTTGCATGTCAGCTACAATCAGCAGGTGCAACACGGACGGTTGCGATACCCCACTTTATAATTATTCGCCTGAGTAAGTCTTGATTACACTGCAAAGTAAAATATTTGCTTACTAGACTCCTTGTGTCCTGATTGCACAAATGACATCATCTTGCCAGTCTGTTCAAACAAATATTATTAAAGGTTAGATTGGTGCCACTGCTCAGTATCCACTATTACTGTTATAAATGCGATTATAGGAAACAAATAGTGAACTTGCATGTTTATTTACTACTTGGTTACAACAAGCAAAGGCTTACACCCCTTGTAAATTTATTGTACTTTCTCTGTTTGATTTATTTGGCAAATACCATGTTTATTTGAACACCACCATTTTTTTTTCACATTCACAGTAAGTAAAATGACTATGTAGTTACAAAACAAAATTTAGGACAACATAACGACATTTCATTACATTACAAATAGTGTCAACAATTGGTCGGCACACATTAATTTAGAATGCCCAGAAACCCATATTAGACATTACATTTGAATAAATAAGAGTGTTTGATTAAACTGTTAGCAACACTGTTTCACAATTTCTATACAGGCTGTGTAAAAGAAATTTAAAGGTTGTTTGACCAAATTTTGGGACTATTTTCTTGACCCAGTAAATGGACATATTCATTCACAATTTGAACCTCTTCGGTTCTTCCCTGTAACTTCGAATCTACTTTTATTTCATGAGATACTTGCAAGAAATGTGCCACAGAGTAACTATGCTAAGTTTAAGCGGGCGAAAACCAATACGTTGGTTTAATATAATAGTTAACCGTTTGTGTAAGCTTTACTATTGACAATACATTATGTATTGTGTAAAAATATGTGAGGTTGCGTTAAATAAGAACACCATTGCAAAGTTTGGTTTTGGTAAAAAGATAATAACAAAACAAAAGGACTGATTTAAATTACATGTCTCTTTGAAAAATGGTTGTGGTACTCACATGCGCTGACAGTTAAATTTTACAACAAAAGTGATACAAATGACAGAAATCGTTGTTTTCGAAGAAACGCACGCTGTTTGAACGTTCCGCGTCACGTCATACGTCCGCGCGATGTTTCGATATTCATGTCAACGTCAAGCGCACGCCATGATCTAACTACAGGCATGATTGGTATTGTTTGTAAATGAAATTTAAAAAATCTTCAATTTTATGGGCAAAAATCGGCCATATTGACCCTAGTCCTTTGTCAGTCAAAGTTTACAAATTAACAATGTACGAAAATAATTGCGGAAATGAATGAAAATTATTTTGTAACAGACGCGTGAATAATTCAGATCTTAAGTAATATACCCTCCCTTCGTCTTGAAGTTATCTATGCATAATACACATCACGAAGTCAATTGAACATTTATCCTAATGAAAAGCAATCTTCAGAGAACATTCAGCGCGTTTGAAATAATGATGACTTCCATTTTTGATAACACAAACATAAAATTTCATTAGACTATGGCGATTTAAAATTATATTCGGTAGGAATATGATGTATCAAGGGTTTCTGTGATAATTGGTATTTCAAATAATGCTACGAAAATGAAGTAAAAGTAGCATGAATAACATTCCGACGTATTATTACGAGACTTATTTGACCACATTTTATTCATTGACATAATTATATCTTTTTATAGGTTGATTAACATCTACTGGAGAAGTTGATAGAAATGTGCAATTCTATTTAATTCTTAATCGAACGCAACCACCATTCAATTTCAAATTAACATGTACAAGAAGTTTATAAACAAAAATTGCCCATTTATTGAAATATTTGCTCTTATGATTCTCTGGACGCTAATTGACGCATGTTTATTATAACAGCTACACACCGGCAGCTAAATGCGCGCTAATTTTAGAATGATCGTGAGTGTGTTGAACTCGTTAGAATCAATTGTTATTTATAGAGCGTGCCGCTAGGCTAAATAAAACAGTGGATTAATTCTGAGAACGAATATAATATTCTGTTCTTGACATATAATGAGAAAATATGTTCAGAATTATGTTAAGTTCTAGTGTATGTCGAAGATATACTTATAACTTTATTTTTAACCGATTATGTAAACAATTACGTACATTTTAATGCCCCAAAATATGCAGCAGTTGTTGGAATACATTAAACCATTGTTGTAAGTTTGCACTCCCTAAAAATAGAAAATTTGCTAAATTCTATTGGCATTCAATTTTCCCGCTGCATAATTATCGCAAGAAATCTAGGTCAAAATTGATCTTAGACAGCTACGCCGAATAATGAATATATCGTGAACGTATAGACAATTAAACCTGTATCGCGAGATCTTTATACAGAAGAACAGAACAGAACAGGATTTTATTACACATAAACTTTACAGTTTCTAGTGTTAAACAAAATGATAATACAAAATACATGAATATAGTAAGTCGTTGTTTTTCTTACAGATAAATAATAAATTGGTAATGGATGAACTATACAGATATTTTAGACAAACATGATAACAGAGTATCTGGCTATATATGTAACTGCTTTAATATGTCGTTGTATCCATAAAATAAATCAATATCTATGTAAAGAATAAAAAATAATACCATTTGAGTCACCGTCAAATGTGAGTAGTACACAGAATACCGAATTTTATGTATTACTTAATGTTAATGCAACAACTCCATCAACATACAATGGTTACACAACATGATCCATAAAATAAATCAATATCTTTTTAAGGACAAAAGGTAGTGCAAATTGAATCATAATAAAATTTTAGTAATACACAGAATACCGAATTTTATTTATACTTGATGTTAATGCAACAACTCTATCAGCATACAATAGTTACACAACATGATCAATAAAATAAATCAATATCTTTTTTTTTTTTCTTTTTTTTTTTTTTTTTTCTTTTTTTTTTTTTTTTTTCAAAACAGAAAATATTACAATTTGAATCGTAGTAAAATATTAGTAGTACCCAGAAGAACTTGGTAGAAGCCTATCACTTTATGGCATAATGTATCATAATGAATTCAGTCTACAGTTATACATATAACTCCACCGTTACATATATAACACAGTTATACATTTCTTTGAGTGTAAACTTGGCGAATAGTTAGTGCCTCTGCTATGAACTTGCCTAACTTGAACATTTCACTTTTACTTTTTGTGGATAATAACTGTATGAGTTTAAACATGCTAGGTCTGACTCTATAATAAGTTTATACATGCGATGCAAGAAATAAACGGTAACTTTATACTAACGGCTTTATTTAGGGATATGGGTATGGAATATTTGAATTTGTTGTGGGTGCAAGATCAGCGTGAACTTTGAACGACTGTTTGCGTAAGACTTAGCATACAGTGTCAGAACAATTGGTTCTTTTGGGTCCTTACAATTGAGTGTGGAATTAATCTAGAAGTTTAAATAACCAATAGACAATGTCAGACTGTCTGTCTACGTCAATTGGAGGATATAGTATATGATTTCGTCCTGAGCAAATAATAATATTTGATAATTAGAGACGTGTTAAGAACAACCGTTTTGTCAATCGGGATTTTGAAATTACTGATCAAATAAAGGAGAAATACGGAATCGGGTATAAAAGGAATACTGCAGATTTATCAGTCGACAGAAAGCTGATAAATGCGTTCAAGAAAACTAGGGACAGTTGAAAGAAAATCTGACCTTTTTGACAGTTGACTGTGTTTGTGGTTTATAATAAACGAACTTCGTTGAGGGAGAACTAAAAAGAACAGTTTAATCGCAGATTGATATACCAGTAGTATGCAACGATCAGCTAGCAAAACACGGATAACGCAGTCGTCCACGCGGACCGCAAATGCAGCCGTATTTAAACGACAATCAAGTAAAGACAGAGCTGATGTAAGGCTTAAAAGTGCTATTCGAAAGGCCAGCAAGTCTAGCGGAAAAGGTACTAGAATCGTTCGTTTCCGGAGCGTAAACGAAGAATTCGTTTTCGAAGCGGAGGTTCCGGATACTCTTCCGTGCGGCTCCGACGCATTCCAAGCAATAATGAAGGACATGGCGCTACAGGCGGATGGTGAAACGGACGCCGATGATGACGTATTCGTAACTATTTCGATGACGTCATCAAAGAAGTGTAAGCCGGAAGGTACTCAAAAGCCGCCGATACCGAAGAGGCCTATCCTTAAACGACGCGTGAGCTTATCCAAAAGATGACACACGATACAGACATTGCATATTGGACACACAATTTGCTGCTAGTAGGTCTACTATAAAGCAAGAACTTAAATATTTCTTAAGATGTGCGGTGCACATACATGTATTGTTGCACGGCAACGTTATTGCATTATGTGGTGTACTGTAAGAGGCTCGTTGCGTGATTCCGGACAAGCTCATTAAGTATAAATTGTCATATATGTGCACAATATTGTTGTATAAATAGTTTCATTTTTTATATATTAATCTACAACATGTATGTTATTCATATAAGCATCTAGTTTAATTTTAGACAACTGCTCCATAAGCTGCAAACATTATATATATTGGCATTTTCTGTATAGTAGAGATAAAATGTCTGGTCCTTTATAGCGTCATTTTACCGTCTCATATTTATAATACACAATGTCGTCTCGCGTTTATGTTTTGTTTGTATGATGTTCCATTTTTGAGTTTTGCATGTGCTTGCACCATTTCAGGGTGAAGTGTTCAGTTCATTTACGGGTAAATTATAATTTATTATGCAATGTTTATTTATGTTAACACTTTTGTAAACACTTTCTATTATATTGAATACATGATGAATACAACTTGTGTCGTTACTTTTATTTCACAAACAACAGGTCCACTATTGAATCTCTAGTTGGTCTTGCTGCAGAATAAGTCAATTTGACTATGTGGCGCGTCTTAATGCACATGCGTAAAGTGTCGTCCCGGATTAGCCTGTGCAGTCCGCACGGCTAATCCAGGACGGCACTTTCCGCTTTTATGGTATTTTCTGTTTCAAGGAAGTTTCTTCTAAACATAAATCCTCTGTCGGCGAAAAGTGCAGTCCTGGATTAGCCTGTGCGGACTGCACAGGCTAATCCGGGACGACACTTTACGCACATGCATTAAGACCGGTTTTCCCACGACGCCCCTCCTAATGTATTACAAGATTTGAATTACGCACAATATCATTGATTTTACTGTTGTTTCATAATACTAGTGGAAACGCATTGTTGAAATAAATTTAACTATTCTTTGATTAAACTTTGATATTTTCCAAGTAAACCTATGAATAGTTAATGCATGTTGCCTTTGTCGCGCATGATCATGTCTAAAGGTGTAGGAACCACACATCTAAAGGTGTAGGACCACAAAATGGTTTGATATTACAAATCCCCATGTTTTGTTTAGTCTTATACAAATAGTACAATTTACAAAACTATATATTATTTAAGAGGTTGAATTTGTTATGTCAAACGGTCATTTTCCTTGAAGATAATAATTTTGTTCACAAGCAAGAAAACCATTACACACGGCGAAATAAGTCCGAGTAATAGGCTCTTCTAATTAACATCCTAACTGAAACATACGTAAGGTAGATCATTTTGTTCCATTATCATATGCAAACTATACATTACTGTTACATCTCTTTGATAGAAAAATATTTTGCTCAAAGGCTTACAAAGATCGGAAGCGTGTTTAATGACCAGTTTAAACATTGTAAGTATTGGTAGTTTTTAAATTGGAAAAATAACGAGTTTAATGACATCAATATCAAAGCAATTTATTTAATTAATTAATTTTTTTTTTAGAGCTATTTCTATGTATACTAGTCAAATTAAGATAAACATTAAGTTAATCCAAACGGATTACGTTTTGAAAATGTTAACACTTAACAATCCTTGTAATATATTTATTACACGTATAAAACGCAGCATTACGACAAGCATTTAAAGTACGTTATCGTTAGTAATATTATTATTATACTTTCACGTCGTTATAGTTATCGTAGTGTGATTTTATGTGCAGGTCTTTTTACATTTAAATATTTCAATCCAGCTAAACACTGCTCGGATGTGAATTGTTTTACCCGTTTGTAAACAGAAGTCATTGGACTTTAGGAAGAGATTCGAAAGTTTTACTTAAAGCCAGTCACATTTTGGCGAATGTGAGCTACGAGTTCTGGCGAGTTGTAACTCGCCTGGTGTCGTGTAGACCTTGTAAACATGTCGTTCTTTGTCGCGGTGATGTCTACTTATCTTATGTCGCCGTTTAAATTCTCGCCGCTTCTCGGCGACTTTTTATTATCGTACACGTGTCGAAGACATCTCCGCGGTTTTTCGCGCACTCTAAAAAAAAAACAGTCGTACACATTCCGTAGACATGTCTTCCCATGTCGTAGTGTTTCGCCGTATATTATCATTCTAGGACATAACACGAGTTTGCTGCGAGTTGACGAGACTTGCCTACGACATCTGCTCTTCCGGTTCTCGTAAAATGTCGTCAGAAACTGGTGATCATGTCGTACAGACTCGTCCACACTCATACATTCTCTTCGATTGTCGAAAATATATCGTACGCATATCTCGGCTGAACTCGTGATAAAATGTGATTATCGTACGTGAATCGTGTCAATGTTGAATAGAACACAAACACATGTCGTCTTGAAACAATTCCGCGACCAACTCGTCCACTTTACGGCGAATTATAACTCTCCAGGAATCATACAAAACTGGAAGCTCAAATTCGCCACAGTGTGACATGGCCTTTAAGTACAACTCAAGTTAAGATTTCACTAAAGAGTTGTGTGATATACCTGCCCCGGTAACGTGCAAGTTGTTACATACTGCAAACGCTGTTGGATTTTTATTATCGTTTGCACTGTCAGCTGTATTTAATTGTTTATTTAATAATACATATACAACCACACGACACTTGACATCCGATATGCGCTATTTTGTTTTCAAGAATGTTACAAGCATCTATGAACACTCTATTATAAACGAGTCAAGCGTGTTTTTTTTGTGCAACGCATTTCTACTAGCGGTTGTTTGCATTCAAAGCTGTATTGGTATTAGTAAATCGACCCCACACCTAGACTTATCACAAACGCTAACGTTTCCGATATACCGGCAATTGATGTTTACTCGATCAAGATACATTTGAACATCGTTATTTAGAACTCTGTTGATTCGAAGTCAACGTTATTTCGAAGTGCTTTTTTGGTCCGGAAATTATTTCTTTTTTATTTAACTGAAATAAACGCGTTTAAATCGAACTTTTTTAATTCGAATTATCATTTTTTCGAAGTCTAAAAATCGGTCCCAAATGAATATTTCACATTTATTTGCCTATTGTTAATTCGAAGTCTCGGTCTAGATTGAGACACACCTTCCACAAATTTACATTTGTATATCTCTATACCAAGTCAGGTGCGCTTGATACGAATTTTGATTTTAAAAGTATTTTATTCACTATTTTTAGTATTTTCAGAACTATATTTAGCTACTTTACCGTCAAGTGTGTGGGTAAAAAGCAAGACACTGAGAAATGGGGTTTTAAAAAATGGGGAAAATGTTTAATCCGAACTATCGTTATTTCGACGTTTTCTCGTCGGTCCCGGACGACTTCGAAATAACGGTATTCGAATGTAAATATTCGTACTCGTATAAGAACGAAGGCCGAGCAACGTAAAGTATAGAATTCGAATCAATAAAGGAGTGATTTGAACGAACTTGGGTATAATACATGTACTAGTAGTAAATTGTACCGAACACTGAAGTCAATCTATATTAGGAACTTGTTACCATAATTAACCAGACGAACAATAGAGCCAGGTGTAGCTTGATTGGGACTGATATGATACAAACGATATAGTACAGTCTTTGCCAAGCTTAACATTGTTATTGGAATATTGCTAATATTGGAGTAATGACTCAAGGACATATTGTTTTACCTGTTTGTCCGTATGTTTATGCTTGATGAAGGACACAAGTGGCAAATGACAAATTGTTCATCTTAACACGGTTTATTGAACCGAATATGAATATGTTATATGATAAACGCTTCGAAAGGAAACATATACAACTCCTGGCATATTGACGGCACATATTAACTAACGATAAACGTTGAAGAGATAATTCATTGGCAGGTGCAATACGGTGATTTATTATTATCGAGAAACAAGTTTCTAAACTCTATATATTTTTGTAATATGTTCGATACCAAACAATAATGTCATTGAAAGCTCACATCAGCCTAAGCGAAATGATTGCATGAGTGACTATTTCTTTCACAGCCACATTGTGCTTTATATTTATATATTATCCGAAGTTTAGTGGGCGTTTCAGTCACTTTCAAATATGACTGTTTTTGTAGGCAATTGAAGGCGCACTCAGATGTCGGCTATTTCTTCTTCGCACTATTTTGTGGACAAACTGAAGGAGTACTAGCTCTTAACATTATTTACGAACAGACAGTCCATCAGGTCACGAAGTTATAAGATGTTTGTCAAATACCATTTTGTTATTTGAACAATGGTTTATTATTTACATGTCAAAACACTTAACACTAGATTCGGTAGATAAATCGTAGGACGGCACGGTACGTCACGTGGTTTCTTCGCCTGAATAAGTCTTAATTACACAGCAAAGCAAACTATTTACGTATCACACTCCTCCTTTAATGATCTATCGATTACATACACTTTAACATTATTCTGATGAAATAGAAGATGAGTTAGATAGGTTTGATTGGTAAGTATCCACTAACACTCTTTAAATCTTGATTATGAGCAAACCTGTTTATTCAGTTCTTGGTTATAACCAACAAAGCCAGAACACTAGATGGTATTCTTTCGGATTTTGATTTCTTTCACAAACGCTCTGTTTATTAGAAAACTCGCATATTGCTTGCACGTAGAAATACTTAACATGTAGATTCTAAAGCAACCAACGGAGGCATACAACAACTCCGTTTTATGATTTGGCCATACATATTTGCAAAACAAAAATATAACATGTTTCTGCACATTTCTATTTTGTATGGTAAGAAACAATTACATTATATGTTTGTATACATAAACCAGAATGTTTAATTTGTATACTTGTTCAAACAATTTGTAAACTAAATTCGATTTATATAATGTAATGACAGTCAACGATCCACACCTATTTACTTGATCCAAATCATGGACAGTCTCATTCATAATAGAAACTAAACTTTAAACTTTATAATATGTTGCTTGTATTTCGTTTTACGATTGAGTATTGCATTTGCTCATTCTGTACGAAGAGCTCGGTTCTCTTACGGGTAAATTATTATGTCATATAATGTTCATAATGAATAAATCATGCGTACTTTTATATAATAAGAAGCAACATCTGCATGTGATGCTCTGATACTGGCTTAGTATAATTTTTAAGAAAAGGATAATACACTAATGAAAACTTACTTACTTGTCTATTTTACGGTCGATTCGGTTTGTACTTTGCTGACCTTTTCAATACTTTTATTATGTAAACAGCCGAAAACGTTTGTATTTATTTTTAAAATAACCTCATACGCTATAAAATACCATTCCTATACATGTTCAGACATACTCTTTGGTGAATCGGAGTTTCTTGATTTTTTTCATGCATATTTGCAAACCATATGGGGTATACATGCTGTGGTGTACAGGTTATAAATCATGGAGCCTGACAGCTAATTGAAAGGTTTTGAGAAGTCGGACATACACCACAGGCCACACGATGCCACGTGTCATATGTATTTTTGTTTACCAGGAATGTCATTAATAGCTACGAACATAAGATTACCTGGGCGTCATTGGTCCTGAAAAGAAGTTTTATGCAAGGACGACATTGGCATCCAAAACAGTGTTTGTTTTAACAACCCAATATCTATTCCCAACGCTCACATTTCATAATGTTCAGCTGTCTTGTGTGTACAATACTCTTCGAACATTGTCGTGAGTAGTATTTGTTATAAGGTTATTAATTATTGAATGAACAATGGACACTAAACAACTTAGGCAAGTATAGACTTCAAATGAGTTTAGACTGTAAATGGAGTCTGAACTTGGGAACACATATACTGAACCGAAAACTGAAGGCAATCTATTTTCGGATCGTGATACTACTCTAGTGAACAATGTAAACGATTACGAAACGTCCACGCATCTGCATTTTGTATATTTAAGTGATAATGCAACTTGCAGAATGTTTGAAAATAGTTAATGCAAACGTTTCACTTTTATTAATAATTTATCTAAAGTGTATGTCATAATAATAAATTATTTTGTATAATTTACACGGATGTTAGAATTAAATCAACCTTTGATAGCTCACATCCGTTGATGTCGTCGTTTGTAATCATTTACCATCACCCTATCAGCCATAGTTTTGTTTAATTGTTCATAAGTAACCGATATTTGAGCGGACATTTCAGCCGCACAACGTATAAGATGCTATCATTCGTGGGCGATCAAACACGTGCGCACATCTTCACTGGGGTAATTTTGGTCGCACTCATAGAAACCGAGTCCTATATCTTGACCTTGGTTGCGAACCGACAATCAAAGAAGCCATGACATTATAAGATCTTTGTCAAATATCGTTTTGAGGATTGTAAATTGTGCAAAATGCCTGTCCCTCTCTAAGTCCTTGTAAACGTTTTTTTTTATAACCACCACAGTATTATTTAGTGTAATGTATTCATTGTCAAATAAAAAATATGTATAATTATTATTTCTTTTCCATTATAACATTAAGTTACCCGTAAAAGAGCTGAATGTTTCAAATTGAATTAGTACATGTAAAAATTAAACGATAAAACTCAATCATGAAACGAAATATGTACATATAAAAGCAATACATACTCAAACGACGACCTTTCGGAGTTAAATACAATACGAAAAGGCTATATAATGAACTGGTTCCACTATATTTATGTGTAAGGTGTGTAATTTCGCTTCTATATTAATTTTTTAGTAATGTACTTTCGGACTTTTTGTGGAGTCTGCGACAAACTTTTGAATATTTTTATTGCGAACATCAGTGAATAGGTTTAATATAAGAAAATATAATTAATCAGGATTCTAGTGTATGTGTCAATCGTTTACTTGCAACATTGTTCGGTTGGTTCCCCAATCAATCGAATAAACCACCGCGTCCATTAACACTTTATATGATTGTATTTTCAACGAACATCTATGCGAACATTTATAAAAGCAACAGTGTTAAACAATATATTATAGGTAGTGTGTCCATTATATAATTATCCTTCCGATACCCTCTCTAAATTGATCAAACACAGGTTACATGCAAATACGTACTAACGAACAGTTTTGACAAACTAATTACAATATTCGATCTTTGAAACACGCAAAAATCATCTTCAAATATTTCGACATTCGTGCACGAGCCGAGTCCAAAATATTCCGATTACTCACAACATAATTGTATTTCCTGAAATAGAATTAATACGGTGGTAAACTTAGATTGTACTTCCGCTCTGCATGCGCATCAGTGTGCTTCCGCTTATTAGGAAATTCAAACGTAGTTTAGCAGTTTATTTTTAAATACTTTAGGCACTGCATTGCGTCAGTTTGTGCATTTAAATACAGCTATCATACGCACTTTGTTCAGGTTTGAATTTATTCTGCGACACGTGTATTGGCAAAATCTGGACATATATTGAGTCCCACGAACATGAGTTCTAAATTTTGACATTATTAAGCAATATGTCAAGTATCCTTTTGTTGGTTCAACACTACCATGCTATTATTTGCATGTCAGCTACAATCAGCAGGTGCAACACTGACGGTTGCGATACCTCACTTTATAATTATTCGCCTGAGTAAGTCTTGATTACACTGCAAAGTAAAATATTTGCTTACTACACTCCTTGTGTCCTGATTGCACAAATGACATCATCTTGCCAGTCTATTCAAACAAATATTATTAAAGGTTAGATTGGTGCCACGGCTCAGTATCCACTATTACTGTTTTAAATGCGATTATAGGAAACAAATAGTGAACTTGCATGTTTATTTACTACTTGGTTACAACAAGCAAAGGCTTACACCCCTTGTAAATTTATTGTACTTTCTCTGTTTGATTTATTTGGCAAATACCATGTTTATTTGAACACCACCATTTTTTTTTCACATTCACAGTAAGTAAAATGACTATGTAGTTACAAAACAAAATTTAGAACAACATAACGACATTGCATTACATTACAAATAGTGTCAACAATTGGTCGGCACACATTAATTTAGAATGCCCAGAAACCCATATTAGACATTACATTTGAATAAATAAGAGTGTTTGATTAAACTGTTAGCAACACTGTTTCACAGTTTCTATACAGGCTGTGTAAAAGAAATTTAAAAGTTGTTTGACCAAATTTTGGGACTATTTTCTTGACCCAGTAAATGGACATATTCATTCACAATTTGAACCTCTTCGGTTCTTCCCTGTAACTTCGAATCTACTTTTATTTCATGAGATACTTGCAAGAAATGTGCCACAGAGTAACTATGCTAAGTTTCAGCGGGCGAAAACCAATACGTTGGTTTAATATAATAGTTAACCGTTTGTGTAAGCTTTACTATTGACAATACATTGTGTATTGTGTAAAAATATGTGAGGTTGCGTTAAATAAGAACACCATTGCAAAGTTTGGTTTTGGTAAAATGACTAAGGCTCTACCTATCGCAATGTAATATAGAAATTAACTGGTAAATGGTCATTCTCTACATCAACAGACGATGGATGGGGCTCTCATTACAAAATAGAAAACAACCACAGAGTTGTATGGGGCTTATATGTATAAAAAATTGCTATTTACAAGTTTTTATACAAAGAACTCTTTTGTTGAGAACAGAAGTAAAGGAAATATAAGTCTCATATCTGACACCTTGAGAACTGGTATGGAAAATTTTAATGTATTATGTTTTATTTCAATTAAATTGTTCATTGATATATTCTTAATCAGAAATATTCACTTCATGTATGACTTTATTATAAAAAGATACATTTGCAGTGATTAATAAATTCACTGAATAAGTATTTATGAACAATCATATCGGTGCATAGTTATTCTGATGGGTCTAATCTCGACAACAAAAGAATTTAACGTCGTTCAGCGCTGATTCGTCACCTCTACCGACAAGCACAGCCTCCACCCTGGTTTGCATCCCGCAGATGGCGGAGTTCTTCGAGCACGTGTTGCTCCATGCCCATTGTCCCCAGTTCATCCCTCCCGGGGCTTGGATTACAGTGTCGCTTCCGTTCTGCGACCTACCGTCATGCAAGTGGGCGCATCGGAACTGGATGTCGTTTGCTGCGGAGTCATCGCCACTTCCCTGTGGTAAAGACAAAGAATATTTTAACAAAATGAGTTACCATGAATACTGTGACTTTGCATGTTCTACAGAAGCACTCCTAAAGTGGATTGAAATAATTCAAAATACGCACAATTAGTTTCGCAGCTAAATCCCCCCTGCCCCCGCCCCGATATTATAATATTATGTATGACGTTTTGCAATAAAGTCTATTAATATTGATGATGACTTGTGATAAATTCTACAGAAGTGTTGACTACACGGCTTTCACTATTACGGATCTATAAAATAGTACTGTGCAGCAAAGTACATTCTCTACAAAACAACGTACTTTTAACGATCGAAAGATTCATATAGACCATTGTAGAATAATCCATATCGCACTTTAAAATACGTTGCATACTTCAACACACGTATTTATATTAAATGATGGCTGACTGATTCAAATAAATTTGTTCTGACATGAAAATAAATGTTAAATTAAATGTTACAAATTGCAAACATAATTTGTTATGTGGAATATTAATTACCATGTTATGCTAAAATACATGTTGTTCAGCTGCAATGGGTCTGCTTATATATATTATTTCGCGTGCACTTTATTTCGTCGGTAGAGCGCTGGACTGTAAATCCGGGGTTCGTTAGATCACTCCCCATCGCGGCAACATAACTTGTGCGGAGATTGGTTATGAAATTATTTCTACGGTCATTCTCCCCCAACATCTGATTCAAGTAGGGCAGTTGTCAGTTACTGGCATAGGTATGTGCACTTAATACCGGTAACCCGCTCAGATCGGCTAAGCTTGCCCAGGAATTGTGCAAGTAGGTCACCAATGACCACAGTGATATGACTGAAATACTGTTATGAACGGCGAAAAATACAAACAAAACGAAAACACCTTACTTACCATGTCTGGCTCCACCCTCAGCTGGAACTGAACCATGACTTGGATATCATTTGGATCATCGTGTGGGCAAAACCTAGGGCTATACCATATGCCGAAGTCCCCGATACCGGATGTTATATCGCCGCCAAATGTGCCATTGAGAGTTGCACATATCAGAGTTATGCCGTTCAGCGCAGTGCTGTCTTCATTACCGCGGCTGGCTTGAACCTAAAACTTTACATAGCTCGTTGAAAGGTGACACATGCGCGAATAAAGTTGTCATATCTCCAAAGCAATTCGAAGTCCGCATTTGAGTAGCTGTTTACGATTATCTGCGAGTAATGCCAAACGCTCTTGTGATTAAATTCTTACGCATCAGAACTCCGATTTTTATTTCTTAAATAAATTGCCAGTGTGCAAAAGCCTTATAGCGCAAAGTACCAAGGTGTGAGCATTGCAACAACGGCAATTTTAATACTGCGTTTGCTTGGAAACGTGACAAATCGATTACATTTGTCATAATGCGAAACGTTAAACTTACAATTATACAATAACTTTGTAACAATGTCAAGACAAACAACGTAATATGAAAAAATATATGCGTATGCATCTGGTCGACAATGTCCTTATTTTAAAGCAAAATACGAGAACACCGGTTTTTAAATAGGTTGGAATTTTTGTCCGCCTAGACAAACTATTGCAACAAACTCTTCAACAGTAACTTAACAACTTACTATGATTCCTATTATATCAATACTATCATGTTGAATTCTATGTACACACTTCCTGCATTACGCTATCACACAACGCGTCATGCAAAATATGGGTTTGCTTTCATGGACGAATGTATATTTAAAGCAGCAGTCCAGAAATTTGTTGATAAAACTTTGCAGAAATTGTTTCTAATGGACATCTTACCGATCCAAGTACAGAAAAAATCCGCATTGAAATCGGAAAATAATAACGTTTTGGGAATATATATAAAGTGTATGCATGCGATAGCTGGTGATGACTCTGGAGTAAATCAACATGTACATTAGTGTATATTTCGTTCGTACCAAGCCTTTTGGAAAATACACATTATTAAATGACATTCGTAAATAAAAAAAACAATTTTCAGTTGAATAAACGTCATACACGTTCATTAGAGCTAATGCCAATTTAAGATGTATTAAAGTATATGGACTGCGGCTTTAAGTGCTTTAATTGTTTGTATATTTTTAAATGCTCAACCAGGGCATCGAGATTTCTCTTATTTGAAAATATTTATTATATAGTTATATGTATTCAACTAAATTGCCATAGGTATTTCCACTGCTTCTATTACACCGGCGTTCGGCCTAATTAATCTCTGCATGCTAGGTTGTCCAAAACTGGAACATATATTAGTTACTGATAACCTTACCGTTGTACTGTGTCCAATGAAATGATTACATTAGCGAACTTGTCTGATTTTTTTTGACTACTTTTATACGGGATTAATCAAAGTTATTGAACTTTTGTGAAAATAAAATATTCAGTTGCTATGCATCGTACTTCAATTTATTTATATCAGCGACGTTGTTAACAATATTGAACTATTATAATTGTTTCACAGATAAATATGTCGCTAGGCAGTTGTTGGCGTGACATGCACCAGTTGAGGCATGGGAACACCGACGTACGGTGTCAGCCGTCTTAAGCGGCAAATGTTACATTGTCCACATTAATTGGCAAGGGATGGAAACGAAAGTAGAAAGAAAATGTGATTTTAGTTTAAGATAATTGTATCGATACCACCCGTATTATTCAACGGATAATAACGTTTCATTCTTGGCACTGCAAAATATGCACACATATATTTTTTCTTTCATTGTAAATGCAATAATACACATTTCGCTAAGCTTGTACCTATACATTTTAAAAGGCTGTTTTACATTTAAGCCAAATATGTATTACCTTCATTCTATAGCCAACCGCGTACGTGGATTTGGCGCAATACTGTTCCTCTCTCCATGTACCAAACGGGCCGCCATTGGAAGTTTCCATGATTTCTTCAACATTTCGGAATTCATTTGGAAACAAGAATCCTGTGGTCAAAATGTAAGGAAAAAAACACAAAAATTGGACCCAGAACCTTTGTGCCATTTTATTCCTTATACGCAATTCCTTAATTGCAAATGCTAATGAGCAAGTCATGTGGAATTAGAACGTTGTTCAAATTGCACACGCCTTTTATCTCGTGTAAATGATAAGGCGCCAGTAAAGAGCATTTACGTATGGCCCTTACATTTCAATGTTAACTGAATGTCAGCAATAGTGTTATGCATATCTCTATTGCATGAAAATAAAATTGAATTTCGTCTCATGTAATGAACGGAATCAATAACCGTGAAAACAGAAACATGTCCCTTTCGGAAAGAGTTTATCACATACTTATTACACGTGTTATACCTTTGCATTCGTTCGGACAGAACTAAAGTCAACACGCAACAAACATCGGGGATTTCCCAATATTGTATATGTCTAATGTACATTAATGAGTTTTAGACCGGAAGAGGTGTAATTTAACGGTGTAAAGCTCTAATGTTCGAATATCAGTTCTTCTTAACTTTTATTCTAGTTTCATCAACGTTTTATCTGTTTTATTTTACGTCCATATGTTTCTATAAAAATTTAATGAGATCGTACATACCCTCTTTAATTAACTTTATAATATTAAACGAGAATCTGGTCAGTTTCTTTGTTTATTACAAGGTAAACCAAGCCAATAAACAACATCTCCTCCTAAACCACTTGGCAGGTTTTCACCAAACTTCACAGGAATGATCATTGGGTGACCCAATTTCGAAATTGTACAAATCGTTACGGTCCGCTGCATATATAGGTCACCAGAGCTAGAAGAGCTTAAAAAAGTGTTAACTTGAAAAATCATCTTCTCTGAAACCGCAGGGCCCAGAGGTTTCATATTTTGTATGTAACATCCTAAAGTGGTCCTCTACAAAGTCAACGGGTCAAAACGGGCCCCACCCTGGGGGTCACATGGTTTATATAGAATATATAGAAAATGACTTTAAAAAATCTCTGAAACCACAAGGCCCAGAGGTCTCATATTTGGTATGTAACATCCTACAGTAGTCATGTACAAAGATTGTTCAAATTATGCCCCTTGGGGTCAGAACTGGCCACGCCCAGGGGTTAACAAGGTTTATAAAGAATATATAGCACAATAACTTAAACAAAATATTCTCCTATGAAACTGCAAGGCCCAGAGGTTTCATATTTGGTGTGTAACATCCTTTAGTGGTACTTTACAAAGTTTGTTTAAATTATTCCACTGGGGTCAAAACGGGCCACGCCCCGGGGGTCACATACTTTATATAGACTTAAATAGCAAAATGACTTAAAAATCTTCTTCTCTGAAATCACAAGGCCAAGATATTTCATATTTGGTATGTACAATCCTATAGTGGTCCTCTACAAAGATTGTTCAAATTATGCCCCTGGGGTCAAAAGTGTCCAGGCCCTGGGGGTCACATGGTTTATAAACACTTCAATAGCAAAATGTCTTTAAAAATATTCTTCTCTGAAACCGCAAGGTCTAGAGGTTTTGATATATGTAACATTCTATAGTTGTCCTTTACAAATATTGTTCAATTTATGCCCCTGAAGTCAAAACTGGCCACGACCCGGGGGTCACATGATTTATATAGACTTGAATAGTAAAATGAATTTTAAAATCTTGTCCTCAGAAACCGCAAGGCCCACAGGTTTCTTATTTGGTATGTAACGTCGTATGATGGTCCTCTACAAAGATTGTTCAAATTATGCCCTTGGGGTCAAAACTGGCCACCCCCCGGGGGTCACATGGTTTATATAGACTTAAATAGCGAAATGTCTTTAAAAATTATTTTCTCTGAAACCGCAAGGCCCAGAGGTTTCGCATTAAGCATTTAACATCCTATAATGGTCCTCTACAAAGATTGTTCAAGTAATGCCCCATGGCTCAAAAATGACCACATCCCAGGGGTCACATGGTTTATATAGACTTAAATAGCAAAATGACTTTAAAATTCTTCTCCTCTGAAACGGCAAGGCCCACAGCTTTCCTGCATTTGGTACGTAACACTGCATAGTGGTCCTTTCCAAAGATTGTTCAAATAATGCACCCTGGGGTCAAATCTGGCCACATCCCGAGGGGTCACATGGTTTATATAGACTTAAATAGCAAACTGACTTTAAAAATCTTTACCTAAAACCACAAGGCCCACAACTTTGTTCAAGATTGTTACAATTATGCCCATGGGATACAAATAAGCTACGCCTCGGGGATGCAAATTCCTTTTGGGTTACAAGGTCTCAGGTGAGCGTCCTACGACCCTATTGTTTGCTTTTATTTCGAATTTTGTATACGCTTTTCAACTCGATTTTTCACATTATCAGAATTCTTTTTTTTTTCGTTCAGACATTAGAAAACTAACCAACCAGAGGACGCTAAACATATAAGAGGGCCAAGATAGCTCTGGGTCGCTCACCTGAGTTTAATGCATCATGATGGCTCTTGAAAAAATAATAGCATGTATTGATGCGAAGTTGGTAGACCCTACATAACCCAGATTCTAACTCGGCCGAGATACCATTGGGACAAATGTTCTCTAGAGCGTTAACAAGCTTTTTCTTCAATTTGACCTAGTGACCTGGTTTTTGACCCCACATGAAACAGATTCGAACTGGGCCGATATATTATTTAGACAAATGTTCTGACCAACTTTCATGAAGATTGGACAGAAAATGTGACTTCTAGAGTGTCAAAAAGCTTTTTATTCAATTTCACCTAGTGACCTAGTTTTTGACTCCACATGATTCGAACTCCGCCGATATATGATTGGGAAACATGTTCTGATCAAGTTTTATGAAGATTGGGCAAAAAATGTGACTTTAGAGTGTTAACAAGCTTTTTCTTCAATTTAACCTAGTGACCTAGATTTTGACCCTAAATGACGCAGATTGTACACGGCCGAGATATCATTGGGACAAATGTTCTGACCAAGTTTTATGAAGATTGGGCACAAAATTTGACTTCTAGAGTGTTCACAAGCTTTTCCAATAGCCATATAAGGAAAACTGCTCTGCCCCCTGGCTGTTCTGTTTTTCAACGGAGCGGAACCATTTTCGAACTCGACCGAGATATCATTAGAACAAATATTCTGAGCAAGTTTCATGTTGATTAAGCAAAAATGTGACTCTAGAGTGCTCACAAGCTTTTTCTTCAATTTGACCTAATGACCTAGTTTTTGACCCCACATGACCCAATTTCGGACTCGGCCGAGATATAATTGGGACAAATGTTCTGAACAAGTTTCATGAAGATTAACCAATAAATGTGGCCTCTAGAGTGTTCACAAAGTAAATGTTGACGACGCACGACTGACAAAAGGCGATCACAAAAGCTCACCATGAAATAAAATGGCATCTACTTCATTTACTTCGATAATGGAATAAAAAATAGTGCATAACAGCGGGCTAGGGTTTTTTTTTTAACAATACGTATACACTCAAAAATCCAGACACTGGCATTTAATGTTAATGTTTGATAGTCCGTGTTCGTTTAGTTATACAACAAAAATGCGCCTCTTATTTTTTGCCAACAAATTATTATTTTCTGTGCCTAATGTATTATTCCAATTGTCTTGGTAAACGGCATGGTTTGCATCGTGTCAACAATGTGTCGTGTACACAAATCAAGGATGACAACTTCAAGATGAAAATCATCACATCTAAGTGTGATCTTGCACATGTTTACTCCTTCGCCTAACGGTATAATGCAACCATGGATCTAATTAACCCCTCAGAATATTGCTTATTTAAAATCAATGTCTTGAACCACATACATCTGACTATGTCTTAGACTAAGTTTAACTACAACTGTTTAGAAGTATTGTAATATTGATTACTTAGCGATGATGCTATTACGCATGGAATTATATACCTCAGTATTAATATATAGTATTGAATAAAAAAAAATACAGCAGACGAAATAAACGATTTACCATCCAAAAATAGACTGGTCTAAGTAAAAAGAGGAGAAAACATAAAGCAAAACATCATACATTCCTTAAATATGCATACTTGTATTTCCGAATGCATCAGCCCAAAATAAATTTCAGTTTTCAAATGGTCATTTTAATTATTTGCTGGTTAACTAATTACGCAACTCACAGGAAGACGCCATACGAAGGGCTCCGCAAGATTTGTATCCAAATGTGAGAATGTGCCTTGCCATATTTCTTGTCATGCCGGTATCTACGGTAACAGCTGACAGGTCATGTTCTACAATACGGCGTGTGAAGTCTCCGACCGTGGTCTTCTCAACCGCAAAACAGAAACAAAATCTGACAGAGTAGTAGACATCTTCGCAAGAAAGTCGTCTTGCTTTGATTTTTAACTCTGTCGAAATTGATGACTTATAAACTGCACAGTTTATATAGATATGCTATGAGGCTAACAAAATAACAGTGCTGTTTAATAAAAAAGCGTCAGCATATTTTAAGAGCAACTCCTTAATCAAAACCGTCTGAATATGTGAATGAGTCTAAACGTGTCTAAATGTCCGGGATGGCTTTGTAGTGAGTTATAAAATGTTTAATTTCAGGAGCTTCAGGGGGCCTCCGGCCCCTTGGAACCATAGCCAGAGGCCCACCAGGAGTCCTAGCGGCCCTAGTGGCATCATCTAATTTTTTAATATTTTTTATATTTCGAGTACCAACCAATTTAGCTGCGCTACGCCCCTGAGAAGTGAAATTCTTTAAACTTTAATATGCAAACTAATTTAAGCAAAACGTGTTGAACGTAATAACATTACAAACCAACAACAAAATTGATCGTATAATTAGAACTAGCGGACTTCAGCGAGGGGAAAAGTCGCTCGTCCCTGCGCTGGACAGCGCAGTTGGCAGCGGATAGACGATATTCCAGCCACGTCGCATACACGCAGAATTGTGACCGGTGCACAGACAGAGATGTCGTCGTTTGGTACAGGTGTCCACGCACGCAACAAACACGAATCAGTCGAAAGAACAGTTTCAGTGGCTGGGCTTATCACTGGAGAACCACAGTCAGTGGTCAGCAATCAGCGTGCCATTCACACGAGGTGGATCGATCATGAACATGATAAAATTATTACTTATCCCTTGCTATGAAATTGATATTCATGATACTCAGTCGTTAAAAGAAAAAAAAACATGGGCAATAGGTTGAGCTAGCCAATATTTTAAAATATAATTCACAAATACGCATATGACGGTAACATGCAAATTTATCAACAATCAGATGGTGTAGAAGCCTCAGAAAAAAAAAACCGAATTGAGAATATCGAATCCTGGAAGGATGAGTTCGTCAACTTAATTATGATTTTAAGGCAGCGCCACTTCAGTCGAGTGACAGAGCTCATAAATTACATCATCCTTATAACAGGGTCACAAATTCATTGTCTAAATTGTCTGAATGTTTGCAATATGATTGCCAGTTTTGACTGCGCATTGCTGCTAATCCAGCAAAATCACGGGCCGTAATTGATGGTAACCTGTGGTTTACATGTGGTTTAGACGGCAGTGGAAAAAATATACGAATTTCCACCCTTCGAGTACTGTGTCATCGGGACCGTGTTACGATTTCAATTTCAAGCGGAGGGGGGGGGGGGGGGCAAGTCTTTCTGTAAGTTCAGTCTTATGCGCATGTGTTTCACATTTCCCACCGCCTGTTAAGTTGCTCGTCCACACAAGGGCCGCAATTAAGTCAAGACAAGCCAATTGAAACTTACAAAGGATGCGACCTCGCCCTACTCATCACAATTGCTTGAATAAAAATCAAGTTCAAAGCCAGCGATTTATTCCAGCAATTCATCCATTCAGGTGGAAACGTCCCAATTTTGTATGCGTAAACGGCACGATATGACCATAATGTGTCGTGTTGCCGTAACACCCAAATAAACACTCAAACAAAAGCCATGATGGTAATATCCGGAAATCGGTAAGAGATCATCAAATGTTCAAATGTGATCAAGAAAACCTGATAGCAAATATGACACAAACACGAAGCAAATAGCATCTCACGTTAGATCTTAATAACTGTTTCTCTTAAGACATGTTAAAATTTATTATTAATGAACAACACAATTTAGATTTAGAACTATCTTCTCTGTTGCAGAAGTCCATGCTTTCGGGGGAGTTGTCGTTCGTTAGGTTTCGGGTCAGGACGAGTGATTTTTTAACAATATTAAAACGTTACACGAGTTTTCCAAAATTCCAATTAAATGCCTTACAAACGATTTATAATTGCATCTATTTCAATTAATGATTTTTAATATACATATACGACACGATATGTACAATATGTTTAAAGTATAATTTAACTTGTTTATATGTATTTTAAAACAAATTTAAAACATCAATAAAATGTATTGTAGAAGTATCGAATAACGCAGCAGACAATAGAAAACAGAAAAAGGAATTCACGATTCCGTTATGGTCTTCGCACATTATTATTACTTTTTGAGCAGTTATTTCAGAAAACCGAAATGCATGTATAAGCTGTGATTCTGACACGCAATGTTACTATTATATATGACATCTGACCTAAAGTGTGACCTTGACCTTGAACCTGGTTCTAGCGCGAAGAATCGCTTCATAACGCATACAACTTTTGCAAAATATTTAGGATCCCATCATTCTGGACTGTTCTGCTCTGCCAAAGATATTGGACGCCGCATGCCCATGGGCGTTCTCCTGTCACAGTTTTGAATAATCAATGTTTTTGGCCTTATAAGCCATTAAGATTTATTTTAAAACTCTACAACTAACGTTACAAAACAAGCATGCATTGATTTAATCCGACAGTTCGTCATAATTATTTTGATGGCCACTTGAAGCAAAGCCCGTCCGTGTGTACGATAGCATTAAAAAAATGGTTGTTTTATTTTCCTTTCAGATTTAAAGGTTGTCTCTACTGTTGAGCAGTACTTCTGTCAGGAAGACTGACACATATACTAAACTTTCTAAACTATCGGAAACCAAAGAGTCCAGTTTCAAAAGATACCATCAGCAGATGTATTTGGAGGGTTATGGCTAGATCTGGAATCGACATACCAATGTATGTCACATATTGTGTGCGCAGCAGCTTAATATACGGCCCAGATATTGTTCAAACAAGTAGTATGAGTGCAGTTAGGTGGTCTAAGGTTGGGACCTTTTCCAAGTGATACTAAAAAGGTGCCTAAGCCAATAACACCTTCAGCAAAGCAGTTCAAAGCTCAGCTGAAATATCCATCCTTAAATATCAATTCATGCTTTAATATGCAAGCGCAAGCGAGGTCTCGATATATGGTATCTATGTATGAAGTTTCATTACAATATCTCGATGCGTTCTCAAGTTATTGAGAGGAAACCATTTTTCTATTTTTAGTAATGGTGACCTTAACCTCGACCCTACCTACCCCATATGAAATTCCCAGAGAGGTCTCAATATAAGGTATCTTTGTATGAGGTTTCATTAACATATCTCGATGCGTTCACAAGTTATTGAGCGGAAACCGTTTATCTATTTTTTGCACAGATGGCCTTGACCCCACTCACCCCATATGCAATCCCAAGCGAGGTCGCGATATAAGGTATATATGTATGCGGTTTCATTAAAATATTTCGATGCGTTCTCAAGTTATTGTGCTGAGACCGTTTTTTTTTTTATTTTTAGAAACGGTGACCTAGACCTTGACCCCACCAACCCCATATGCATCCCAAACGAGGTCTCGATATAAGGTATCTATGTATGAAGTTTCATTGAAATATCTCAATTTTCAAGTTATTTAGCGGAAACCGTTTTTTCTATTTATAGTAACGGTGACCTTGACCCCATATGCAGTGACTGGGATACCCATATGAAATGCGATATTTGCGCATAAAATTTAGAAAAATCTCATAAAAACTATATATCAACTGCTCATTAAATCTTGACGGGGAATCGCGAGCGTCTGCGTGATGTGTTTGTCTCGACTAAAACAGACGCTCACAAAATGTAATTGCTGTAAAATCCCATAAAAATCAGAGGAAATCCCATATATTTTTTAAGAAGCCCAAATACATTTGTGGACATGAGAAATTATCTCATATGGAAAAATCCTTTCCCGGCCACAGCGTATGCAATCACAAGCGAGGTCTCGATATAACGTATCTATGTATGAAGTTCATTGTAATAGCTCAATTCGTTATAGAGTTAGAGAGCGGAAACAAAACGTTTACGCCGCCACCCCTCTGTCAAAATTTAGTGGTTTGTAACCACAGTTAAACTTAAACCGTATTTTATGATGCTACACATGTATGCCAAGAATAATTTAAATATGTCAAGCCATTGTGAGTTATCGTCAGGAAACCAAAATTGTAGGGAATTAAAGTCGAAAACCGACCATAACTCAAAATTTGGTGGTTTGGAACCAAACTTGTAACTTGAACTGTATTTTATGATTTTACACGATAAGAACTAATATTGGAAAATCCTTGAAATTTGATCTTTACAACGTTAAAATGCTTGTCGTCTGCCAGTCAAAAACTCATTCATGTACATAAGACATGGACCATATTGGGATATTTGTTGCCGGTTGACTTAAGTTCTGTGCAGATGTGTTCGTACGACACATTGACAAGTTTGTTGTCTCTGCCACAAATACGATTAATCGTGTCGGAATCAGCGAAGCGCTTGAAATTAATGTGTCGTTTATGAAGAAGTTCATTTAAATGACATAACATAGGGTACATATAACTGTTGATTTTTATTATATTTTGACTTCTCTCGATCGAATTCGTCCTCTCGTTTGTGTTGTTCAAAATATGACAAAAATGAAATGTGTATATTGAAATCTTGTATATACCCTTAAACAGAACACCAGTGTCAAAGAAAACAATACTTTTTTTTACGTTGGTAATTGTGTTAGGCCAATGTTTTCTTGGTGTATAATACACGAATGTAAGTTCTTCAAAAAATCTAAACTAAGAGTTAATTTAATCTGTATTTGTATAACTAATTATCCGACACATTCTATTTCTAATATACCATTGCCCTCGAAAACAGCTTTGAGTGAGAGGAATAATAAGTAGTAAAAGTAAAATGGAGTTTCTGATTGGATGATTCTCGAGCTCTCAGATATCCAATGGCTGTGTGTTGGGAAGATGGAATGCTGTTACGACGTCATTCGGCATTTTACGTCACGTTGTCAATTTCGAGAACATGTATTTTCAAAGTTTGCCATCATGATTTCCATCTAAAACTGCGGATTGTTTGTTTCGGTTTTACGGCAACTTAACACATAATGGTCATATCGTGCTGTTTACGTATGATGTCTATATAGATTAGAAAATGTGAACTAAATTTTATCTCTTTCAAGTACTGGATTAATGTATAAGGTGCCACACTTTGGAAAAATTATTTTCATGAATTTTACTTGGAAATATATATCGCGAATATCACTGAGATCTGTGCAATTAATAGGCATATGTTTGACCGTAAAAACGTTTGTCGCAAGGTTTACAATGAGGTGCTTCTCTGTATAGAACGTACTACAGTGTTAATCTGTTAAGTCCTATTCTGAGGCGAGGTAAAACAATTGGATCTTGTCGGTCACAGAGAGTAAAGGTGGTGCTGAATGAAGACTAAGCTTTATGTCGTGTTATTTGTTAAGTGTTGCCTTGTTGGAATTTGTTTGCCGTTCTGATTTTATTAGTTTATTAATTGCTGGCTTAAAATCACTGTTGACTAATTGAACATTGACAATATGGAGACTAAGAGATTCTTTTGCTAAGGTATCAGCTTTTTCATTTGCAAGTATCCCAATATGGCTTGGTAACCAGCTAAATATGACCGTTTTGGTTTGTACATAATCATGTTTCTCTGAACAAGGTCAGAATATTATATAGTTTGCCGTATTTGATAGATAATATCACAGAAAGCGAATAGGAGAATATAATGAACTTATCACTATCGTGATTTGAACTAATGTTAGGTCTAATACCACAATAAAATGCCACAGTAAAGTTGCGGTACACCTTAACGAGTAAAAGATAATTAAGTGGCACAATTTTAAATAGCTTGATTTCGCAAACGTGTCCACATTTCTGCAAATAAAAACAACATAATATGTCTATAAGTTTCAGAGTTTATAAAATTACACTGCTATAGGTTATGAATCGCTTGGCAAGAGCACTGCTTATGAAATGTCAGGAAGTTTTTGTTTTAAAACAGACCTAATGACAATGTTGACGTTGTGTAACACACTAAATATTGCGGCGTAGTAGTTAAGGGCAATGTTAACAGTGTCAAAGATTGTTTTTGTGAAACGGATCTGTTTCCGTCTTCGTGCATGACAACTGTACATGATTTATTACATTAATGGCAGATAGAAATGACTTGCGCAATGTAAATATCACGAATTGTACATTCTTGTCTACGAGGTGAACGCATTACTTGACCCGTACAAGATAAGCACGTTCGAACTGAGCAGATGTTCAAACCTGTTGGATTGTTGCACATATACTGAAACAAAAAAGAAACTTCCGCTAAGTTTGAATGTAATTATATTAACGGCACAATAGTGATCTTGTTCAAGATATAGCTGCGTAATATATAATGCTTTAATTAATTTAAACTTCGAAAATGGTTTTAATGAATAATTATTTGAATTAATAAATATGTCCGATGACAGAGTTTCTTAAGGGGGAAAACCTACCTGACAGAACAGTCATTACTAAACAATCTTGGTTGATCTTTATAAAAATAGATCATTCCATTAGCACGACTATTTCGTATTTATGGTTATTTTAAAGCCGTGTTAGAATCCAAAAAATAAATAGACGTCATAGTCTCGAACTCTTGATTTAATTCTTAAAATCTAAACTTCTGTCCGTGGGTTATTCGACAACAACTTTGACGTAAATTTATTATGTCTGTATTACAATTCTATTACAAGTATTTCATGTGGACTCGGTGAGGGTTGGCACAGCAGAATCAACTATTATTCAGAAGTTCAAATTAACTCATTTATGTGTTGATGCTCTTCGTCCCTACTTCTACAGTGGGTTCACACACATGCACAATGAAATTATACGGCGACATATTTCAACAACTAATCGTCACAGCAGAACATCTGAACGTCATTCATCGCGGTGTCGTCACCATTTGGAAGAGGCCCTTCGACCTTTGTTTTGATGCCACATATAGCGGAGCCCTGCGGGCACATTCCACTCCAATCCAGTTACCCCAGGGCCCGCCACCAGGTGCTTGGAGTAAGCTCCAGTTAAAATTATCGGGTTCGGGTTCGAAGGCCCTGCATTTGAATTGGATGTTGTTGACGGCCGTATCATCAAAAAAAATGCCTGTTTTGTATAGAATATACAGTTTTACATCAAACAATACTGTAATGGCAATATGTAAAAATCGGTTTGTAAGTAGCTCCATTTTCACACAAATATCACTGTCTAAAGAAACAGTCCAGAAATATGTAAATAAAATAAAACTTCGCAGAAATCATTTCTTATGGACATCTTACCGTTCAAAATACAAAAAAATTGCATTGAAAACTTTTTATCGTAAAATTACCAGTACGCGATAGCTGGTGATGCCTGTGGAGTAAATCAGCATGTACATTAATGTATTGTCCGTTCGTACCAAGCGTTGTCGAACATAGACATTATAAAATGCCTTTTGTAAATAAGCAACAGTTTCCAGTTGAATAAACGCCATTAACTTTCATTAAAACTAATGCTAATTTAAGATGCATTAGGTTATATTCTATGAACTGCGGCTTTAAACTATATAATATGAAACAATCTTTAGATTTTGAAAGTATCCGAAATAACATACCCCTTCATCTTTTTCCACTTTTAAGTTAAACTGGTACATGAATTTCCCATTAGGACAACGCACAGCACCATTCCACGAACCGAAATAACCCACACCAGAAGTGACGTAACTATCAACTGTCCCGTCTCTCGTAGCGCATGTGAGGGATATTCCATTTAGAGAGGTGTCATCCCCACTGTGCTGATCTGGTTCTACCTGAGTATATCATAAAATACCTTGTATCATAGGGTCTCATTTAAGTAAGCATAGGACTATACATTTTACCTATGTGGTGTCAAAAACCTGAGGCGTATTGATACACTTTCGCAACCGCTTCCTGGGTAGAGAACCAGTACTTTGTCTATTTAAGAAAGAATCGAACGCTCTTCAAAATAGGGTTCGAACTCATTATTTCCAGATCGCAAGGCTAAAACATATACATGATAAAACTGCGATTCTTGAATAATTTGATTCAGCAAAAGTAATGGCGATTGTGTTGATTTATTTATAACCATTCATTTTTAAACGTTGTACTTAATTATACTTCGAAAATATGTATATACCTTCATTTCGTATCCCACAGCGAACTTTGACTTGCCGCAAAATTGGGCCTCGTGCCAATCGCCAAAAGCATTACCATTTGGTGCTTGAATGGTTTCAACAACGTGTCGAAACCCGTCTGAAAGAACGAACGCACAAGCGCAGGAACAGATACAGAACAAGAGAACGACAGATAATCGCGACATGTTAACAGTCGCAGTAACGAACAAATGCGTCTGAAAGAATAGTTATTCCGCATCGTTTCATTGTGCGACGTATAACACGTAGACCAAACTGGGTTATCTGCGCAGGTTAAATCTTGTGTTGCTATAATTACGCTAAGAGGTCAGCTTTTCGGATTTGTTTTGAGGATTGTTAGGGTTATCAATTAGGAAATATGCCTCACTAGGCTGATAGAGAAAGGGGCTATCCATGCTACATGTATTCCAATTGCAGAGTGCACACATGCAAAATACGAAACATTTACCAGATGGTCATTTGCCGTCTGAAATCGACTGCTGTTCTCCAATGTGCGTTGGAATACATACAGAATAGTATGATAGTATGGTGTTCTGCGAGCTTGTGTCAGTCGGGTTGGTTTTGTGAAGTCGTATCGCGTGTGATGCTACTTGACACAAACAACGAGACAGAAGTTCTCAGAACACCATACTTGTGCAATATTCCATTTATTATACACGTTTTTCAGCATTGTTTAAAATACCAAAACAAATTACAAACTATTTTATGTGGCGTAGGCTGTGTCTTTCTCGGAAATGAGTTATGTAATGATGACGTATTAATATGCCGCTTAACGAACATGTCAAAACATTGGCTTCGAGTGGATATGTGACGCTGTGTTTAAACTTAAGTGGATATTATTTTATCCTTTTTAGTAAATACACAATATATCACATGTCAATTATAATTATATTTTTAATATGATTATCAAGGACCGTATCGGAAAGAACATTTTCGGGCTTCTTGGGTAATTCTAGGTTTTTACACACTTTCATGAAAACTTGGCCTGTTTTTAGTATTTGTCAGAACGTTAAGCAAGCATTAGAGCATTGAGTTTGTCGACACTATTTTAAAACGCATCTGAATTCCATGATGATGCTAAAAAGCTGCCAGTCATGGTATCAAGAACAGTTCAAGTAAAATTCCATGGTGCTATTCAAAAGATTAAATAGGTCGCAGGAAATGAAATGCCACACCAATGAAAAGCACTTCATTGATTCTGAAGACAGATCAAATAAAAGTGACATCACCAGTTATTTACTTGACACTTATAGTGACTTTTTTTGACATTAGTATTTCACATGTAGCTACAGTGCAGTTCAGAAAAAGTCTTCCAATATTTTCTGTCATAAATTATTTGTTTTTATTTCCTGTTTTTAGGCACAACCTTTGAAAGCAATTAAATATAGAGGTCTATACTCCCCAACTGCACTCCATAATGCTTACCTGAAAGTGAAATACATTGGTTTACCCATCAGAACTGTAGCCAGACAGTATGGGGTTCCTCATACTACACTGTAAGATCGTGTTAAAGGCGAAATTGATCCTGAATGCCTGAAGCCTGGGCCAGCCCCATTGTTTAACCAAGAGGAAGAGGTCAAACTAGTTGACCATGTCAAGACCATGGTAGCCCTGGGGTATGGATATACCATCAGTGAGGTAGCATCAAAGGCTACCAACTATGCCGTTTACATTGGGAAGAGGCCAAGTGATAAACCCCTCTCTATGAAATGGTTTAAGTGGCTCCAGCAAAGATGGCCCGAGTTGCACGTTGTTCGCCTAAGAGCCCTGTCTAATTACAGAGCTGAAGCAACATCAGAGGTCACGGTTCATTAATATTTCAACAACCTGAAGCAAGTCCTTGAAAACATGACCTTCAAAACAAGCCTGAATGTGTCTTCAACATTGATGAAAAGGGGGTCCAAACAGAGCATACCCCACAAGTTATTGTCAGTGGCACTTTGAAGTCACCAGCAGTTACTTCATCAAGGTCTTGCATTACAACTATAATCGGCTGTGGCAATGCTTTAGGAACACAAGTACCTCCCTTCTTTGTTTTCAAAGGGAAACGCCTAAATGCTGATCTCTTACAAGGATCTACCCCAGGATCATCAGGTTGGGTGTCGGACAGTGGATGGTCAAATTATACTGTTTTCTATCACTATATGGACACACATTTCATCAGATATGTGCAGAGAGTGGACAAGAGCCAGCATATTCTTCTGATACTTGATGACAATAAAAGCCATATTAATGTTCCAGTATTGGATTGGGCGAAGAAGAAAAACATTATACAATATATCTTGCCAGCACACACAAGCCATTCCCTCCAACCACTTGATGTAGGTTGTTTCGGTCCCCTGCAAAAAGTCTACAAGTCCATGTGCCACAGATTCATGAGGGGAAACCCATCCTCTAGAATAACAGGTTCAATGTCGCTTCCTTGGCATCCTCATCATATGTCTCTGCCCTATCGGTGGATAATCTTCGCTCTGCCTTCAGGAAATCTGGAATTGTCCCTCTCGACGAATCAGCTGCGAGCAAGGACCACTTCAACCCTTCACTGCCATACACGGTTGCTCCCCCTGTTCCTGGAGAAAATGCATACAATGAGGTCAGAAATCCTGATGTTTACATTCGTGAGGCAGAAGATGTTATAAACAAGAAAAAGGAATTCAACAAACAAAAGAAAAAGAACCCTATTCATGCATTAACATCTGGGAAAGCAATCACAACCCGTTGATCGAGCAAGAAATAAGGGAAAGGGCTGAAGCAAAGGAACAAAAAAACAAGAAACAGATTGAACAAGCACACAAACAAACAAAGCGGAAGTCATCAGCTAAAACAAATGTAACGCCAACAAAAACAAGCAAACAAGAACAAATCAACATGACTTTGATACTCACCCTGAACCTGGACCCTCCCACTATGCTATCCCTGAGCCTGACATTGGATTTTCCGAGGATGCTGATACTGATAATTGTTGTGCAACCGCTTTCAGCCAAAAGAACTTGAACACTGCCTCTCCTTGATCTTTGTGAAGTGGGCCAAGTGTGACTTTAACAAATGTAGCCACTAGGTTCACCTTAAGTTCAGCTCTGCCACAACTGCTGTCAGGAGAAATGACATGTTCTATTGTTCTTGCCACAATATCACAGAGGAATAGACTCTTTCCTGACTGCCATGGCTGTATCTTGTTGTTATATTGTCACTGTTGATGTTCATATGTTTAAGTACTCATTTACATGTATGTTTGAATTTAATGGAATAGTATTTATGAACTGACCGGTAATAGGTTATGTTTTTACCGGCCGCCATATTGTTTTGTCTGCTAGGGTGATAATGATCGGTGACTGCTTTTACGAATATTTGATGGAATTTTGCTGAATATTTTTTACGGATAAGTTATTAAATGGATAAACAATTTTAATTGTGTTCAAGATGCTATTTTGGTGATTTTCATTTTAAGAAATTATCATAGAAACCCTTAGGTGTTTGATAACTGGTTCGTCCACCATACAATGCTACAATTCACGGGGACGACAGTCGGTCACGACGTACAATATTGCCTGTTGAGCTGGCAAGCACAAAATATAAAGTGGTACATTTCTGGTATTTTTCTGATAAATAAGCAAAACAAATATTAGCAAATTTGATTGCGCTTATATTTCCTATTATTTTATCATTGTGTATAAATATTATTGTGCGTTGTAACCGACTGTCGTCCACGTGAATTAATTCTAGCGAGTACAACTCCAGCAGGAGAATCATTCTAAAAATAGCGCGCGGTAAAGCTGTGTTAAGGTAGAAAGACCCTAATTAACAAAAAAATCAGACCTTGATTTTCTTCTTGTCTTTGATAATTAAATCTATTATGAGACTAAACTGTGAAATATAAACAAAACCTAACCACACGTTTTGACAAAAATGCGATTTGTCTTATATGACCTCATTTTTCTACTTCAACCTAAAATTCTGATAGGGTACACTTACAAAAATGACTGACATATGGTCAAAATTTATTTTATTTATTCCCGAATAGCTTTAATGTATACGTTAAAGTGTTATCTTACGAAAAAGTATAACACACATAAGTACTAAAGTTGACCAACAATACTTATTACATTAAACTTGGCTAAGCATATGGTAAAAAACAACAGATTTCATTACAGTTAAAATACGCCAAACACCAATTATTGTATTTTTGTAACTTTATTTCATATTATGTCAAAATCAGTAATACCAAAATATAATAAAACCTTATCTGAGAGGAAAAAGGTATAAATTGACATAGGTTCACCACAAAAATCTCAAGGTATAACATTTGGACTGAAGCAACCCTATGTTATAAAAAAATATGAAAAATAAGACAAGTAAAAAAGCAAATATTTTCCTTCTATGTTAAAATATTGTTTTTCTCTTATAATTATAATCTATTAGCAGTATCACTATTAAATGAATTATTTTTGCATTAATGTTAAAGAAATAGTGTTTTGTGTAAACATTTTAAATACAAATGTAACTAGCTGAGGTTCACATATCCTTGGTTACCAAATTCAGAAAAATAATAAATATTTTTTATAAGTGTGTATCTAAAAAAATTCAATGGACATTTTCATTAAATTGGGTTAACAGGAGTTTCAGAAAACTGGCAAGTCTTTGTGATAACTTCATAAAAACTCTTCTTGACGCTTGTGACTATTGGTAAAATGTCACTGTTTTGGGATGAAAAGGTGTCTCTTAGACCATTCTCATCATTTCGCCGATACATTATTTTCAGATGTTTTTTTTACAGCGGTAGATCTCGTCAAAAGTCATCAGTGGAACAGGCCCAAGTTTACACAGTGAACAGTTTTTTAAATTATTCAACAACACTAAACTCGGTCACCCGACGTCCCGCTCTCCACCCATCTCAACTGACTATGTTTGCAAGTTTTTGGTGTGAATGAATGTTATTTCACAGCAAGGAGCACGTATCTCCTTTACGCAGATATGTTTTTATATACGAATAATTATGTTCAATAATAATCCTTGGACGTTTATTTATAAATATTTTAACTTAAGTGTCAGTAAATACACCCGAAATATCGCGAAAATGTCATGATTAAATGTAAACGGAAATTCCGAGTACCTTGTTTTTCTTCAAACTACATTTTACTTACATCGTTAAAGACAAACAAGCATTTATTTCACACATTTAATTGAAAATAATTCAACATTCGAAAAGTAATGTTTATTTCGTGAAAATAATTAATGTTTCGGATCAGATCGATTAGATTTACGGTTAGTGGCGAATGGGCCGAAGTTAACCGGTATTTCGCGAGTATTTCCGAAGTCATTAGGATCTTTCTACCTTTATACACACGTATCAATGAGCGTCTGGAGAATCCTAAACCTTAGAATTGCAGTAAATGGGGAATTTATAAACTTACTGCTCATTCATTCCCGCAATTATTTTCTGACAATGATAATTTGCTAAATTTGCCTGACAAATTCATGTATCAATTATGTTTACGTAAATTACTAGTATATAGCTTAGTAATGTACCACTGGTGAACACATGGGGCGGTAAATGATCGGTTTATTCACGGTATAGATATTAATAATTATTGAGTTTATCTCAAATCAATTTTGGGGGCCGATACGTTTTCTAATTGTGTCCGAAAAATCTTGTGTCCGACAAGTCTCCTGAGTAGGGACCAAACAATCTGGGGTCCGAGAAGTCTCCTTAGTAGGGAACGAAAAATATGGGGTCCGTGAAGTGACAGCTTGGTCCTCTTGTATTATATTTTGGGCAAAAAATGACATCTCAGTATTAATTTCTACGCCGATTGTCTTTTTAAAAGCCATTTCTTGTTTGTTATGAAATTGGTTTATTGTGGTATGAAACTCTGTTGAACATATAACAAGTCTGTTAAGCGTCTCCATAAATTATTGTGGGAAGAATGTCTGATTCTAGATCTTAACAAATGCATTTGGAAAGAAAAATATCGTTTAAAGTTTGTCGAACTGGGTAAGAAAATAAAGAAAAAAAGTTATATGCTCCCACAAAGTGGGAGACATTATGCATCGCGCGTGTACATGCGAAGGTCCGTCTGTTTTTCCCGAAATTGTGTGAACTCATTTCCTCTTTAAACTGCCTGGCTGATTTCGCTCCCGAAGAAACTCAACGTGTGGATTATCCTCAAGATATGAATTTTGGCTACGACACATTTTTGCAGAATGATGGCCGTTCGTCATGTTTGCACTTTAGGTTAAAATACTCCCCGGAATTTTGTGGACTCAACTCCTCTTAGCTTGACGAATTTCTCCCAAACTTTCGCAGCTGAAGAATCTTAACGTGTAGGTGATCGTAAAGGATGAAATTCTGGCTGTAAAAAAATTTAGCCGAATTATGGCCTTAGTTAATTGTTTCCACCATGGCATTGCATACTTTACAAAGTTTTGTGGACTCAACTCCTCTTTAACTGCTTCGCGAAATTTTGCTCAAACTTTCACAGCTAAAGAATCTTAACGTGAAGCTGATTATAAAGCAAAAACATCTATATGCGACCAAGTTTGGTAGAATTATGTCTTTTTTTCCAATTTCGATTATGCAAGTCTATGCTTCCCGACATTGTGTGCACTCAACTTCTATTAACTTGGCGAATTTTGCCCAAACTTTTACAGCTGAAGAACCTTACTGTATAGGGGATCATAAATGAAGGCATTCTGGCTACGCCCAATTTAGCAGAATTGTGGCCGTTTGTTTCCACTTTGGAATATTTATTAAAATATTTTTGAAGCAAAAATTAGTGTTGGCGACACGACCTTAGTCTGTGTCCAAACCGTGTCTGTGACACAACGGGTTGTTTTAAATTTGATTCATTAAAATGATTTTATAATATATCCTGAACCACAAATGCAATTTCGCTAAATTTGAAAGTTATATCATTTGTTAAAGACGGTAAGTACAATCTCCTCAAATGTTCATGGAAAAATATAAAAGTAAAATAAAACCTATTGAACATTCATAATAACAAACTAGATTAAAAGTTCAGAAAATCGATATTCGAAAATCCGCGAAATTAGAGCTTTACATCAATACATGAAGGTGCTATGAAGTAAATTTGAAAAATATGTATTTAGCCCAGTGCATCCAGGGTTTTGGGTAATGAGATATCAAACCAAGTAGGATCATTTAATACTTTTCACCTTTTTTTAGAAAGTACATACCGATCATGCATGCTTCGACAACACTTTTGATTTTGATCCGATAACCAATCGCAACAACCCCTAGTTTCTCTAAGTCTGTAGAAGTTAAGTCGTGCACTTGATCTAAGGTTATCTGAAAATCAAACACGAGGACGATAAAACCCTGGTTCATAGACTGACTTTAGACTTTTGTCTCTATTATTACCCATAAATGTACAAGAGGGCCCAGCGAGCCCTGACACGCTAACCTGTGACATGGTAACCCCATAGGGGCAGGGTCAAAATTGAACACTTTTTTGTAGAGAATCCCCAGCTAATGCTACATACCAAATATCTAAGTTCTAACACTTGATGTTTCAAACACGATTTTTAAACTTTTCCCTATGTACAAAAGTATGCACAAAATAAGTGACTCCCCCCCCCCCCTCCAGAGCGGAGCAAATATTGAACCCAGAGGCATAATTTAAACAATCTTTGTAGAAAACCCCAAGACGATTCCAAATACAGACTCTAAGGTCTAACCCTTGCGGTTTTAGACAAGAAGAGTTTTCAAGGTGTCCTTATATAAGTAAATGTAAAACCAGTGACACCAGAGGTGCGGCCGATGTTGACACCAAGACGATACTTTTAACAAGATGAGGATCCCACGACAATGCTACATACTAAATATCTAAGTTGTGACTCTTGCGGTTTCAGACAAGACGATTTTAAATGTTGGTCCCTATATAACTCAATTGACCCCCGAGGCGGGTCCAGTTTTGACCCCTATGACATAATTTAAACAATCATTGCAGAGGACCTCATAATCATGCTACATACCATATATCTTAGTTCTAACTCTTGCTGTTTCAGACAAGAAGTATTCTCTATATATAAGTCAACATAAAACCAGTGTCCCCTGGAGCGGGTCCAGTTTTGGCACTAGGAGCATAATTTGAACAACATTTGTAGAGGACCCCAAGACAATGCTACATACCAAATATATAAGCTCTAATCCTTGAGGTTATGGCGAAGATTTGTAATGTGTCCCAATATTGCTATGTAAAACAAGTGATCCCCGGAGCGGGGCTAATTTTGACCCCAGGTGCATAATATGAACAATATTTGTAGACAACCGCAAGACGATGCTAAATACCAAATATCTAAGTTATGACCCCTTGCAGTTTTAGACAAGATTTGTCCTTTATAACTATGAAAAACTTAGACACCGGGCTGTGGCATTTTTTTACACCAGGGGCATAATTTGAACAATCTTTGTAGAGGACCACTATACAATTCAACATACCAATCATGAAACCTCTTAGCCTTGCAGTTTCAGAGGAGATCTATACAGTTTTCTATATATACATATAAGAAAACTAGCCCCGCACCTGCCAGCCATGTTTATTGACGGATCAGTATAAATTGAAAAAAAACTTTGTAGCGTCACCAAAGGAACATTTGTGCTAAATTATGGCCATAATTAAATATCTTGGTAGATGATAATTAATTTAGGTGATACTAAATATCCAAGTCCTACATCTTCTGGTTTTTTGGAGCATATTTGAAGCTTTCACCTTAAAAACTTTTTATAGATACATTGGTTTAAATATGCAAATAACCAGACGCATTTGAACAATTGTGCTGCACAAGAATAACAATACTCAGTGGCTAGATTATAAACAGTTTCCAAACGTTGTTAACTATGGTTAGTCACAATCAATTCCAGTAATGTTATTTTAATACTGCTAGTCTACAAAAATACAGAATGTGTCTGTGTATTTATGTTTAGTTACATACAGACAGGCAGTTCACCTAACCATCGGTATTAGTAAACAACTGCCTACTTTCTCACATATGTTTTCTGACCGCCCGTTTTCCCCAAGCCAAAAAGCCTCATTTTTCCACAAAACCCCCGTTTAGTTACCCGTCTGTCAGTTTCAAATTAAAATGCAAAATAAAATTTAAAGTGAATATAAAAACATGGTTAAGCCTTGTAAATGTTTAAGCCAACTCAATGTTTTCCTTATTGTGGAAACTTTGTTCATAAAATTAGTTGTTAAATCTCAAAACAACCTATATTGGCTTATTTATCATAAGGCCAGTAATTCAACGAGTTAGTTCATTCTTATGCTGAGTTGGTCTACCATTCTATAAATAGAAACAAACTAAATTATTTATTTACAACAGGACATTTATTATATATGAGCATACCATAAAGACATTTGGAACAAGGCTTTGTCAGTATTGCAACCAATCCAATATTCCCCTACCGGTGGAACCTACCTTTGACCTAACGCATCTGCACCCCCTGTACTCGACTAAAGCTACAGCTGTTTTTTAAGGTTAACAGCGGTTGACAGACAACTTCATGAAAATACACGAAGGTAATATATTAGATATTTAAACACATACAAAGTGCCAAAAGCTACCAAACGTTGAATCATTTGTTGGCGACAAGCTGTGACCTCACTTTGCCGTTGTTGTTTTTATTTTGTTTAGCTATCTCCATTTTTAACAAACATATGTGGATTTTTCTATAGAGATTATGAAAAATATTTATTGATCGTCCAAATGTTTATGGCCTGAGAGCATTTCTGATATTCTGCTCGCAAAAAAAAGCCACTTGATTATGAATCAATCATTAAACCACTCAAATTCAGCTATGTTTGTCTACAAATAATGATGTATGAACTCTACATCGGATATTTGATGAAGGTGGGGTATAGAAAAACTAATAAGGTCTACAGCGGCCATTGATAAGTACCAATGCTATTATAAAAAGTCGAACAGTACGATTATAATCAAAATTTTTATTTGCAGGGAATACTGCTGATATTTGAGATTTTTTAATATGTTTAATTATTCAGGTTTACCCGATATATGACATGGAAAAATACAAGTGTTACCACTACTTTAAATCCAATTGTGATCTGTTAACAGAGGTAGGAACTGATTGCGTGATCTTGCATCCAGAGGAAGAATTGTGAGTTGTGCCTGAATGAAAGTTAAGGAATACAAAGTAACAGAACTAAAATTCATGAAGCAGTGATTCCCTACCAAGTGGAATTGGACAATAATGTAATTACTGTGCAGGACGATATTGTGTTGATAAACGATTATTATATTTTGAAGGCTAATAAAGTGAATACGCCTTTGAAATGTGCATCACTGGAGAACTGAGTTACGAAAACTGTTGTTATTTCACCACAACACAAATACCTATGCAACTATAGCGGTAAAAGTTAGGCAGTTCGAAGAAATAATAAACCATTGCATCGGAAAACACGGCAATGAGCTCCTTAAGTACAAATAATTAGTTTTCAATTCCATTGCTAATATATACGGTTATTGATATAAGCTCCACAAAGGTATTGTACTAAACAATATTAGAGATTCTAGGAAACGTCTGTTTGTGCAGGATAAAGTTGTTTTTATTAAACACTTTAAATCAAAACGCAAAATATTAAATACGCAATAAGTAGTATGCAGTTGAAGTTGGACACATTTTTGGAAGAAGGTGATAGCACTATTCAACATAAGATGTCAGAGCATACTAAATAATTCGTAATTAACCTACACGAACGTGATAAAAGTTTAGCAAATACAAACAAGAGTGCTAAGATAAAGAGCCACAAGCCTTGAACAGCTAGAACATAAATTTAAACTATAAGGTGGAAAAGACAAGAGTGCTATCAAAACGCAAATATAAGAACGTCTAGCATTGACAAATAAGTTAACATTCTTTGGTGCAACCGTCAATGGCAATCAGCAGTTGTTCCGTAAAGAAGACACCGTAATACTTGACAAGCAAGACAACTGTTTGTTTGTTTATTTGTGTTTTACGGCAACTCAACACATTATGGTCATATCGTGCCGTTTACGTATGTTGATTTCAATATAGATTAGAAACTGTGAACTAAATGTTGTTATGTGTTTATCTCGTTCAAGTACTGGATTAATGTATAAGATGGCACTGTTTGGAAAAGTTCTTTTAAAGACTTTACTTGGAAATATCTTTCGCGAATATCACCGAGGTCTGTGCAATTAATAAGCACATGTTTCACAGTAACATGTTCGTCGCAAGGTATACATTGAGGTGCTTCTTCTCTTTTTAAAAGGTACGAATGTGTTAATCTGGTATGCCCTATTATGCAGCGAGTTAAAACAATTTGATCCTGTCGGTCAAAAAGAGTAAAAGGTGTTGCTGAATCAAGACTGGGCTGAATCTCGTGTAATTTGTTAAAGGTTGCCTCGTTCCAAATTGCTTGCCATTCTGATTTTATTAGGTTATTAATTGCTGGTTTAAAATCACTATTGGGTATTTGGACATTGACAATCTGGAGACTAAGAGATTGTTTTGCTAACGTATCAGCTTTCTCATTTCCACGCATCCCAATATGGCTTGGTATCCAATAAAAGGTCACTGTTTTGGTTTGCAAAATATCATGTAATTTACACAATAGTTTTTTAATCAGAATATTATCTAATTTGCGGTTTTTGATAGATAATAGCACAGAAAGTGAATCGGAGAATATAACGAACTTATCATTATCGTAATTTGAAATGTAAGACAGAGCTAAGTCAATGGCTGTGGCTTCAGCAGAAAAAATAGATGCTTTGTCTGGAAGTCTCATTTTACTTGAAAATTTGCTTGAAAAAGTAGCACAACCAACATGATCTCCGTCCCTCGATCCGTCGGTGTATAAATGGATAAAATCATTGTTCTAAAACATTAGCTAACTTCGCTTTGAAAAGTTCATTACAATCAGAGGATTTGTTTAACCTAGATAAACTTATATTAACTTTTGGAGAGCTGTAAGTCCATGGAGGGATATTATAAGCAAGACAACTACTTTCCAATTAATGAAAGTAGTGACTCAGAAAAGCCAAGGTTGATAAAGTTATATTAACTTTTGGAGAGTTGTAAGTCCATGGAGGGATATTCTCCACGATATTTTGTAAAACAGATTGAGAATTAATATTTAACTGTTTCAATTTAATTTTCAAACGAATGCCGATAGGTTTAATTTCTTTCTCATTCTTATCAAATTCTTACGCAAAATTTGGTTTGAATAAAATTTAACGGACACGATTTCTTTTATCGGCGGCGATTCTTGTTGCATATTGAAGTGAAAGCTTTTTTCGACGTAGATTTAAAGATGGTTCACCTGCATCAACGTAAATACTTTAAACTTGCGATGATCGGAAAGCCAAAGTGTCTGCTGTATCTTTCGGAGTTTTTGCATTGCTAGAGTTACTGCGTTTAAAGTGAAATATTGGGATCTTTCTATGTGTTCCACTTATTTTTCGGATTGCATCCCACACTTTTTTAATAGGTGTATTTTAATTTATTTTAGATACATATAATTTCCAAGATTTACGGTTTGATTGTTTTATCGTCCGTCTGGCTTGTGCCCGAAAAATTCAATAATGTTAAGATTTTCAGTTGTACGGCATATATTCAATTTTTTAAGTGACGCTTTTCGTTTTCGAACAGCTTTTTTACACTCGTCATTGAACCACGTTTTTATTTTATTTTACCCATTGGATTAATCTTAGATTTTGGAATACAATCATTTGCTATCTGAGAAAGTACTGATGCAAAGTGATCAGCTTTATTTTGATTATCAGAAAAAGAAGGAAGCGTTAAGTCTTCATACCACAAAAATGTTGTCCAATCAGCTTTTGAAAATTTATAGTACGAATTGTTATCAACTTGAACAGAGTCGTTTGATTTTAACAACAATAGAAAGTGGTCATACTGCTCATCCAGAACAGACTAGTCGAAGTTAAAGTATAATAAAGGATGTGCTAAAGAAAGATCTATGCACGAAAATTTGCCTGTGCCTGGGTGTAAATATGTTGATGACTTGTCATTTAATAATAAGCTTTCAGTGGTGTTACCCTTATTATTAGTAGATGAACTACCCCACATAGGATTATGAGCATTAAAATCACCAAGTAAAAGAAAGAGTTCTGGAAGTTGTTTTACTAAACATTCTAAACCTTCAACAGAGACGGTCAAGCAAGGCGGGAGATACAATGAACAAACCGTTATAGGTTTATGTAAACTTATTTCAACAGCAACAGCTTGTAAATGGGTTTGTAACTGAAGATTCTTTTGGGGTACACAGTTAGCGACTACTATTGTTGATGCCCCTGACGCCCTTGCAGTGTCTGTTCGAAAGTTATTATATAGTGCATAGTTTTTAAGAGTTAAATTATCACTTGTTGATAAAAGTGTTTCCTGAAGGCAGACGTATGCTTTAGTTACTGGTAGTACATGTAACAATGAGTCTCAAACATGTTTTGACCAAAAATTGAACACGCTATAGTCATTATTGAAACGATCTTCAAAATGTCAATTTCAATACACAACTCCAAAATCATGAAAATGGCGTTTCAAAACAATTCGTCGATGCGTGTTCTCCGATGAAATTCACCGTTGCAATCCATTTCAGTTTGTGTTTCCAATATTATATGAAAAGCCGTGTGTGTAATCTATGTAATCGTAGTGAAAACAGCTCATTTATCTTTACGAAATGTTAATAATAAGGTATTATCAAGTCAACTTTTAGAAATCCGTAACTTAATGTACGTGACCCTTTAAAAGCCGGCTCAGTAAAATTACCGCGGCTCTTAGTTTTTAAATGTTTAAAGAAAATCAGCTCGTTTGGTGTAATTTGAAGACAAACGTCGTATGATAAATAGAAAAAAACAGGTTACTGCCTGGTCTTGTGTAATATATCAGGTTCGGCATGAATAAAATAACGGCTCGGCAAGCCTCGCCGTTATATTATTCTAATCCTCACCTGAAGTATTACACAAGACCAGGCAGTAACCTGTTATTCTCTATATATTGTCAAACTGGCAACAAGCTGAATCTTCGGAGATACGTTCATGAACAACAAATGCGAGACCATCAAGAATACAAATGCCTTAAAGTTAACAGATGAACGAGAGTTCTTAATCAAAACCGAAACTTAAAAAAAAATATTTTTATATAATTATTGTGGACAATGTTTTAACTAGAGTAGTGAAAGAACAACATTGTGTTGACATATAAACCAAAATTAAAGTTTTTTTTCGTGCATGTATGACGTTTTATAAACTATATACCCTGATTAGCTATGCGAAACGAGTTTAGTCAGCACAATTCATTTTCCTTTAGGTAATACAATTATAAAACATATTCACTGAAATATATATTAATTTTTATGCTACTATACTTATAAATATACTTTTAGTGCGCTTTAAATTTTGTATAAAAACAACAATGATCGAACATTTCCAGGTATATATAACACTCGGAAAGCGTTAATACTCGAGATACCACTGTGTGTGATGAAATATGATAGGACTTTGTACTAACAGTAGGGCATTCAGGTATGTGTTCCAGAGTCGTTAGCGATCGTCTGTACAAGAATGTTTGAAAAATGGATTTGGCAACTTATGGCTGCTAAGTATGGTAAAACTTTAGGTTTAGGGTTATGAACCCTAAGCATGCATACAATGGAGGCACAGTGAGACACATGAAAAGCCCAGCATTTATATCGGTCAGTTGGGGTTTAAAGGTTTAGAGACATGGCAACGAAATCATCATACGACACCCTTGATACAGTGAAAGAAATCATACAAGGAGTGAAAGAAGAGAGTTGGATACAATGTGCCAGATGTGAAAGATGCCCACACTGTTTCTGTGCTGGCCTGAAAGTTATGCAATGGAAAGGAATCTGGCAAAATGGCACACCTTTGTGACCAAACCCTTAACAGATGACTGACGGACCAACATGGTGGATGTTCCTGTCTTCAGACACAGAGAACAGTGTAGACTTGCACATTACAGCTCTAACCGACGACGAATGCGCCGAATACACAGGTTTTCTTCTTTTAACTTAAGACTCGTTGACCTTTTTGACCCGATTATTCCAAAACAAACACGATCAATTTAGACAACAAGTTCTCATTACTCAGCGATTTTTGACCACAGGAAATTTGCTGAACCTAATCCGCGACACCTTCGGCGTCGACATAGCCATCGTTTCCCGTGTTGTGACCACGGTCCTAGACGCCATTTTCAGACTGAAGGACAGATTCATTAAATTCTTGACTATTGACGTAGACCTCTGACGATAACCTATATTTCCTCCGGGTGGGAGGCTCTCTATCTCCGTCATTGGATATATCGACGGCACCCACATCCGAAGAAGAGGCCTATTTGAACAGGACACGTTACCATTCAATCAACGTGCAGACTACGTGCAATAACAAGTGTATGCAAACAGTGGACACGTACCATTCAATCAACGTGCAGACTACGTGCAATAACAAGTGTATGCAAACAGTGGACACGTACTGTTTCTATGCCACACAAGTGCATCCAGTGATAAGAATGTAACGGCAACAACCACGTATCTGGGCCAAAAAAGAAACCATTGCTTCGTGTAATGATGTTATGTTATTTAAGTGCATTGTTTGCATGTTTGACTTTTTGCTGATTAAGAAAACATCGAGACATTGTTAAATACAGTGTGGTAAGTGTAAGCGTCACACTGAAAAACAACGTTTTATTCTTTGTTTACCTTGTACGAAGAAAAATATTTTATGCCCAAAACCGGATGCAGAGGCTTTCAAGAAAATAATATTAAAAGCATCATTAAGTACGATTTTTGCCATGTTTCTTTAAGAGTTGACGCACGTATGTTATTTAATTAGATTAACAGTGGTCATCGGCTCTTCGCTGACACCTGTTATAGCAATAAGTAAGGTGAGCGCATACTTTTATAAATTTCCTGTTCACATGCCGTAAACAGCATTAGACTGATCAGTTAAATACGTTTTACGTCACATATCGTATACTCATTAGCGAAAAATGAATGAAATACCTTACGCACAGGAAGCGGCATCATAAAATAGCCCCCCCCCCCCATTCCCCATGACCCCCAGGACCCTTGAATGGTTTAATTGTGTTAATATATGTTTGTTCTATTATTATATGCTTTGTTTATGACGATATTAACACAAGAAAATAACATTTGAAACAAGGAATGTCTTTAAAAAAGACAATCGGCGTTGAAATTAATTTTGAGATGTTTTGGTCCTCACCAATATCAGGAGACTTATTGGACCCCAGATTTTTCGGACACTAAGAAAACTTCTCGGACCCAAAAGTTAAATTGAGATAAATTTATTAATTTAAAAACTAAATAAATTATCATTAATATCTATGCTGTGAATAGACCAATCATATAGCTCCATGTTTCCACCAGTGGTATATGAATAACCAAAATAATTTAGGTTAACATAATTGTTATCTGAATTTGTCAAGTCAATTAAACAAATTAACAATGTAAGAAAATAATTTCGGGAATGAATTAAAACTATTATGTATCACACGATACTATATAGTTATTTATAGTACCGGTAATATACCATGCATGTTAGTTATCTAATATAATAACGATCTGAAGTCAAATAAGCATTTATACTGTGTATCCCAATAAAAAGCAATAGTCAGGGAACATTCAGCGATTTTTGGAATGTTCCGACTTTATTTTTGATAACGCAACCATAAAAATTCATTAGACTTTGACGATTTTAAATTGTATCAGTAGCAATATGATATCCGAATCTTCTTTCATAACATTTTATCTACATAAAATGTAGCATCTTTTTATAGATAAAATAACATATACTGGAGAAGTTGATAGAAAAATGCAATTATAAATATAATTCAAATTAACAGTAAGTTTATAAATATAAATTCCCCATTTATTAAAATTTTTAGGTTTATGATTATCTGAACGCTATTATTGAAGCATGTACGAGTATATTAACACAGCTATACAACGGTTCCTAGATACGCGCGCTAATTTTAGAATGACACTACTGATTCTGGAATGTGATGAACTCGCTACAATGGGCTACATGGAACGGCAACATTGTGAACGAGATTTAAGAATGGGAACATTGCACAATTGCTATTTATAGAACGTATACCGCTTATATAAATGTAGGCTAAACAAAATAATTATTTCGTTACGTGAATGAATATACCATTATGTTTATGGCATACAATGAGAAAATAGGTTCATAATTAGCCTCAGTTCTAAAGTATATGTTGAAGATATGTTTATAACTTCATTTTAACCGCTTATGTAAACAATTATGTTTTAATCCCACAAAGTATGCAACAGTTATTGGTATACGCTAAACCATTGTTTGAAGTTTGCATTCCCTAGAATTAGAAAATTTGCCCAATTCTATTGGCATTTAATTTTCCCGCTGCATAATTATCGCAAGAAAATCTGTGTCAAAAGTGATCTTAGACAGCTACGCCGAAAAAATACCCCATATAAATTGATTATATATAAACAAGGTATGAAACGCACTATATGCCTATTGCTGAAAGACTGTGGAACACAGAGATTACCGGTTTTTATTGATAAAACACACAAAAACATGCGTGTCACCAAGCAAACGTAACGTATCTCGCAAAAGAACATTGAAAGAAATCAGATTTGACACCTAACCGGCTTCATATACGACAAATAATTACAATATTCAATGCTTTTCGACTTTCTCGCTCAATATAGATTTGTCGTGTACCCCATTACATTTTCAACGCTTCATCTGACTGGCCAGTCTAATAATTTTTTCTGGTTCGAGGACTGTCCTGGCCAATGAAATCGTGTTTTACAGTGAGGTAGTTCGGAAGGAAAATTGCTGCCTGCAACTAAGTTCTGTGCGAGAAAGTCGAAAAGCATTGAATATTGTAATTGCGGAAATCATATGTCCGAATAATTTTTTCCTGTCAACTTGTCCGCGGACAAGTACAATATCGGTGTTAATAATACATGTAAAAAAACTCGATAAAAATGAAGTTTTTCATGGTGCAAACAAAATCAGCGCACACTGGATTTTTTTGCTAAGGTATCCGCAAATTTCTCAGGCAAGCCTCGCCGTTATGTTATTCTAAGCCTCATCTGATATATTACACAAGACCAGGCAGTAACCTGTTATTCTCTATATACACGATTGGAAGTCAAATAAGCATTTATACTCTGTATCCCAATAAAAAAAATATTCAGGGAACATTCAGCGATTTTTGAAATATGTATGATCCAGTATAAAGTTTTCTATTACATGAAACAGACTATATCTAATTTGCATGCCCACACGCATATACATATAAGAGATGCAGACAGCCCGCACATTCAGTCTCTGTTAGTATTTGTTAGTAGTTGTAGAGCAATGCTTAGCTTCCGACGTATTCCGAATCTTCTTAACATTTTATCTAAAGACAAATGTAGCATCTTTTTACAAATTGAATAACATCTACTTCAGCAGTTGATAGAAAGTGCAATTATAAATGATTCTTACTCAATCGTAACCACAGATTAAATTCAAATTAACAGTAAGTTTATAAATATAACTTCACCATTTATTGAAATGTTTAGGTTTATGATTCTCTTAACACTAATTGATGCATGTATGAGTATACTTGCACAGCTATACAACGGTTGCTAGCTACGCGCGCTATTTTTAGAATGACACTACTGTTACTGGAATGTGATGAACTCGCTAGAATCAATGGGCTACTTGGAACGGCAACTCTGTGAATGAGATTTTTATGAATGGAAATATTGCACCATTGCTATTTATATAGCGTAACGCTTCTATAAATGTAGGCTAAACAAAATAGTTATTTCGTTACGTGAATGAATATAGCATTATGTTTATGGCATACAATGAGAAAATACGTTCATTATTAGCCGCAGTTCTAGAGTGTATGTCGAGGATATGTTTATAACTCTATTTTAACTGCTTATGTAAACAATTATGTAAATTGTAATCCCCAAAAGTATGCAACAGTTATTGGTATACGCGAAACCATTGTTTGAAGTTTGCATTCCCTAAAATTAGAAAATTTGGCTTCTATTGGCACTCAATTTTCCCGCTGCATAATTATCACAAGAAATCTAGGTCAAAAGTGATCTTAGACAACTACGCCGAAAAAAGTGTACCTGTTACAGCTTGACTACCTCAGCGGGTGATAAAATTATTGACCATTAGCTATACTATACCTCCTTTATTAGCAACCAGTGAGTCTCCAGGTATGTCTCTATACAGGCTTTCGACCAAACTGTTCAACAACAAAAGACCAAAATGGCTGGCAATTTTAACTTTCCAAAAGTGCATATGCAGGATTTATCTTCGTCGAGATGTTTATTATATTCCATTTCTATTATCTTTCAAAATATACAACACAACTCGTGTGACTCAATTATTCCAGAATGACACAGCATAAAATTAAAAATGAAATACACCCTACTCACCCGATTTTTTCATTGATAAAAACGTGGTGTAGTCCAGCTTTACAGAGGCTCTAGCTTCCATAGTGAGTTGTTAACCCGCACATGGCATAATCGATAAAGGTGCAAACATAATCCTTCTATTCCTTTTTGAAACAGATGGTGTAAGCGGGTAATTCTTTGTGGATAGACTTCCTTTGATCAACCAACATAGAAACGGTTTATTCATCAAAGAAATAACCCTTTATGTAAATTTCCTTTCAAAAGTAAACTAATCGAAGACTGCGCCCAAATTACTAGATCTAACACCTTATGATGGCAACTCTGTTCTCCACCCACAACAATCCAGCTCGGAATGCACTCGACTTATAGAAAATTGAAATGGAATTTATCGTTCGCCCCACCCCCCCCCCCCCAAATCACAGAAGTTTCAAATTAAGGACGCTTGATTATACGTGATTATAACAGCCTCTTTCTTTTAACTGATATAGCCGTAATAGGGAATACTAGTGATTTGAATATAATTTGATGTCCACTAAAATTTGCGTTGCGTCTGTAGGTACTGTTCCAGAGTGAGGATCCAATTTTGAGAAACCAGCGTAACCATCATTTTCGGTGGAACCAAAATGCAGTTTCATGAACCATTTATCATGACTGTAACATTGCTGAAATGAAGGGCGATATAGAAAGAGTTATCTAGATTATACAAGGGTTGTTCTTAGGGTTCGTGCACACATATTTTGTTTACAATAGATAAAGATTTTATAATCACTCATCAGAGGAACACCTAACCTGAACAAAATAGTTACTGACTCCATTATAAGTTAAAACGGACTTGTGCTAGCATACAGTTAAACATACCACACAGTTCAATGTGGCATCGTTCGAAATGTTCCGGTGTAGCAGATATCTTCTGAGAGACGTCTTTTATGCCATGTAAATTCCTCCAGTCCCAGTTTGTCTGCTTTTCGTGTAGCGCAAAATTCTGATAACATCAGTGGATGTCGTTTATCCCAACATCAGGAGGGCATTGAGTAAATAAACCCAAATTGAATCAACTGTGTTTTCTTTAAACACGTGTGAGCAATCAAGTACTCGGGACTCTAATGGCGTCAATCGTCTAGGTTCAGTTCTTCAGTCATTATTTACATTTCCAGAAAAATTTGCTAGTCAATCAGCGGAGGATAATCAACTACATACAATACAAAAAATACTGCTGATATTTGTAAAATAAATGTCCATCATACAAATAACACAAAATGTGTGTATGATTTGTGTGAGTCACAACGTTTAAAATATGTGCAATATATAGAAAAACGTATAACGCTTAATAATACGATAATCGCAATTTGTAAAATTGATCGATTTGTAGACCTAGGTAACGCCGTAATTTTGTTATATATCGTCAATATTTAGTGAGCGAAGGCGTTTTTGGTCGTTCTTGAATAACACACACAATGTAAAACGTTATGTACGCAAGTATCGTTTATCGTTGCTATTGTATAAAATCTTTTTAATAACAAAAGGTATGTCGCATACATAAAATATACATAATGCTAAAAATAACTAAAGAATAATTTGCCATCGTTTTGATATACTCAACAAACAATATAACACACCAAAAATAAATTGTTGTATTTCTTTATTTATACGAAGGAATTACAGCTGCCCCATGATAGACACGAAATTCGTTCTAATTTTTCAATATTTGGATATGAACACCTGCATATATAACTAAAAAAAAATAATCATAGCTACCATTTAAAGCTAAAATTATTCTAACCAAACAAAATATAACACTTTCCATTTATTTCCATTTGGTGCGTTATAACTTGTGTTGGGTGTAGGTTTGTTTGAAGTAGGGTTATTATTTAGATTCCAAAGTAGATTTATCTAGTTAAAAGTAAAAACAAAAGAAAATAACAATTTATGTGAGAGGGTCAGAAAACGATTCTCGTTTTTTAATTGGAAATTACTGGACAACAGACGTCGATGCGCCACCTCTCCGAGAGTTCGGCTGGTAACACATTATGTTCGGTCGCTCGTTTCCTACAAACCTGACAGTGTTGTTCCCTAAAGTCGAAAACTATCCCTAGTGAATCTCTGGAATCTCCGGAGTTTTCTGAAGTGAAAGAATGGCGAAATATAACCCGATATTTTGATTTTAGTTTTAACTTCTAGCAAATTATAACCGGGGATATTGGAATTAGTGTAATACAAAATGGCTGCAGAAACGTTCGCCACTCCCTCTGTTTCAAACGCTGATATGTTAAAGCAGTGTTGGTGCAAGATGACTCACAGAGGATAAACGACCTGTACGCCGACCGGATTTTGCGATTGGATGTCAACAGAAGAGTGTAAAATTCGAAACATGGGTAGGTGAAATCTGAAATATTTTGCATTTTTCAACACCTTTAGTGTAAAATTCGAAACATGGGTAGGTGAAATCTGAAATATTTTGCATTTTTCAACACCTTTGAACAATGTGAGCTTTAATATCATATCAAGGAATATTGTTTTACCTGTTGGATGCATCGAATGTCTGTCGTCGTTCAAACATTGCCGAATTCACTTACAATCATGCTAATCTCGTATTGGCATTTAAGTGCATATTCGTATGAATATCTAAGTTAAAGAAGCTTTAAAAATATATTTACTTTGCAAAAACGGTGACATGTACTGTCTTGAGTGTTAGTTTTGTACACAATTCATTGTAAAGTATGCAAGGTGAACAATTTGAAAACTGTACGTCTCTAGCATGAAATCAACAAATGATCTGTACGCGACTTGCAATTCTACCGTTTCTTGTGATTATCTATTTGGGATTCAAGACATATTTTGCAATATTGAATCAACTGTCGACGACAAAAACTATGCGATCTATTCATCCTTAAGGTCAGGTTAACCGGACAGTAAATGAGTTGTCATTCGCTTAACATTTTTATTGACTGCATACTTTTGTAAAAGTTGCTTCCCTCGTTGTTTACCTTGGAACTTAGCTAAAAGTTTCGCCGTAATTTTCACTGCATGTCGTTTCACAACGTATGTATTGCTAGTCAGATAAATGCTTTCCTATCCTTTTTATGGGGCATTGTTAATTGTTTTCTATAGAAATAGTATTTTGCACAAACTTTCTCATTTTCTCTTGTTAACACTGTGCACTTTCATGTCGGAATCCCGGTAAATATTCAATTTACTGGTTTATTTTAGGTATTTGTGTAATAAGTAATTGCTTACTATTTGAAACATTCACTCTTATGATTTTTCTTTCTTTCTGTTGTAGTCTTTTTACCATTCTACACACATCGATACGGATGGTTATATCTACACATGTATTAAATAAAAAATAAAGTTATGACGTCTACAGTGTCGGTTGTGCTTCGTTTTCTAAGGATTTTTCAACTAAAATTAGACTTTCAGACAAAGCATCTATATTTTCCGCTGAAGCCACAGCCATTGACTTAGGTCTTTCTTACATTGCAAATCACGCTAGTAATAAGTTCATTATATTCACCAATGCGCTATCTGTTTTATTATCTATCAAAAATCGAAAATTATATAATATTCTGATTAACAAACGTTTTCAAATTACACCATATTTTATAAACCAAAACAGTCACCTTTTGCTGGATACAAAGCCATATTGGAATACGGAGAAATGAGAAAACTGAAACCTTAGCAAAAGAATCTCGAGACTGTCAATGTTCAGTTACCTTATAGTGATTTCAAACCAGCAATTAATAAACATATAAAATCAGAATGGCAAACAATTGGAAACTAGTAACCCTTAACAAATTACATGAAATTAAGCCTAATCTTAATTCATCAACATGGTTTACTCTTTCTAACCGACATGATCAAATGGTATTAACACGCTGCAGAATAGGACATACAAGATTAATACATTGCTACCTTCTAAAAAGAGAAGAAGCACCTCATTGTATACCTTGTGATATTCGTGATATATATTTCAAAGTAATTTTTTTCATTAAAATAAAGAGATAAACACATATAACAACATGTAATTAACTTCGCCAATTCCATATCGAAATCATCATTTGTAAACGGCACGATATGATCATTTTGTGTTGAGTTGCCGTAAATTCCAAATAAACAAACAAACAAACAAAACATTCCATTGATAGCCTCCGTTCTGTGTCTTTGAAATACAATTACTGTATCAATCTTAATCTGGCATACAACACAGTAGCATGTTATCACATGTACAAAAAAAAACACTTGATTATCTTCGCAAGACATGGTACAGAACACATTCTTTAACTCGCAAGTACGGTTCAGTATCAACTGCAAGAAACTTTCAGTCGACATATTTTAAGCTCCGCTTTAAATGATTTGTAATTTACTCAAATCGTGATTTTTTATTCAACTCGATCACAATAAGATACAAAGATAACAGCACAAATACAAACGCCTGAAAACGTAGGAAACAAGAAGAAAATCAGCTTTGCTATTTTTGTTCTTGTGTAAAGCTGACCTCGCTTAACACTTATGATTAAGAGGAAATTATACTGTCAAATGCTTATTTGGGTTATTCAGGATGATTAATATAGAACAGATCATTTGTCTGAAGCAAGATACATAAAACTCCATTTGTAATCAATATGTTGCATCCAAAATATTATCCCCTTTTTATCCCTCATGTTTCGAATTTTACACTGTTCTATTGACAGCCAATCGCAATATCCGGTCGGCGTTCAGTTCGTTTATCCACTGTATGACTGATATACTACTACGTATGTCAAAGATTCCACATAGATTAAACTGTAACGTGTCGTACATGCAGTTGCAGCAAGCCCACTATCCACGTGACTGCGCGCGTGACCTGTAGAATAATACTCAGAATAAATGTCCAACCAACGACTACAATGCACAACACTGTCATTTCACTCAATTTTAATATTTCGCCCTTATGGGCTTTCTCAAAATTATGAATACATAAAAAAAAACGTTATCTTTGTGCTATTCATCCTAATGGTTTTGTTGGAATAGCACAAGATGTAGTTTTTTATGTATTCATAATTTTGATAAAGCCCATAAGGGCAAAATATTAAAATTGAGTGAAATGACAGTGTTGTAGAATAATGATTTTAAATTTGTCTTTATAAGTAAGTGTGCAGTTCATAAAACATGTATGAATATATCATGAAGTAAAAGTAATAATAACAATTAATAACAATCCAATTAATAACAATACTATTCAGCAGAAGCAGCAACATTATATTCATATAATGCTAAGCGCTTCGTTCTACAGGGAACTTATCTTGACGAAGTTTTGTCCTTCTCCGAGTGCTTTCTAGTAGTCCATTATACTTAAAATAATACAATTATTAACACTAATAATCATCAGCAGCAACATCATACTTATATAATACTAAGTAGGGATGGGACCGAATACTGAAATCAATATTTGAATATTCGTTTTAGGTATTCGAATATATTCGAATATTAGTTGTCTATATACTACTATATACGGCACTCTGTCCGAATATTTACCTATCCGAAATATGTATACTACGTGTACGTAGTTGTTTTACCTTGTTTAAGTGGTAAATGAGCGATATAACTTAGTGAGTGTTAAAGAAATGTAAGATATTGTTAAATGTATTGTTAATTAATTTGTTAATCGTTCCGTTTTTTTAAGAACCATGAAGCTTGTATCTGCTGTGCATATTACACGTTGCCTGGCTTTTGTCAACTGACCGCGTAAAGTACTTTCCAAGCACGTGATGGTGGCATTGTTTATTAGTAAAGACTCTTGTATAATATGCGGTGTTGATATATTAGAGAATAATTGACTAGTGACATATATTAAGATTGACCAGATCATGCTAATTTTGTTTAAGACCTTGATTGGTTGATAATGGATTCATTTTGGTTGGTTTACTTAGAGAGTAATTGTAATTTACTGTAAACAAGTTAACCGTACATATGTCACTAAAGGATAAAAAAACAACAATGTACGCCTTGTGCAAACTGTGAAACCGTTATCACAACATGGCCCAGTTTTGTTATTTGTGGATACAATGCGTCATATTTGCGCCTCCTACAAACCGTTAATTCGCGGCCCTTGTTAAGATGTGGCCCCCCTGCCAATTATCAATTGTGTTAATTGGACATGTTTGGCATGTGTTGTAAAAGCGTAACTCTGCCCCCGCCCACATGCTAGGCAGGAAATACGACTTGAATTCATGTTAAATTTGCAATTAAACTGGAAAAAAAAAATAACAAATTTTCTTCTTAAAATAAATTTGAAAATCGAATATTCATATGCATTTTTTTTTTTCGAATATTATCCTATATTCGAATATTCGATCCCATCCCGAAAACTAAGTAATGCGTTCCACTATCCGAGTAATTTCTAGTTTTTTATTATGTTTGTACTAATTGATGCATGTTATTTGATTTGATAAATGCATGTTATAGGAACTTTCTTCAACATATCTACCCAAGTCTACGAAAGCATGAACAGGTCTTGAGAAATATCCAATTATATATATTAATTGGAATGAAACATCCAATCCTGCAATATAAAAACGCGGTGTGCAAACTATCGGTGGCAAACTAGTAATCATGCGTATTTTTCTCCAGCAGATGGAGTTGCACATGTTGAACATTAGTACAAATACATCTGAAGGAAAACTAAGTAGCAAAACTATTATAAAACCTCATGATCAAATGTAAGTTATTCTCTTCGTAGGCAGTAGTATCTTTTCAAGCAAATTACTTTTAATGTAACGTTTTTTTGTAATTTTCTTAATGCAAATATATGGCCACGAAGCCGAAAAGCCGCATAAAAGAAACAAACCGCAAGTACCTTCGTGCACTTAACGTCCCGTTAAAATATCAATGTATATTATTTAGTTTCGTTTCTGGATAAGTACAACACGTATACTAAAAAAACACATAACCCAACGTGGATGCAGTAAATGAAAATGTTACCAAAATGTTCATGGGTGTTCTTATTGCTATGTACAAACGTTCAAAAGGCGTCTTGCATTTTTGAAATGTATATAAGGTGGCAGTTTTGTTGTAGTAACAATACCCGGCTTGAGTTGTTGCAGATAGTAGTCACCAGTGTAAGGTAAATGTTGTAATATTCAGATGTATATCAATTAAAATGAATTTTTATGGATTTAAGTGATTTTTATTTTAAAATGAAGAATTATAATATAATGCGGTATTTACTATCAGCTCTGATATATATACATGCGATTAAAATCAGAGGGTCGTAACAAAATGTATTAGGAGTAACACTGACTAGTATAAGGTTCGCTCATACCTGTTTTACAAAGCCCCAATACTTTACGCAAATACATTACAATTAAAACACAATTTTCCATTTTTCAGAAAGATGGTTAGTTTGTTGATATGTTTGTGCCTGATCGGCGTGGCGACCGCTGGTCCCATGTTCCGGTACGGGGGAGATAACGACTACTGGAACCAGTGGAATAACGGAGGGTATGGCAACTGGTGGGGAAACAACTGGATGGGAAACAACTGGTATGGAAACAACAGGATTGGAAACTGGAACAACCAAATGGGAAGCAACTGGATGGGAAACTGGAACAACCAAATGGGAAACAACTGGATGGGAAATTGGAACAACCGGATGGGAAGCAATTGGATGGGAAACTGGAACAACTGGTATGGAAACAACTGGATGGACAATAACTGGAACAATGAGTGGTACGGCTTGAATGGATGGTACGGAAATTATGGTAAGAAATAAACATTGATATTCTAGTTATAAATAAATGTGTATATTAACATGTAAAGATAACGATACTCCAGCTGCAGCTGCACCTAATGTAGTGAAAAACCGTGTAACTATGCTTTGTCCTTTAGTTAGACAGCCAAGTAACTAATTGTCTTTTAATAACAAATCAAACTTTAAGCGGCATAAAACATTCTTGAACATATTTTAATGTTTTCGCATGAGATATTTTTCGCAGATACTTCTACACCCATTTATTTCTCTTCCTTCGCAATTAAACAGTTGTCTTCTTTCTACATATAGTACAGGCTATTCAAAGTTTGTATACCCGTACATGTGCACGATAAGATAATACATGTCATATATTATATTTGTGTAGGTCAGGACAATGGAAACGGTGCATATGAACGTACGTAGTCTGCTATATTTTATGCCAAGTGGTGAAATATGGAAAAAAATTCAGTGAGATAAATCCTTATATTACTCACTGTGCTTGACTACTTTTTTTAATGTAAAAAAAAATACTCTATAGCATAAAATAAAAAAGAAAATTGGTTTGTTTTCGGTTTGATGAAGGTTATATCATTACTGGAAAGGGATACACTTTACAGATTTTCACTCGCGCAAGCGCTCGTGAAAATATTAATTGTCTCCCTTTTCGGTGATGATATAAAAACGCGTTAACACACCGAAAACAAACAAATATTCTCTCTATATATATGTGCTACAGCCTGGCAGTATGAGAGATTATGCAATATCAGATCCCCATTTAAATGATATTTTTAATATTGATGATGACATGCAGAGCCAACTTGACAAATACAAAACACTCGAAAAATTATCAATTCCACTAAATCGCAACTCTAAAGACCATCGCACAAACACACACGGATTTCGCCTTATCGACCTATGTAAAAATACCAACATTTTCATCCTCAATGGAAGACTCCCTCCAGAGAATGCCACTGACATATTAACTTTTAGAAATAAATCAACCATCGACTATGTTATTGCCTCATCCGAGTGCTTTTACCATATTTCTGATTTCCATATAATTGAAACAGATTCACTCTTTTCAGATGGACACAATGCCCTTGCTTGGACCATAAATACCCCACATCAAGTAAGCTCAAACGTAACCACCAAAAATCCAACAAACACTAACCAGAAACGTAAATGGAAGCCTGAATTAACAGATCAATTTGTCAACAATATTAACCTAAACAAAGTAGAACAAATTTTAACACAAATGAACACATACCCTCATTCCCATCAGACAGTAGAGCACATCACCGATGAACTTCAATCAGTCTTCAATCAGGCATACACCAGCACATATCCTGAAAACAATAAACATTATTATAACACATCTCATGAAAATAAAAAACATTGGTTTGGCCCCCAATGCTCTAAAGCACGCAAGAATTACCATACTGCCAAAAATTACTACATTAAAAACAAAACCCCAGACAACAAACTTAGAATGACAAATTGCAGTAAACACTACAAACGCACAATGAACTTCCATATCAATGCTAGCAAACAAAACATGTCTAATAAACTACGCTCTATGACAGATAAAAACCCTAAACAGTACTGGTCTTTTCTAAATAAACTAAAACCAAAAACTAAAGTTAGCATAACACCAACACTAGAAGAATTTTATGACCATTTCAAAGAAATTAACACCAACACAATAGTTGATAATCGCTTCAATGACATAATTCATCAAGATCTGAACAACACAAATAACACATTAAATGCCATAATTTTAAACGAAGAAATTGAAAAATGTATCCAAAAGCTCAAAAACTCTAAAACACCAAGCCCATTTGATAACATTTTAAATGAATTCATTAAGACTACTAAACATCTCCTTATTCCAGTCTATTGTAAATTATTTAATTGTGTCTTGGAAACTGGATTTATCCCACAAAGCTGGCTAAATGGAATTATCATACCCATATACAAAAATAAAGGTGACCCAAAAGACCCAAATAACTACAGACCTATTACTATTTTGAGCTGCTTAGGTAAACTCTTTACATCCTTACTAAATGACAGATTAACTAAATTTCTAAATGAAAATAATAGTTTAGATGAAAATCAAGCTGGTTTTAGAAAAGGGTATTCATGCTCTGACCACATCTTTACATTACACTCACTAATCGAAATACTAAAAAAAAGAAAACAGAAACTATACTGTGCCTTCATCGATTTCTCTCAAGCATTTGATAAAGTCTGGCGAATTGGCTTATGGAATAAACTCCTCAAACACAACATTAATGGTAAATTCCTACAACTAATTCAAAATATGTATCACAACATCAAATCACGCATCTCTTCTAACGGCAACCTATCAGAAGCCTTCATCTCAGAAATTGGTGTCCGGCAAGGAGAAAATTTATCACCGTTACTCTTTTCCTTGTACCTGAATGACCTTCAAACACATATGCATTATAATGGCTCGGTTGGCATAGAACTAACAGATCCCCTAACTCTTTCTCTGTGGCTTAAACTTCTTGTCCTACTCTATGCTGACGACTCGGTGATTCTATCAGACTCTAAATCAGATTTTCAAAACAGTCTAGACATCTTTCATAATTATTGTGTCAACTGGCATCTAAAGATAAATCTAAACAAAACAAAAATTGTAGTATTCGGTGCAAGACAACTACAAAATTTTAATTTTAAATTAGGCAACAATCCTGTAGAAATCACAGATCGTTACCACTACCTCGGTATAACTCTATCCAGCAATGGGTCTTTCCTTAATGCGAGAAAACATATAGCTGAGCAAGCAACCAAAGCAATGCATCTTCTATACACACGTGCCAACAACGCAAATCTACCAATTGACCTCACTCTAAAACTATTTGATCACACTGTACTACCAATTTTAACATATGGTTCTGAAATATTTGGCTACGAAAACATAGATATACTGGAAAAAGTCCATAACAACTTTCTCAGAAAAATCACCAATGCTCGAAAATCAACACCAATAGCTTTTTTATATGGCGAACTTGGCCGACACCCCATAGCATTAAACATCAAATGCCGAATGATCTCATACTGGAATAGACTTCTAATAGGCAAAGACCAGAAATTATCACTACAAATTTATAAATATATGATGAACTTGCCAAACTCAGACTTTAAATGGGCTAACAAAATAAATGAAATTCTTACCTCAGTAAACCTAAGTCATTTATGGAACAACCAATTCCAAATAACCCAAAACAATATACATCGCCAAGTCAAAACCGAATTACTAACACAATTTAAAATTCAATGGCACATTCAACTACAACAAAGTCATAAAGGACAAACATATACAAGTTTTAAAACAGCCCCAATATTTGAAGGCTACCTTACAAAACTAACAAAATATGAATCTAATTACCTTTTTAAATTCAGAACTGCTAATCACTGGTTTCCAGTCGAGACAGGTCGATATGACGGAACACCCTTTGATCAGAGAACATGTAGACTCTGTAACTCTGGTCAAGTTGGCTCCGAACATCACTATCTGCTTCACTGTGATTTCTTTAAAACTGAAAGAGAACGTTTCTTAGGGCATAACCTTCAGGAAGCTACCCTTAACACAATTCTATCATCTGATTCGCTTCAACTATTAAAAGATACAAGCAAATTTATTTGTTTTATTTTCAGCAAGTTTAAGCCGTAGTTGTTTTTTTTTTTTTTTTTTTTTTTTTACAACAGCTTTATTTGCTAAAACGTTCTCATTAATATACTGCTTCTGACTGCAAATGTTCCAGCTGTATACTGTAAATGCCACCATTTACCAATAGCAGTCTGTAAACAGATATTTATTTAATAGTCAATAATTCATGTTTACCAATAGCAATCTGTAAACAGCTATTCTTTTAATAGTCAATAATTCATGTTTGCATTTATTTATTTAGATTCTGTGCTTTACTGTATTTAGACGGCCAATGCCACCAGCTACCAATGACATTCCTAACAACCTTTGCTTATACTCAGTCTTCCTTTATCATAAATCAATCTCGGTTTGTATCAAATTATGTGATTATGCGATTTTTTAACATCTGTGTAACCCATATTCTCAAGCACTCATCTCGACATAAATGTCATTTAATTTTTTTTACTTAACCAGTTGTTTATATAACAAAAGTTAACAACATATCATCTAATATGTACCTTTGCCTTATCGCTATTGTTAAATGTACATATACTAGAATGCAAAATATTACCAACTTATTTTTTTTTTTTTTTTTTAATGCATTTTTGTACCATAAATAAATGTGCCAGTAAGATGATGATGATTATAGACGCGATCACGACTATTTACGATCGCCCTTTTTTCTTTTATTATGCGTACGATTACTATGATGTTATGTTGATAACAATATTATTATTATTATTATCATTATTATTATTAGTAGTATTAGTTTTAGTATTTGTATTAGTATTATCACTTGTTATTGTAAATACCCCCCTTATATATCGATCATTATAACGCTTTATCGAACGAAAGAATTATTGGAAGTCAATAATTCATTAAATAGTTAGCTTTGTTATATTGCCCTTATTGTATATGTATATACTTGGGTGAAAATAAACGTGTTGTTCTGTTCTGTTCTGTTCTGTTACAATTTTAAAACCATTGTTTGCGTAGCAAATTTTGTTTGCATCTTTTATCTTGTATAGTAAGTGATTTATTCAGGGTTATAATTAAACAATTAACGGTACTGTCTCATAACAGTGTATGGCTTGTCACTGTGATTGAACATTTCCTATATTGTGATCATATTAACTGTCTTTTACAATGTAAATTCCTGGTAGTATCCCCTATTGTATGGTTGGACATCTATAACTGGCACATTTAATCAGCAGTCGCAATAAAGATTGCTATTGTCGTTGTAACCGTTATATAAAAGTTATACCTATTTTTAATAGACCAGTATGAAGGCTTCAACAACAACGGGTACTACAACGGCTATGATCGTAAGTATATGTAATGAAATAACATTTATTTTAGGAAAATGCATTGAAATAACATTAATTTTTTTTTTTTCAAAGAAAAGTATATCTCTACATATCGCATCACAGAGCATGTGCGCATTCGATATAGTTCCATTCGTGAGCATTCTCGATGGGACTTAAATAGAACATGTTACTGTATAAGCATTAGTTTGCGAATTCCTGATTGATTGACTCGTATTTTGTCTGATTTTAGGTGAATACGGTCAGCAAAGAAATAATTACAACAACTACGGAAACTACAATGGTATGTTTATGGTTTCAGACATATTCTATTACACAATGTTGAATTATAAACTACTACGGTCGTTTGATTTTTTAAAGTAATAATTAATAATTATATCGATTATCGATATAGCAAGTATTGTATAACTGTTACAGGGTTCTACAACCGCTTCTTTGAAAATGGAGGCTTTGGTAAAAAAAGTGAGTAGATGTATTGATCTTATTGTGTGATCTCGCGTGCTGAAGTAATAAATTCGATTAAAGCCGCAGTCCATAGAATATAATTCAATGCATCTTAAATTGCCATTAGTTCTAATGAACGTTAATGACGTTTATTCGACTGAAAACTGTTTCTTATTTAAGAAATGCATTTTATAATGTCAATGTTCGAAAACTCTTGGTACGAACAGAGTATACATCAATATACATACTGATTATACTCCAGAGGCATAACCAGCTGTCGCATACAGAAACTAAACGATAAAAAGTTACCAAAACGTTATTCGTTTACCGATTTCATTGCGTTTTTTTGTGTGTTTTTTTTTTTATCGGTAACATGTCCATTAGAAATGATTGTTGCAAAGTAGTATTTTTAATAACATATTTCTGGCTACTACTTTAAAACTATATATTTTACATTGCGAATATAGTGTACTTTGTCAATATATTGTACATTCGCATTGACCGTTTATTAACTATGTTTCCATTTGAATGGATACTTGCGTAATACCACGATGATCTATCAATAAAATAAATATTCAAATTATAAGAAGCAATACAATAAATTATTCGATTATCACATTTACTCAAAATGTCAGATTATCACATTCAATTAAAGTTTTCAAACTGATTACATGTGTTCATTTACTTTCAATCTGTTAACTCAAACCGTGCAATAATTATGTGTCAAATAGGTTTTATGTATATAGTTTATACATACATGTACATGTATGTTTATACACATGTGCATGTATACCATGTTTTCACATATTTTGTATTTGTTTTCTCAAGCGTCTGTGTCATTTTCACGCCAACATCACTTGAAACTGTATTGATATTAAATAATTATGGAGTATCAATTACCCACAAATATGATTTCATACAAAACATTGATGCATTTTTTTCAGTTATTATTATATTCAAAACTTACCAATGTTTTTTTTTTCCAATATGTTACTCTATGTAAATTATGCAAACCTTCTGACACTCCAGACAATTTTAAAGCAGAATTAGCCAATGATTTTATCCATTTATACACCGACTGTGAAACATATGCTAATTCATTGCACATACCTCGGTGATATTCGTGATAGATATTTCAAAGTAAACTCATTTAAGGAACCTTTCCAAACAGTGCCATCTTAAACATTAATCCAGTACTTGAAAGAGATAACACATACAAAAAATTTAGTTAACTTCGCCTATTCCATATCGACATATGACGTTTGTTTTGAAACGGCACCGATTGATGTCAGGGCTCAAAACACCCGTCTTAAACAAAAATACACATTTTGTGATTAAAGCCGCAGACCATAGAATATAATTCAATAATCTTAAATTGACATTAGTTCTAATGAAAGTTGATCACGTCTATTCGACTAAAAACTGCTTCTTTCTTTACGAAAAAAATTGTATAATGTATATGTTCGAAACCGCTTGGTACGAAAGGAATATACACTAATGTACATGATGAATTACTCCAGAGGCATCGCCACCTATCGCATACAGATAACTATATATACGATAAAGTTTCGACCGAACTGAACTGACTAACGGCAGCGTCAACTTCAGGTGTGCTTGGGAGTTTTTGTATTTTCACTGGCGCATGGAAACTGGCAATTCTGAGTCATCCGGGAAGCTATCGTGTGTTGTCATCGTTGGGCATGCATCACTGAGTTGGATATCATTGAAATCGCCGGGAATGTATTTGACGTGAGGAATCGCCTTTGGGTTAAATGAACATATCCAAGTCGCTCGAAAACCGCTAGTCCCATTCTGACGTGAGACTGCTTCTGCCCATGCCGCGCCAAATGTACGGAAAAAGCTCGCGTGATCACGAGAAACACCCGTCAACCTTTTTATTCCCGCTGTTCTTTAGTGACATTAAAACTGAACGCTCAAATGGCTGCGTCCAGTGATTGGTATGGAATTCGGTGCTGTTGTGGCCGTCAAACATTAATAGTTGCGGCCTTCTTGAGCAGGTTTGGGATGAACTGTTCTCTGAACCATAATTGAGCAATTCCCTCTCGTCCAACCTGATTTACTCACAGTGATTTGGACCCGTTTACAGGGGAATATTGATTTTTGCAGGCTCCTGTGTCATACCCGTGCAATACTTTGGACGTCTTACCAGGTAGAATAAAAAAACGGAGGGGTGACATCTCTTGCTGCGTTTCCACACGCAATGACAGTGATTGTCTCCCTGGTCACGCGTGCCTCCCTTTGCAGGATCTTGCACCCTTTCCAGGCCAGAACTTTTGTTGGCTTGTGAGGCGCCTGCACATCCATCTCATCCATATTCAATATTCGTTCTGGATGTTTTTCCATGCCGTGCTCATCATACACCGACTTTAACTGGTGTTTTCCCGCTCAAAGTTTTGTAAAGGACGGAAATACGCCATTCGGAAAAGGAATACAACTCTGTGTAGAAGGTCGTATATGACTGTAATATGAGCTGAAAAACGACCGACACTAAATCGCGTCCGACTCACAATCACTCTCAAAACAGCAAATAATTCACGCCTGTTTTTATACCTTTAATTATTTGAGATAATGTATGTCATGTGTATTATAATGTGTATATCATGTGATTTATTACAATTACATTTTCTTAAAATTTATTTAAAATGTTACGTCAAATACTGCGCTACATCGGGTTTTTTACTCATTGTGGAAGTGTTATTTCTTGTTATCGATTCTTATTCTGAATATTTTGACAACAAATAATTGCAATGTATTAATTTTAAACTGTAGTACGGAAAATCGAGAGCACGCATCGAATGACCTACTTTTGACTCAGTAGGCTACGAATCACTAACAATCGATGCTCCTTACTACTACGCTTCACCGGTTGTTCTGCATTGCTCGTTGCAGATTGACAGATTAACTGGCAGGTATATATTTCCGTTTGCATTAGATACTTAGCGTGGAAAATATGTGTTGTTACTTACAACTAATTTTGTACTAGGATGTCGTATAATATAGCATAGGAAGCCATGTTATCAAGTTTAAAGGTGGGTCATTGAACTTCAGTCAAACAAATGTTTCCTTTTGTAAATAGCAAAAATGCACTCATAATTTACATGCTATTAGTTTCTTTTGTCGCCGTCTTTCTACGGTCAAAGTTTTGATTACATATAAAGGTCATGGACAAAAGAATTCGAATAAACATTGCTTGCCAGATCAAGAAGAAAATTCGTCAGCGTTGTGTGTGAGTAAAGTGAAAAATAAATAAAGAATCAGTATGTGAATGTATAAAGTTTATCTAAAACAACTTTTACGAAAAACGCCGACCAGAATAATTGCAATTATAATATGAGGCCTTAATTAAACCAGTAATGCAATTTTGAATTAGATTTTTAAATCTTGAAAAGATTTCGGTTCTCATTATCGCTCTTAGATATCAACACCACGCATAAACTCGTACACCACGACCGGCAGTAGCTGATTTGAGTTTCCGACTCGTATCCAAAGTTCACAATGAACATAGACAAAAAGCGTTTTCTGCTGTGGGGCTGTTTTTGGTCTCTTGCACAGTATTTAAGTTCAAGTTCATACTTTATTTATTGTCGGAATACAGTTTAACAAGACAATTAGCTATGAATATATATTCTCCGACATTAATAATAAAATGTGTAATATTGAAGGTATATTATTAATCACAATTATTATCTAGAAATATGCAGGACAAATTAAGCATAAATAAACTAAAATAGCAGGCATTAATAGTTCGAAGTTTTTCATTGGTCCGCCATTGTGTCCACCAGGTGTCGCTTCTAGACTGACTTGTGTTATTTGGCGCTGTTGGGTAGGCACTATTTTCATTGGGCGCTCCCTATCAATTTGCATAAATCGCCATACAATCTTGTAGGACATAACTTGGTTCAAGCACTCGATCCGTGCATCGTTTACTTCAATTTGAAATACTTATCCGCTGTTTGTTCTTTCAATAATGTTTTCGTCCATATTTGTTCACTTGTTAGTTATGTGTTCGGAAGTTAAAGTAGAAACTGCATGAAAGCGCAAGTAGAAGTATTTTATTGCTTAAACAGGTATAAACACAATCCTTTGGTGTTTGAAGTTAATATTATGATATAGGTATCGTGTTTAAACATGGTTTTAATAAGAATATTCGGACATGTTGCTTGTTATGAAATTATTTCATACCTCCGTGGACTATATTTTAGTGTAGTGTTTGCACATTTAGCCACATATTGATAGTTATCAGTCCCAAGTTTAGAGGTTAGACAAACACAGTGACATCACACTCGATGTATAGAACGCCATGCCCACTATATGCGCAATTCTGATGGCGATATTCTTCATTCAGACCAAATTTAACTGATTGGCTAATATTCTACCATGCTTACTATAACCACGCCCTCTATGTACTGCTGCATGCTAGCCACTGGTCATATAGTATTAAAATAGCCACCAAACGTAATATGTGTTCTCTGTTTATCTTAACCCACTTGCACAAAAATATTGCACTTTTAGTCTATACTACTATCTCACTTTGATTTATATACCTGTTTTGGTGTTTGTCTTTCTACTCCGCAGTTCTCGCGTCGGTTTTCAAATGTACGGCTATAAAGATGTGACCATAATTCATACAGTGCATGCAACTTCAGCATAACAGCAGATAAAGCAGCACTACAACTCCAGCAGAATAGCAGAACAACATTCAAATCCTGGCATGGCGGCCAACGCATGAAGAGATGATTTTAAGCAACATGTATTTCCAACATTTCTCCGCTCAGATGGATTATGATTTTTAGCGTGTTTGTTTGTGCTTTTTGTAGTTTGGGTGTTTTCTCGTTTCTTCTGTTTTGGTGTTGGGATACTCTGGTGGAGAAAACAGGCCAGATATCCTCTGTTCAACCCGTCCCACATTCTGTCGGCATTTTCAAACCCTTATCCACGCTTTCGTTCTCTGTTTGTGGTTGGTTTACCCTCTTTCTGTATATCACGTACCTATTTCATACTGCCCTTTAATACCCGTCCCAATTATAGCACAAATTCTCTTGCCGTCGTATTCGTGTTAAATCATCAAAATATCTGATTTAAGGTAGAAAGATCCTAATGACTTCGGAAATACTCGCGAAATATCGGTTAATTTCGGCCCATTCGCCACTAACCGTAAATCTAATCGATCTGATCCGAAACAGAAATTATTTTCGCGAAATAAACATTACTTTTCGAATGTTGAGTCATTTTTAATTAAATGTGTGAAATAAATGCTTATTTGTGTTTAAAGATGGAAGTAAAAATGTAGTTTGAAGAAAAGCAACGTACTCTGGCATGGGAAATACCTTCAAATGACGTCATTGTTGGGAATTTCTGTTTACATTTAATCATGATATTTTCGCGACATGTCTGGTGTATTTCATTACACTAAAGTTAAAATAGTTATCAATAAACGTCCAAGGAGTATTAGTATTATTGAACATAATTATTCGTATATAAAATCATATCTGCGTGAAAGAGATACGTGCTCCTTGCTGTGAAATAACATTCATTCACACCAAAAACTCCGGAAATTAGTCAGTCGAGATGGGTGGAGAGCGGGACATCGGGTGATCGAGTTTGTCGTTCTGTTGGATAATTAAAAATACCGTGTAAACTTGGACCTGTTCCACTGATGAATTTTGACGATATCTACCGTTGTAAAAAAAACATGAAAATTATGTATCGGCGAAATGATGAGAATGGTCTAAGAGACACCTTTTTATCCAAAAACAGTGACATTTTACCAATAGTCACAAGCTCCAAGAAGAGTCTTGATGAAGTTATCACAAAGATTTGTAAGTTTTTTGAAGCTCTTGTTAACCCAATGTAATGAAAATGTCAATTGATTTTTTTGAAACACACACTTATAAGAAATGTTTATTATTTTTCTGAATTGGTAACCAAGGACATGTGAACCTCAGCTAGTTACATTTGTATTTAAAATGTTTACACAAAACACTCTTCCTTTAACATTAATGCAAAATAATTCATTTAATATCGATACTGCTATTATATTATAATTAGAAAAGAAAATATATTTTAACATAGAAGGAAAATGTTTGCTTTTTTAATCTTTTTTTTTCCCTAATTTTCATTTTTTTTAATAACATAGGGTTGCTTCACTCCAAATGTTATACCTTGAGATTTTTGTGGTGAACCTATGTCAATTTATACATTTTTCCTCTCAGATAAGGTTATATTATATTTTGGTATTACTGATTTTGACATACTATGAAATAACAGTTTTAAAAAATACAAAAACTGGTGTTCGGCGTATTTTTACTGTAATGAAATCTGTTGATTTTTACCATATGCTTAGCCAAATTTAATGTCATAAGTATTGTTGTTCAACTTTAGTACTTATGTTTGTTATACTTTTTCATAAGATACATCTTTAACGTATAAATTAAAATATATTTTGACAATATGTCAGTCATTTTTGTAAGCGTACTCCATCAAAATTTTAGGTTGAAGTAGAAAAATGAGGGGTTATAACAAAAATCGCCATTTTTGTCAAAACGTGTGGTTAGATTTTGATTATATTTCACAGTTAAGTCTCATAATATATTTAATGATCAAAGATACTAAGAAAGTCAAGGTCTGAAAAAAGTCCCATTAGGGGCTTTCTACCTTAAGAGTGTTCATACATCCTTAACAGGACTGTTTGAGTATTCGTCTTTTTTCACCGGTTGCACTGTCATTTTCTAGCATACAGCCTGACCATAGAGTCAAATAATTGTGTCGAATGAATTTTATGAAGTCAGAAACAATAATAGTTGTTGGTTTCTGTTTATTGTTCTTCATCTTCAAGCTAATCAGGTACTTAATAAAAGGATGCTTGTATTGGGACTTATACCGTATCCCTTCTTTTTTGCTATCAATCCATTTTCATTAGTATCTGTAACTCATTTTTTGAAAATGTTGTTCAGGTAATCTTTATGGCGTTTTTTTTTTTTTTTTTTGCTATTGTGTTGTGCAAACTATTCTGCTTGATTGTTATGCTATTCTGCTGGAGTTATTCTGCGAACTTCACACACGCGTTCTCTTGAGGTATTCTGAGGACTGGGCGTAAAACTGTTGTTTTTGTATTGTGTCTTTATCAGTTACAATAGTTTCACACTCCACCCTTGAAACGTTTTCCACATTTGATGGTCAGGCCAAAAAAGTTGTTTGTTTCCGCTAACGTCTTGGAAAAAAGTATGGTAGGTAGGTATGCATAACTTTTTTTTCCTTCGAGTCCCAATATTTATCCTACAAGCACGGATCTTCAACCAGTATAACAACTGTTTTTAGTATTTTTAGCAATTGGTTATAACTTAATCTGTATAACTTATTAAGCACTCTACATATGGTTTACTTATCAGCTAAGAATATGAAAAAACTTGATATTGGACAGTTTGTATCGTACAATTTGAAAAGCAAGCTTTTCAAGATCACATTCTTCACTTCTGACGTGAGCAGTTCCTATTTAATGTTCCAATACGAGCGCATTGTTATTGGATTTTTTATCCCAATTTCAACACACATTCCTCAAATGGCTTGTACAGATTTGTAGTACGATTTCAAAGAAATATCAACATTGACCACAAACATCCTTCCTTGATGTTGAATTAAATTTGCAGGTGTACAAACACGTTTCAACAGGCTTATCACAATTGATCCTGGTCAAAACACCTCTTAGATATAAGAACACGGGGTCTGCAACAGGTGAATCATGTGTAAAGTTGTATTCTGACAGATTTTTCGGAAATCAGACGCTTTATTTTCCGTTTATTATTCATAACCGCCTGCAAAAGTTCTTTCTTGACTTCTACTAGTTTGTGGGGGAAATTGTTCATCCACTACAAATGTCCGCTAGGCCAGTTGTGCAATCAAATTGTAGAATAATAACACCTTGATGTAAGCTGTATGAAAACAGAGCATATTGTGTTCATTCAGTTTCTATTGGATGTATGACCTCAGTTCTTTTGGTTTGTCCACATTGTCTTCTACCAATATAGACTTGTGTTGGCTTTTATTAGTTCTCCAGATTCTATCTTGTATGTTGAATGCTGACTTCCTTTAACAGATATAGTCTTCTTTTTATGTAGGTATTTGGTAAGGACTATGTTTATGCTCTGTTTTCTGCACGACTGTGTAAGTGGTGTGTAGAAGTTGTATATTAATTCTGATCCTTATCTGAGACAGTCTGTGTTGACAGCTTCTGTTTTTAGTGACTTATATGGTGTTTTTGCTGTTTAATTATATGCTTTTCTGTGAAATATAGATTTTATTGGTGAAATAAAATTTGATATTTCCACTGTTGGAACAGTGATTTTTTTTTATTTTCACAGCAGTGAAAATATAACATACACTGGACTATTTTTCTCTAAATAACATAGATCTACCACAAGTGTTTTACCTCCCTTGGCAAATTATTATACATGTACAGTATTTACATGTGTTTACGCAAAAAAACAAACATTATACAATACATCAGAAACATGATCAAGCGACAACAAAGCACAATATGTGGCACTTTTATCCCACCATACTAAGGCCAAAAAAAGTTGTTTGTTTCCGCTAACATCTTGGAAAAAAAGTATGGCATGTAGGTAGGCATAACTTTTTTTTTCCTTCGTGACCCAACAGACAAAAATCTACATCCGATTTAACTACTTTTTTAGTATTGGTTATAGCTTAATTTTTATAACCTATTAAAACGAATAATAAAAAGAAATACACACTTGATATTTAATAGGCAGTTTATGTAAAACAATTTGAAAACCAAAGCCAAAGTTTCAACGTTCATAATCTTCACTTCTGACACGAGTTCCTATTTCCTTTTCCCATGCGGGCGCATTGTTCTTGGTTTTTCCCAATTTTAACTTACAGTGACACTGTGCAAATTAGTAGTTCTTCTGTAGCGTGATTTAAACACTTGCACCAAGGAAGCCACAATGGCCACAAACATCCTTCCTTGAAGTTGAATTAAATTTGCAGGTATAAAAACATGTTTCAATGGGTTTTTCAGAAGTTTTGCAGGCGGTTCCGTGGTCTAGTGGTAACGCACTGGCTTCACAATCCAGGGGTCGCAGGTTCGATACCCCGCCATACCCTTACCTACTAACTCGTTTTTCGCATGAGACGCGTTACACCGAAGTGCAGTGTACTAGGCGCTTCACACCTGGCACTAAAAGACCCAGGAACGCCTCTGGAACGGGCGTCTTATGAATCTTGCATTATCCCCTATAACCCAACTTACATGTCGTCTGGGGGCGATGGACAAATGGGGGAGAATCCTCGTGCACTCGATTAAAATGTACTACACACACGTTTTCAAAATTGGTTTCTGGTCACAACACCTCTTGAAGATAAGTACACAGGTTCTGCATCAATAGACGCTTGTTTGCCAGTTATTATTCATAAGCACATGTACACATTCACACTTTATTACGGCATAGACGCTTGTTATTGTTAAATGAGCGCCCAAATGATCAATTACTGTCAGTATATAGGAGGAAAGCTCCGACGAACTTTGCAAAATGCGATGTCATATCACGGCGGTCAGTTAACCTCCTCACACTTTTCCTGGGCAAGCCTAGCCCATCTAAGCGGTTTACCAGTACTGAGTGTACATACTTATGCTAGTAACTGACAACTGCCCTACTTAAATCATCGGTAGAGGGAGAATGGTCGTAGAAATAATTTCATGACCAATCCTGACACAAATTATGTGGCCGGGCTGGGATTCGAAATCACGATCCCCGGATTATCAGTCCAGCGCTCTACCAACTGAGCTAGCCGGACATAATAAATGATAATGGTGTTGAAGTTAAGGTATTTGATGAAACCAGTAAAAAGGCTTTAACCCCAATTAAAACAATGTCTATACGAACTTTTGACGCTGAATCTAAGTGCATCGAAAGTTGGAGATGTCATCAAAAGTGTACTTATTAGTAAATCAAGAACCTGATAGAGTACCATCAAAATCAACTGTGCTAAGTATGCATTAGCAACGTTTCTGTCTTGCACATAAACAGTTAGCTGAAGCGCTCTCCCAAGAAAAAAAAATCTTGTTTAATGACTGATGAAACATAAAGTTTGGGAGTAAATTAATGGGTTACGAGGCATCAGATTCAAGTGGAAATTTGTGGGTTCTAGGCTTGCTAGAGATAGAAACAAAATCAGCAGATAACACATTAATAGTTTTCAAAGAAATACTAATAGATCTCAATGAAATTTCCTCAACTGATTCCGTGTCACAGGACATAACACATATTCCATATACAATGTCTGACAGAGCTGCAACTGAAGTAAAAGTCAATCAGTTGCTTGAAACACAGCGAAACGAATTTCTTCCATTTACATATACCAATTACAATCAATTTACTGAAGAAGAAAAAAACAAATTATGGAATCTAAATAACTTCTTCCGTGGTTTGCATGCCTTGGTCAACTATGCAAAGGCGGCACAAAAATCGATTCAAGAAGTGGAATTAAAAATATTTGAAGTTACACCCCCACACATCAGCCAACCTATAACTATGCTGAACCAGATGCACGCAGGTTGATTACACTGCAACCAAATGTTTTGGCCAAGGAAGTGGAGGAGATGAAAAGAATGATTGTCAGGGTCAATTTAGAACTTTTATATCAGACTTCATGAAGGAAAATCATTTATAAGCAGTGCCACTTCGTTCATATAAAGGATCACGTTTCAACATTTTATTAAGTGATGCCTGTTTAGTATTTTTCTTACATGAACAAGTGCTATCATGCCTAGAAACAGTTGGTTCTAACAACAAACTCCAGAAGTATATTATTTTTCATTTAAAAGTTCCAAAGACCTCTCGCTGGTGTGAAGTCTCTAGCACATATAAGTAAATTTATTACTTACCCACTGTGGTGTGAATTGGAAAATAAACAAGTTTCAATGGCAGATATGAACAACAAGTACTTAGAGCCTGTAACCTACCATGGAGATGCCTCTACTGATATTGCTAATTTTATGTCAGCGATATGCTTTTGTTTAATGATTCCGTTCAAAAGGATGTCATGTTAGATTGTCTACTTGTTACACAACCATATGATAATATAGTCGAAAGTTTTGTGCAAGTAATTTTGGCAACTGTGTTGTGTAAAAAAAAGAACTATATAAGGAGCATCTACCGGGGGAAAGGTGTACTCTGATTGACAGTGAAAATACTAAAGAAACTCCAAGACGTCATGTTTCAAAGAAAGCGTCTTCGGACAACTTGACCAGTTACTGAGGACAAAACCATATATCAGTACATTGGTAGCTGAATCCTACATACTGTTCCTTAACAAGAAGACCATTAACTGGTTGAATTCTAAAGAGTTGGATGAAAAAACAGACTGATACTGGATACATCTGCTAATGTCAAAAAGGGCAAAATTAATGTTAAAACCAGATCAAAGGGGATATGTGCGATTTCAATATCAACATTTCATTTTCTCATAATTTGAACAACAAAAAGGCGAGGACGAATATAATCGAGGAAAGTTAAAATAAAAAACAGAGTTTGTACCATATTTCATGTTGTTGTTTTTTAAAGAGGGTATGTACGATCTCATCGAATTTTCATAGAAAAATATGACAGTAAAATATAACTTATAAAATATTTATAAATAACAAAGTAGAATAAAAGTTCATAATAATTGATATTGGAAAATTTTCGAAATTAGAGCTTCACACTTAAAATACTTTTCGTCTTCCAGTCGAAAACTTATCCGAGTACATTAGACATTTACAATTTTGGAAAATCCCCAATATTTGTTGGGCGTTGACTTAAGTTCTGTGCAGATTGTTCATACGACACATGGACACGTTTATATTTGTTTCTCTCAAAAATACGATTAAAGGTGTCTGTATCGACGTAGAACTAGGAATTCATTTGTCGATATAAGGAAGATCTTTAAACGGGATATATACGATTTCAATATCAACATTTCATTTTTTAAATATTTTGAACAACACAAATGAGAGGACGAATATGATCGAGGAAAGTTAAAAAAAAATAATCAGTGATATGTACCATATATCATATGTTTTTTTTAAATGAAGTTCTTCATAACGACAAATTTATTCCTAGCGCTACACCGATAACGACACGTTTGATCGTATTTGTGGGAGAACCAAAAAACGTGTCCATGTCTCGTATGAAGTACTATGAAGTACGCATGTGACGGCATTCGCCTCGGTTGACATTCTGCCATAATATGAATGTCACACACGCTGCCATATGATATTGATATAATATATAGGATGTCGGTCAATACATGAAAAGGTATAAAGCCATTCCATCGCCTTCAGATGTAAGACTACAACAATAAAATCATCTTATAATTGATCAACGTTTACCAATGCTTTTGACTGGTAACTTAAATATAAAAATACCAGCTAAAAGTATTTAAAAAAAATATCCACGAAATAAATGAAATCAGTACATTAACGGAAATACGATTAACAATCCAAAGTGCATTCTCGTACGCAATGTGGTAATTGTACATAGATTCTAAACATATTATTTATGTATCACCAGTAACAACCAGATCAACAATGTCATAAAAAAATCATAAGCATATTGACACAATAAACAACCAAAACAAAAAGACAAACAAAACACACAATCATAGAAAAAAAGATAAGATATGCCGGTAGCACCGTTCTAATGGTAACATCAACGCTATGAGACACATACACAGTAAAACAAAATGATGATATGTCAAATGTAAACATAAAGCTGAATGGTTTCCCAGACTAGTATGTGAAGTATACTAAAGACCATTGTATAAAAAGTATAAGCAACATTTACATGTGAAAATCCCAGTCCCTGCTTCTATAAAAAAAAAAGACAATGTTTAACATTTTGACCGCTTTTGGATACATATAATATACACATATATTATATATTGCTTGCATTGAACAACTGTAATAGTGATATTAATGAGATAAACTATTTACACATTGGATATTATGAAGGGTCTTCTTGGTTCGCCCTATGAATTGCACCATACTTTGTTTTGATTACCTCGAAAAGCTATTATGTTATTTATCACTTATAGAATGGTTAATGAAACCTATGAGAAGCATACATATAGTATCTCCTTATTTGTGTAACCAAAATATATATGTCAATAAATAAGTGTGTTACAGACTTCAATGTGTAAACAAGCGTTTCTCTTTCATATTAATTGTCAGAAAAAATGTCAAGATTTGCAAGTATTTCTGAAGAAGGAAGATTGATACAATCTTGAAGGGCAGAATTAAATGAATTGAACATGTTTGAACTTTTTTATTTACTTAATTTTGTTCGGTAGAGCTTATCCGGGTAAGTATGGACAGTATTTCCATCACGTGACTTTGGTCTGCTTGATTCATCCTAATACCAAACTAGAGTCGTGTCGGGTAATTCCGTACTGCGGATAATTCCGTACACTTCATTACCATGACAATAAAAGCATTAATGTAATTGTGAAGATATCAACAATTTCATACAGTTTAAAATGTATCTCGTTTCAAAATATAAGTCATCAAAATAAATCATCGTTTCTACTTATAATCCAATAAATAATCAATACAAATTTCCTATTGGTTTAATATTATGGCGCAAATTCCGTTTCTGTTGCAATATCGGGTTAATATACACACATACATGCCGTTTTAGGTATTTTTCACTTACATGTTTATTATTTTTTCCTGAATTACTAATGGAAATTATAAAACATTGTTCTGATATTTTAACATTTTTTTGTTTAACAAAAGCATTGTTTTTTTATTAATAAATTATGTAAACTGAAATGTACGTACAAAGAAATCTGCCCACAGTGGTTTATGAATATATAAAAATTACGTGCGGCTGATTTCGTACAACTTGATATTCATCTTGTTAAACTTCACCCGTTGTATGAATGATTTTTTTGTAAACAAAATGGGTTAAACGATTGAGTAACTGCAAAATTAACGTAAATATGTTAAGAATTGTGTTTTCAAATGCATGTAATACCTTAATTCTCGTTGAATTCCCATTAATGTTCTCCACCAAAATAAAATACATGGTAAAACAACACTACTGATTCCAACAACGATTCCTAAAATGTACACTCAACAGACCGCATTGACGCAAGAAATGCAGTCAGTCGTCGCTGTCTTTGCGATATGCGTCAACGAAATTCGGGGTCCCAGTCAGGACGATCCAGAACTGGGTCAGTGGAAGAGTAGTCGATCGTACGCAAGTGGGACGACCACTCACCATTCCGCTAGAAACAGAACTGCAGATATATAGTGGCTAAAATAAAAGCAGCGTCCTCCCTAGTACGATTCGCCGTTGCTTTAAATTAACTGTCGTTTACAAAATTAAAGTTATAGGAACACACAAGAGCAGAGCATAATAGTAACCAGTTTTACTTACAATGGTGGTGGTGGTGGTAACTCATCAGATGATGACGAAAACGACGATGATTATATACTTGATGTTAAATGTTTGTTAGGGATTTGGTATAACGAGACGTATGTTGGCAGTCAGAGTCGATAGGATTGCGCGAAGGATGGGAATCCAGACACCAGTCACAAACAACTTGCCGAGCACAAACTGGGTGACGGGGTTCATGAAGAGGCACCCAGACATAACATTGCGCAAACCCCAGCCTATGTCTATAGTGAGGGCCCGAATGCTAAACAGACCCGGTCATTTACCACTATTTCCAAACCCTTTATGCCGCATTGCTAGGGTACATTTGGTTTGGGGAACATTGACAAATTTACCAACAAGATGCATGGTGCCAACTGTGGTGAGGAGCATTTTGCCACCTCCAGGTCCTGCACCTTCTGGCGTAGGGAGAAGGAGGTGTTGCGAGTCAAGTACACGCACTATCTTCCCTTGTCCTGAAGCCCGCAATATTGTAGAGGCTACTTCAAAGCCACAAGCTCAGTCATATGCTTCAGCAGCCAAGCCACGGGTTAAGCTTGTCGACTGCGGTGTACAAGTAAACCTGTGCAGTTGCAGTTTTCTTCATTCAATTGCCGTCCAAACTCAACAAAAATAAACTTCTCAAAGGCTACATCTTCAACAAAGAAACTGCCTCCTTCCCCTGAGATGCAGCCGAAAAAGCGATTTGTTTTAACTGACCGGATCCCAAAGGCCTTCAGGAACTCTGTCCAAACCTCTAATCGATACGACTCTCTTGCAGAAGATGTCTGTTCGATGGAGGATGAAGATTTTGAACTCCTCCCCGTCCTTCGACTCGGGGTAGAAGCCCTATTAAATTTCCTAAGTGATCTTATTCTCATTTTTACTTTGTTGAAATATGAGTCACAATATATGTCAGTGGATTTGTGGTGGTCTCAAATCAAATTATACTGATCTTCTATTAATATCCAAGTATTCTCCTAAGGTCGTGTGCCTTCAGGAAACACTTTTATCAACAAGTGATAATGTAACTTTTAAAAACTATGCACTATATAATAATATTCGAACATACAATGCAAAGGCGTCAGGGGATGAACAATAGCAGTCGCTAACTGTGTACCGCAAAAGCACATTCAGTTACAAACCCATTTACAAGCTGTGGCTGTTGAAATACCTTTACTATAACGGTTTGTTCGTTGTATTTCCTGCCTTACTTGACCGTCTCTGTTGAAGATTTAGACTGTTTAGTAAAACAACTTCCAGGACCTTTTCTTTTACTTGGTGATTTTAATGCTCATAATCCTGTGTGGGGTAGTTCATCTACTAATAATAAGGGTAACGCCACTGAAAAGCTTATAGATAACTTACAACTGTGTCTATTAAATGACAAGTCATCAACATATTTACACCCAGCCACAGGCACATTTTCGTGCATAGATCTTTCATTAACACATCCATTATTATTCTTGGACTTCGACTGGTCTGTTCCGGATGAGCAGTACGGAAGTGACCGCTGTCCATTGTTGTTAAAATCAAACGACTATGTTCCAGTTTATAACAATTCGTACTCTAAATTTTAAAAGCTGATTGGACAACATTTAAGCAATTGTGTTCTGAAGACTTAACGCTTCCTTTTTTATCAAAATAAAGCTGATCACTTTGCATCAGTACTTTCTCAGAAAGCAAATGATTGTGTTCCAAAATCTATGATTAATCCCACGGGTAAAATATAAAAAAAAACGTGGTTTAATGACGAGTGTAAAAAAGCTGTTCGAAAACGAAAAGCATCACTTATAAATGCCCTATAACTGAAAATCTTAACGAATATAGAATTTCTCGGCACAAGCCAGACGGACGATTAAACAATCAAAACGTTAATCTTGGAAATCGTATGTGTATAAAATAAATTCAAATACAACTATTAAAAAAGTTTGGGATGCAATCCAAAAAATAAGTGGAAAACATAGAAAGAACCCAATAATTCACTTGAAGCGCAGTAACTCTAGCAATGCAAAAACTCCAAAAGATATAGCAGACACTTTGGCTGATGCATTTGCGCATAATTCTTTAAACCACTACTCGAAAGAATTTCAACGTTTTACAGATAAAGCTGAAAAACAAAAAATAAATGTTCAGTCTAAAAACGAAGAGCCGTATAACAGTTTATTTACTTTTGAAGAATTCATTGATTCAATTAAACATGCAAAGGATACTGCTGCAGGTCCAGATGAAATATACTATCAATTTTTGAAACATCTTCCATCTGAAGAATTGCCGCCGATGAAAGAAATCCTGCATGTGAAATTATATTCAAACCAAATTTTGCCGAAGAATTTGAAAAGAAACAGAAAGAAATTAAACCTATTGGTCTTCGTTTGAAAAATAACTTGGAACAGTTAAATATTAATCCTCAATTTGGTTTACAAAATATCGTGGAGAATATCCCTCCATGGAGTTACAAGTCTCCAAAAGTTAACATAAGTTTATCTAGGTTAAACAAATCCTCTGACAGTCCTGAAATGTTCAAAGCAATGTTAGCTAATTTTTTAGAAGAACTCAATGATTGTATCCATTTATACACCGACGGGTCGAAGGACGGTAACCATGTTGGTTGTGCTACTTTTTCAAACAATTTTTCAAGTAAAATGAGACTTCCAGACAAAGTATCTATATTTTCTGCTGATGATAAGTCCGTTATATTCTGCGATTCACTTTATGTGCTATTATCTATCAAAAACCGCAAATTAGATAATATTCTGATTAAAAAAAAAAATTGTTAAAATTTCATGATATTTTACAAACCAAAACAGTCACCTTGTGTTGGATACCAAGCCATATTGGGATGCGTGGAAATGAGAAAGCTGATACGTTAGCAAAACAATCTCTTAGTCTCGAGATTGTCAATGTTCAATTACCCAATAGTGATTTTAAACCAGCAATTAATAAACTAATACAATCAGAATGGCAAGCAATTTTGAACGAGGCAACATTTAATAAATTACACGAGGTTAAGCCTAGTCTTGATTCAGCAACACCTTTTACTCTTGCTGACCGAGATGACCAAATTGTTTTAACTCGCTGCATAATAGATTAACATACCAGATTAACATATTCGTACCTTTTAATAAGAGAAGAAGCACCTCATTTTATACCTTGCGACGAACATTTTACTGTGAAACGTATGCTTATTAATTGCACAGACCTCGGTGATATTCGCGAAATATATTTCCAAGTAAATTAATTAAAAAAACTTCTCCAAACAGTGCCATCTTATACATTAATCCAGTCCTTGAAAGAGATAAACACATATAACAAAATTTAGTTCACAGTTCCTAATCTATATTGAAATCAACATACGTAAACGGCACGATATGACCATAATGTGTCGAGTTGACGTAAAACCCAAATAAACAAACAAACAAAACATTTTCTTCAGCACTGCGGGTTAGAAAGGTCCTAGATAGTCATGCTAGAGTCCTATTCGTCACATGAAACGCTCGACCTGATTGAACGTGCTCGCAGAACAAAATATCATGTTTGCATGTCCTCCATCCACCACTCACTGGCCTTGTCCACTTAACAATACTGTCTTTGGAGCCCGTGCAATGTCTTATTCGAGACTTGGCAGTGACTTCATGGCTGCTACCAGTTTTGTGCGTCATATCTGGTACACCTTTTTCGAAGTATTATATCGTTATCGACATACGGTGTTGTTTGCAGCTGTTCGAGAATATTTTTAGATTTCAGTAAGGTGTGTTTGAGTCGGGTAAGAACGGACACGATCGGTAAAGTACAGAAAAAAGACCAATGAAGTAAATTCCCTTCGGAAACATAGTTTTCGTCAAGAAATGAACGGATTTGCTGATAGCGCCAATTAACTAGTGTATATATGTATTTAATAAATATGCACAAACTCATTTCTTCAATAAACTTCCCGTCACTTTGTGTATGTTTGTGTTGTGATATTACTCCATTTTGATTTTGAGGTCTTATTTGAGACGATATTAATTATACAGTTGTTCAAAGAATACCTCTAGACTTTGCTATTTTACTATACACGTTTGTTTGTTTATTTGTGTTTTACGGCAATTCAAATTCATACACGATATAACTTTGATATCATAATGGGTGGAAATTTAACTATTCATTTTATTCTGAATGGTTGGTCTAATTTTATAAATCATCACAATGTGTCCAATTGTACAAGAATGAACTGAGAGCTGCAATTAAATCATTTAATAGCCTGTATTGTTTTGTTTGTTTGTTTTTTTTAATTCTGTGGGTATGCGTGTTAACATAACACTTATAATTAATATAGGTATTTACATTGTATATTTGGATTACAAGAATTAACTGAGAGTTGCAATTAAATCATTAAATTGGCCTGTATTGTTTTTTGTTTGTTTAATGTTGTGGGTATGCGTGTTAAACATAAAACAATGCAACTTATAATTAATACAAGTATTTACATTGTTTATTAAGATTACAAGAATTAACGGACAGCTGACCATCAAATCCTTTAATTAACATGTATTTTTTTATTTCTGCGGGTAAGCGTGTTAAACATAAATAAATAACATTTATAATTATCAACACTGTGTCACTTTTATATATTTGCGCATATCTACGCATCTGCTTGCGTATTCTTTCTTTTCATGTAAATCGATTTTGCGGACTTTGGTGGCTTAGGACTTTGTTTGCGTATTCTTTTCCTTTCATTTTCAAGTGTCATTTGTTCGGCCCTCAATTTTTCGGTCAGAATGTCTCGTTAGTTAGTTAACAATAGGCAGAGATTTTTGTTCCGGAGCAAAAAATTGCAGTTCCCAGCATTGGAGGGACCAATGTGTTAGTGATTTTCAAACTCAGTCAGTGTACATGTAGTTTCGTCGTGAGATGAGATGCGCATTTTGTCGCCATTATGATCGATAAGGGTTTGTATTTCTTAGACATAGATCGAGTTCGACTTTTTCGAATTGGGCATGATCGATCATGGTCCGGGATGATCAGACCTGGTCGAGTATGGATTTGTCAAAACGGGCATGATCGGGAATAATTACGTTCGGATATGGTCGGGAATTATCGGGCATGGTCGAGTTCGGATTTGTCGAGAAGGGCATGGTCGAGCATGGTCGATATATTTTCATAAAAGATGCGCATTCCCTGTGTAGCGCGTAAACAGGGCCGAACAATGACTTGTTCAGGGGTTGCAGCTGAAGGAAGCATTCCGTGAACCAGCGCTCTCCTATCACCTCTCCTCGTCCAGCTATTCTGCTGGAAACATCACTTGGGGCTGCCGCAGCGTTAAATCGTGCAGGGTGCGTGACGTTTTATCTTGGACGATAAACATAGGCGGCATTATTTGCCGAGATGCGCTGAAGCCCGTTTCAAAGATAACCTAAACAGTTTCGTCAGTATGACACACAAAAATGACTCAGTAAATTCGCTTTTGTTTAAACCAGATATTGGTGTTTTAAATGTTGCACTACGTCACGCCTTCTACATCATTCATTTTGAGTTTTAAGTTAACCCAATGCAGGCAAACACGAGTGTTTGGGTTCAATTTCATCAGCTTGGAAAAACGACACTGAGAGTGGTAGTGTTATGTGAAAATTAATTATGCTTTAGAAACAATAGTAATATATAAAAATGTTTAATTATGCGAGAATGCCTACATCAAGATTTGGTTGTTTTGCGCATAAGATAAGATAAATGATGGGTTTAAGGTGCAAATGCAATGTAACTGATTACATGAATGCAGAAATGCTCCACTACAATTCCTTATTTATGCATAGTGGAACAATTTATTTTTAAATTAAAAAAAACAACAACATTTTCAGATATTGCCAACCAGCCAAAAGGTATAACAAGTACTACAATGAATGTTTAATGTATAATTCTTGTTCACGGTGATGCATAAACATCAAGAAGGTTGGTAACAATGGGATTACATAAATTAAACAAGTGACAGTTTGACTTTATAATTCTTCTATATTATATAATATACAATATATACAAAAAAATAATATAATGCAACATTTATTGGATCGGAACTGATTGATGGGGAGCTGCTGCTGTTAAACAAGCCTTGTTAAATGTCTACCCAAATCTCTGTCACAGCCTGAAGCTGGTTGACAAACAAATCTTGACTCGAGTCCCACATACGCTCACTTATATCCGTTTAATGTATAATGAACTGAAACAACACAACAGTATCACCCATAGAGCAATACCACCTCTAAAACGGAGCCATATAATTACAAATCCAACATCGTTTAAGTCACGAAAACATGACAAATCGAAGAACAATCATTTCCGGTTTATGGTCATCCCATTTTAAACGCCTGCTCATGTTTGCCCCTGGACTAAATAGCTATTTAAAATCATTTTGGTCTCACAAAAGAATGATACAATTATTGTCTTTCCTGGTCATTCGTATGCATGTTTTCATGTTGTGTTAATATTGTACGAAATTACCGAGATTTCAGGAGCCAAAATTCCCACATATTTTCATTTTATTTTATCTTCTGATGCTTTCTTGGGTTAGATGGAGCTTTTCCGCTTCACGTGATACCACACAATCAACCGTTTGTCGAAAATATATTACATGATAGTCCTTTATGAAAACACAATGTCATTTGATCACCCAAAATGGACGCGCCCATTTGCAACAACAAACCCGTAAGTGAACTTCATTTAGGTATACTGGTATCGATAATAAAAATACAACGTGGGAATAATTCGCATAAACAACAATTGTGAATGGTAAAATAAACAGTTATCTGTGTTTGTGTGTAATTATATTTAATTAAATTAGTGTTTTGCTGTTGTTGTTGCTGTTTTTTTCAATAAAACATCATGGTTAATAAAAATATAATTCTTGCAGAAGGTAAATCCAAAATGGCGGATATCGCCGACGTCACTAAATTAAAAATACCTGTAATCGGAATACAATATTTAGTTTTATGTGTTTTGGATGGACTATATAATTATATACATATCATAGTTAGTTGAGGAATATAGACTAGTTATTATTGCACCTTCGAGAGGGGCAATATTTACTATACCCCTCAACATGCCTATGATATATATTTTATTTACCAAACAAATATACTGTAATTCAAAGAACACACTAGTTATGTATAGCTAACAAACATTTGTTGTTGCTCGTTTATCAATATCTGACGTCGACCTGTCTGACGTCTTACCAATAATAAGCTAATAAGGAATTCCCGAAAAAGACCAGTTGCTATTTTTAGGCCCACGCACGGGGTATAACACCACGCGCGGGGCATATTAAATTCCAACGCAATGGCATATTAAAAATTATGCAGGGACAGGTTGATGGGATTTACAATCGGATTTACTAAGTGGGGTATAATAATATACAATAACATTCACAAGTGTGTGGAATAAATGCCTCGGTTGGAAACGGTGAGATTGATCCCATTGTTTAATTTTCAAAAATTTACGCGGAGAGTTGTGGGTGGAGGACATACTTAGGTAAAGGGTTATTTCTATGATTAATTTAAGCTTCCTTGATTGACCATAGAAATAACATAAAGAATAAAAATGGTTACCCCATTCACCTCCGAAGCCTTGGCTGACATCTTCGTTTAGGGCATCACATATGCAGACTGTCTGGAGCAATGACCTGCAGCTGTCTGTATTATGTGGGAAGAGCGCTCTAAAAGACAAGTATATAGGAATCGTTCATGACAGGAAACCCCAAATTTGGAAAAGTGTCGAAGTTGTTGGTTCATCCTTAATATATCTCAAAAACAGCGGTAATTGATGGTGCATTATTATAGATAATGATAATCAATACAGCATATACAAATAAATTGAAGATCTAAAAGATTAGTTCTATTGAAATAATAACCTCACAAACATGGCAAGGATACACGGCTTGTACACGGTTGGTCAATTATTCGACGTTATTCTGTCTATACCTGTTTTTGAGTGATTCAAAGAGAGACATTACTCTGATTGCGTGAGCCAAGCCAAAATTGTTTACGTACAATTAGAATTTCCTCGTTTTGTTGCTAGTCTGAATTAATGGCTGATTTAATTTTTCAGCGAGTATTTACGCAACATGGCTCAGCTCACCAAGCATTTAACTTAATACTACAGTAGAACATCGCTCATTCGAAAACCGTTAATTCAAATGAATCGCTATTTAGAAGTATTTTGTCGATCCCATCACATCAACAACATAATTGCAAACTGTTACCTTAGCCTGTGGTTTCCAGATCAAAAGTTGAAGTGTTCTTTGTCGGCTGTGTCAAGCTTTATTGCGTTGGTTATGGTGGAGGTACTGGTTTTATGTCAATATTGTTATTATCAAATTGAATCTTTTTTGTTGCTTATGTAGGCCACTTGAATATTTTCATTTGAATGAATTTGGTGTGATAATTTCAAGAAGTTGAAAACATGAGGTTTTTGGTAGTGTTGTGTACAAGTGCTTAATGTGACTGGAAAAAAGAGGACTTTTCTATATACATCTCTGCGCCACTCCAGCAGCTACCCTAAAATTAAATTTTCTGAGCCAGAGCTTTTTGATGAGACTGTGTGGGATAAGAATAGCAAAACTTCGTACTGATGAAGAATTAATGAGACATTCCATGTTTCTGTGTCCGAGTCTGCACGGAAAATTCGACCAATGAAACGACGCGTTAATAAAACAGTTACATGTAGGCGGTGTTTACCATATGAACCGTTATCCGGTCAATTGCTAGCTGCTTTCCAGATTTCATTACAACAGTATTCAAATATTACGTGTTGCTTTCATTGGTTAACAGATGGCTCATCAATATTCATGAAAACGAACTGTTGACAGTCAATTCTCCCACGGTATATAATGTAGTGATAACGGAATATATACCGTGTGTTTCGACGATGATTTTCTAGTAGCAACAATAAGTTGGTGATTTCGTTAAAAAAAATATAGACACACTTACACAGACAAACACACTTTTGGGGAGGATACACGGTTCCAGCAAGAATTGAACTCTCCACGGTTCCAGCAAGAATTGAACTCTCCACGGTTCCAGCAAGAATTGAACTCTCCTTCAAAATCGCCCACATCTTTGAAACATCGGTGACCACTGTTTATATTATACAATAATATACGCTTGTAAACTGTTTATAGAAACAAGAACATCGAACAATCGTTCAATATTAATTATTTGTGAATGAACAGATCTAGCACTAGTGATAAAATTATTCTAAATACAAAATAAATAAAGAGTAAAGCAAATTTATAGTTATGAAAGAATATTTAAGTCTTTACTTTATTACAATACTACTGTTGATTGCTTATGATTCTATTTACAAGTCCCCACAATAATGCATTATGGCAGATGTCGTCGGCAACTGTTACATGTACAAGTAAGCTGGTAAATGTTAAAATGTATTCTGTATGTATTCTTTATTGTAATAAGCAAAAACAAACGTTTTCACAGCTCAGCATGTATTACAAATAACGGAATCGTTTTGTATATGCTGTTTAGCTTTGAAGCCAAATGGCCACAAATTTTACACTACACGCTTTGTATAATGTAATAGCTATGTGGGTTGTGCTTTGGAATTCAACAGAAAGCATTAACATTTGTCTGTAAAAAGAGAAAACGCATGTTTATCCTTCAATTGATAACATGAAAGAACAACAGATAAGAAACCGCATGCCAATGTTTCTTTTGATATGTTGTTACCACAGTCATAATTATGCCACTTATACTTGCGTTTTCAAGAATACATATTTGCATAGAAATGCCTATTAAAACCTGGAATAGACGCGATAATATTGCGCTCAAGGAAATGTTACACAGATATTTATTAACATTTATATTACTCTGTAAATGATTTCAAAAGAACGACAAACTCATTGAATGGTATTTAAGGAGCTATGAGAGAAGACTAGCCGCCAAAGCCAGAACAGTTGAGCGCTCGCGTGTACCTGTAGATCTGTCCAAGGTAAGTGAGAACATAAATGCTCCATAGATCTATTTCATTATTTTCTTAGCGTATAAAAACATTGCAAAGCAAGTGTGAAGATTTTAATTGTTACATGTTTTGAGTTATAAACAATATATAAAATAAGTTAAATATTTTCCGTCATGGTACAGATTAATGCGAAACCAATAAGTCAAACAATCCAATATAGCAATACAATTGGTTTAAGTTAAACATAAAATAAACTGAACAACTCTTAGATACAATTATTTACATGATTTAGAAGCGCTAACACTGAATGTAAACAATTCGTTAAATGTACTTTACTAAATGAAATAATGGTGAGTTTTCTATATGATCTTCTGGAGCAGTTATTTAAGAAATAGGTACTACAACGGCTATGAGCGTAAGCATCACTCGATTTAGACCCGTTATTTACTATATTGGTAAATTATATTATACTATTCATTCCCCATATATGTTGCGCCCTTTTCGAATATCTTTTGTAATAATGAGTAATAATGAGTTACAAGTGTAAACACTTAGACAATCGTGTCATATATTTATGACATATATGGTAAAACCAACATGATATAGAGGGTATTTGTTGATTTCAGTGTAAGATCGTATTTAATCACATGCTTTACCTTGTTTTCGATGTAATACAGCCATAGCGATTATTTGTATCTTACCCATGTGTAAGATAACATTTTGAGCGTTTTCATTGGCTAAATATGCTTTCACTGACCAATCGCATGACGTTATTTTGGTGAAATGACGTCCTCCAAATGAAACATGAAATTCGTTCTTAAAATGCAATTTAAGACCAAAGCAGCGTTTTCTACAAATTTATGAATCCACGTTTCTAATATAGTACATGGTGTGTATTGGGATTCATTAGATATAAGTTGGTATTTAAAACTTCAGGTGAATACGATCAGTACGGAAACAACTACAACAATTACGGAAACTACAACGGTATGTAAATAACGCTGATTGCCAACGTCATACCTTTTCGACAAACAGGACTTATGTTGCACTTAATTCTTTAATGTGAAATGCAATTTTTAATTATCCCATGCACCTACAATTCTTTGAATTTAACTTGCCAATGCAGTAACCCCAGTTTCATCATGTTTTTATTGGTGTTAGTTTGTTGATTTCGTGTTTTTCGAAGTGTATACATTGTTGTATGGTCAATGAGATGGCTCCCCTTTTATCTCCCTCCGCAGATAAAGACCAAGTTAGAACAAATTCTACATTGGTCCAACTATTTTGAATACTCGGTTTATATCGATGTTTCTCATTGGGACATTGCAGGATTTTATTTTTACTGTTATCATATTCCTGCTTACTTAAGTATGTAACAATAAAAAAATTTGAATATAGATATGTTTTAAAAGCATGTATCCAAACGCACAATCTGATTAGTTTACAATATGCTGAGATAGTAAAGGTAAATAAACACAATGCAGTGCAAAAAGAACAACGATACAAACCGAGTAAACCAAATAGTAGGACCAATGTGTTTCTAGTATTCAAGGGAGGTAATTGACAATAATTCACTGACCTAAATAAAACACCTTTTGATGTCAATAAAGGTTTCTCAACTAATAATAGATGACGTCGTTATCATGTATTTTTATGACAGTACTGCTACATTCTTAAAACAATAATACTATTTTGTGTTATTGCAGGTTTCTTCAACCGCTTCTTCGGAAAGAGTAAGTTGTTTCACTTGGAATAAATAATAGATACAAGTCGACATGTTTATAAAAAAAACAAGTGCGTAAAATTTGCACAATCCAAACAAGTACTTATCATCATATGGGTATTTTATTACAATATAACCATTTTGATATTATATTACCGTGTCAACTTTTTGGTATTCTATTACAATATCAACCAATTGGTTTTCTATTAGAATGTATAGCATATATCTGTTTAAATTTTACGTTTTTATGCTGGCATAAACCACTTAAAACCGCTCTAAACCGCTAAACCCCACTAAGAGCCAAAAAATCGGTGGTAAGTTTATTAATATGAACATTTTCGTTGAATAAAAACTGTTTCAGTGACAAAACGCTTTAGAATTGCTTTATTATTAGAACTTATAATACTTGTCCATGCACGTAAAAACATTGTTATCGTACACCAAACAATCGTTGTATTTAACCATGCTTCTAATTTTCCATTCTAACATGATACTCGCTAATTTTTCTATAGACAAGGAAAAAATTATCGTTGTTAAACTACCCGATAAACAACGCAAAAAGTAGTCCCGATTCTGAGCGGAGCATAGTGAAAAGAAGTTCCAATTATAATTGCAAAAGTACATGTCAAATCATGTTAGAATCGAAATAATTTTCGCTTTATCGTTGTTTGTCGGGCAAAAAACAACTCTTGGTCGTTCTGATGCGTGGCTATTAAACAACTCGGGCTAACGCCATCGTGCTTTAATTCATACGCATCAGAAATCCAAATCGTTGTTTATTGGCCTTTGAAAAACGATAAATCGAAAATTCTTTCTTAATTCGACTCTGATGTTCTAATAAGTTTTCGTTTTGCGGTCTCGCATTTCAGAGTAGATCCGGAGCCATGCAGCCCTTACCGCACACACCTCAGAAGGACCGGGGAACCGACACCCTCAAATTATTGTCTCAGTGTTTTTATGTTTATTTAGAAAATAAAGGATTGCAGCATATAAATGGCATTGTTGTGTTGTATTTGATGTTACTGGTTGCCTTCAAATGTTGTGTGTTCTTTCCGGCGTAGCTCTCTAACACAACCTTTGACCTTTCTCAACATCTTATCAAATGTAGTGAAAATTTCCCGCGAGTAGTCCCGAATGAATAATGCCGCGTCGGCTAATTTGAAAATATTTGCACTACAATGGTCATAAAAGAAGGGGCGCAACATCCCAAATAAAGGTCACAATATACTAAAAGATTTCCTTAACAAATTCAATGTAAAAGCAATAAATTCAACAAAAAATAAACTCAACATTTTGCGCGTAGAGACCCTCATAACCATACCTTTTCTTAAAGAGCATTCCGAGCCGAATTGATTTAGACAATAAAAAAGATAGGTCATGTGATATGTAAGAAAGAACTCGACGCGAATCAAAGTTCACTGTTTTACGGCCATCTTTTTACCGGCTACTCTCCAGTTGAAGGTATACTGCCAACTGTCAAAGTCTCGTCATGTAGTCTCCAACCTTCAAGCGAAACAGTGAATTTTTAGTACACAACAATGTTTTTCCTACCACACGTACAAAGAAATATTCAAAAATAAAGTCATGGCAAGTGACTATACAGAAAATTGTGTCTTCAAATAAATGGTGTTGATTTATTTAGAGAGTATAGCATTGCACACCTGAAATATTTAGTATACTGTAACCTATAAGAGAAATTTGTTCTCATTAAAATTAGTTTTTCTTGCATATAATTATCTTCCCATGCATATTGCACCAATATATTAAGTTTGGCTTGTATATCTGTCCATTTGGCCATTTTATTTCATATTTTCAAACACAGGTGATTTTGGTCGGAAGCCGGTGATTTCAAGCGTCTTGAAGCTTAAATGTCCCTCTAACAATTAAAGCTGATATTTGCAATATTTGTGACAAAATACCCAAACAAACCAAACAAACATGTATGGGGTGCTTATGTGGGGTGAGGAGAGAATGACTTTGTTAGATATTTGTACTCTAAGCCATTTTGATAATGTATTTTTTGTGTATTTTAAAAAAAAAATCACCCCAAAAATGTAAATTTAATAGAAAAAAAATTCCAATTTCATCCAAGACAATTAACAAATTAGTCAAAATGGGAGATCAAAGATACTTTGAAGTGTAGAAATCAATCAGCTTCCAGTAATTGCTTGTTTCAAACCAATAAAGTGTAAAATCTTTAAAGCACCTTGTTTGTCGCAGCCTCTTTAATTACAGGCCACCAATTATATATTCTAGTATATAATGTCATGAGTGCCTTTAAACTGCAGCAGGTGGTCAATTTGCATTGCCTGCTCACATTTAGAGGTTTAAGGGAATACAAAATTGCATATTTTGGGCACAAAATAAGTACTTTGACTTTTTTTAAGGTGGCAATCTGGTCAAAATGGGGTTCATAACCAAGCAAAAGAAAAAGTTGCTCAATGTTGGTTTTAAACGAGGTGGGACTAGTCCGGTGAAGGGGAAAAAACATAATTATGAAAGAAGGTCAAATTCCAACACAACCTATGTAAGGTTAGAAAGGTCATCCTTTGAAGCACGGGTAGCTTACAATGACAAGGTTCTTACTTTTCGGGATGTAGACGGCTCTCAAACCCCAGCTAAGCCCTTGCGTCCGAGAGCGAACAAGATTCGCTATGTAGACCTGTTACGGGTTCCTGCTCCATCAAAAGTCCATCCCGACTTACTTACGAACAAGGTCTATGTCCCCGCCCTACTCCAGTCTATGATGTCCTCTGAAAATAGAAAGCATAGGTTAAGAAGTGATAAATGTAGGGGCGACTTGGTAATTGACGGCAGTGCTTCCATAAAGTGGGGCTTAGGCTGGGAGGAAAGGTTAAAATGTACAAGATGCAGATATGTAGGCAAGCATTATAAGCTTTACAATGAGGTTCCATCAAGTACCAGGGGCAGAAAGGCAGCTCAGATCAATGTAGGCTTCCAAATAGGTGTTGCAAGTACTTCTATTGGGAACACAGGTTCCCGCAGAATTCTCAACACAACCAATATCATTGCTCCCTCTCCACTTGCTATGCAAAAACAAGCAAATAAGGTCAATACTGCCCTTAAATCCCTAAATGAGAGAAGCATGTACCAGATTAGAGAAAACTTAGTTGCTGAAAATGCCAAAATTGGTCAAAAAGATCCCTCTAAGGTAAATGTTGAAGGGGACACTTGCTACAACAATCCAATTTTTAACTCTGACGCGACACCCTTTCAAGCCGGAACTATTGCCATAAGCACTATGTGTGAAAACAATACCAGAAACAAGCAAATTGTAGGGGTACAAGTAGCAAATAAACTATGCAGGACTGCATCAATGCTTAGGAATAAGGGTAAACCTGTTCAGTGCCCCAATCATAGGGGGCATTGTTCTGCAAATGTTTCAGAGAGGGAACCAATAGGTGATGAAGGCAAATGGAATAGGTTGTTAGGTGACCAGATCTCTAAGGACATCAAAATAGCAAATTTCACTTGTGATGGGGACAGTAGGGCATTCCAAGGTGTTCGTAACTCTCACGGTCACAATGTGGGTCATCTTAAGGATCTGAGGCACCTAGGCAACTCGCTGAAGCGCGAGCTCAACAAAGCGCCTTTCTCAAAGGGCATGCTCAAGGGTCATTCCAAGTCTAATATCAGGAGTCGGTTCGCTCTCTCGGTCAAAGCTAGGTGTATGGCTGAGCTTAAAGCTGCCCACAATAAACACCAGGGTGACATCAAGGTTCTAAAGAAGGTCATGGTTGATGTAATCGCAACCATTGTTCTATGCTTCAGTGGTTACTGCGGTACTCATTGTGCAAAGTACAGTTATGTCTGTGCTGGTACAAATAGGCAAGCTAAGAATTTCATGCCAGACAATGTCAAGGTTAAAATGGTTGACAGTGACCAACAAGTCCTTAAAAAATGCATTGAAATGGTTTTAGGTCCAGCTGCTCTTGACGCTACCAAACTTTTAACCACAACCCAAAAAAGTGAAGCAGTAAACAGGTCGTACCAAGCTGTCAATCCTAAAACTGTGACTTTCTCACGCAACTGTGTAGGTCGAATTCACGGGCAGGTTCACAAATTAAACAATGGCTATGCTGACTCTGTAATTGCAAAAACCACTGAACTAAATGCTAACCTTACCCAGGGGTCAAAGATTATTAAGCAGATAGCATATGAGGACCGCAACGACCTTAACCGAAAGCAAACATCCGCTACCAACAAAGCACGAGCTTTACGTGCCAGGACGCGGAATTATCGATACAAACTGCATGAGGAATTACACTACGGCAAGGGCATGAGTGACCCCAAACCTGATTATGACAGTCTTCCACACCTTAAGCATCATAAATATGCTTAGTTGATTGTGTACCTGATAATAAATTGTTATTATTACCTGTTTTGGCATAAGAGACCTCTAACAAGTGGCCCTCGCGTCAGCATCAGGCGTTCCTCTACCTGAAAAAGGCAAAAATACCCAATAGAAATAGATATAAAATGAAAAAAAACATGCATTTATGTATTTTAAGTGTATTTCTATGAATAAAAGGAAGTGATAAAGCTTGTTGTATTCATGTTTTTACCAAATATGCAGGCTGGCTCAGTTCCATGCCCGCTGCACTGTCCGAACTGTAAACATGTCCGCCGTTCCATGTTGGTGGAATGGGGCTCTATGTTTAAATGTTCAGGCTTAACACACAAGCTATTGTTGCATAAGTGGCTCACAGAGTCCCTGGCGTTCAATTCTGACTTCATGTAGCACATTAACGCTACACGGTGAACCAAGTATGTCTCTGATTTTATGTCCGAAGGCAATTTAGCCCTCATTCGGCCATAATAGGGTAAGGAACTATTTGAAATACAACCATTCCAGATCAAACAATCTGAAATGATGCATTTAATGCACTTATTTTCTACTCTTTTGCTCAGAAATGACCAAAAATCTGCTTTCTCATCCATATTTTGCACTTGCAGACGATATTTTATTTTAACCCAAAGTCAGTTTAGGTCACAATATACTAAAAGATTTCCTTAACAAATTCAATGTAAAAGCAATAAATTCAACAAAAAATAAACTCAACATTTTGCGCGTAGAGACCCTCATAACCATACCTTTTCTTAAAGAGCATTCCGAGCCGAATTGATTTAGACAATAAAAAAGATAGGTCATGTGATATGTAAGAAAGAACTCGACGCGAATCAAAGTTCACTGTTTTACGGCCATCTTTTTACCGGCTACTCTCCAGTTGAAGGTATACTGCCAACTGTCAAAGTCTCGTCATGTAGTCTCCAACCTTCAAGCGAAACAGTGAATTTTTAGTACACAACAATGTTTTTCCTACCACACGTACAAAGAAATATTCAAAAATAAAGTCATGGCAAGTGACTATACAGAAAATTGTGTCTTCAAATAAATGGTGTTGATTTATTTAGAGAGTATAGCATTGCACACCTGAAATATTTAGTATACTGTAACCTAAATGGAGCATAGATTTGTATCAAGTTTTGAATACTGATGGCAAATTCAATAATACTATAATACATTTTGGATAAAATAAAGGTTGTCATATACATGCACTGCTAATAAGACAGTTGGCATGAAATTTACATTTTGTAGAGCAATACATTTGTCCTTTTGCAACGATGTAAATGAATACATTTTACGACTTTCAAGTGCCCCTTCTCTAGTCGTACACACCAGGCACACATACTATAAATAGCAAGACAATGCTACCACATTAGCGGCGTATGGTTTATAGGCCAGATGAAGGCACACATACTTAAATAGCAAGACACTGCTACCAAATGAGCGGCGTATGGCTTATTGGCCTGATCAATGTATCCTGCACTTCAAGGCATATTTCGGAAAGAAATATGCTTGTTATTACATCGCCGTGTATGTACGTGTATCTATGCTTAATGTATGTACGTGTATTTCTATACCGTCTATGCATTATTTGTGTGTTCCTGTCTTTATCTTCTTAATTGTATTAGACAATCCTTAAGAAACTGAAGAGAACACATATATATTTTATGTTTCAACAAACTAAGATATGTAAAAAATGTATAAGGATATGTTAGAAGGTGTATACGATATGAATTAGTATGTAAGTATTGTATGCCGCTCGGTTTCAGTCGGTCAGTTTGCGTATAAGTGAATTATTAAGTTAAAAAGTCATCGAAAGTAGGCCGTATATCAAATAGTTTTTTTTCTTCTGTTAAAAGAGACTTTTCACATAACGGACATTGGTTTAAAAGGTCGTTTCCTAAAAACGACGTGTCTCCTGTGCATTTTGATGTATCGTGACACCGAATTATTTGAATGTTCAGCAGTTTGTGTATAGCCAGCATGTGCTTTCGTCGAAATCGCGACTGCATTCTGAGTTTCTTACGAGTGACTAGAATCGAGCGAGATGCATTTTCTTAGAAGTAGCAAACTACATGTATATCTTTCTTTTTTTTTTAATTGTGTAAGAAGAGAGAATCATCTTTCCAAAGAGACCAGACTCGGAAGATGTGATTCAAAGGAAAGTGGCGAAAGACGTCTTTAATATTTTGCTATTTTACAGTGAAACCCTATAGGAATTGGAGTTACTGGTTCCTAACCTTGACCGGATTTTGGTACTGTGGCAACTCTAGTTACTTCACTGCCAATGAAATGTACATCAATACATGCAACAAGAAGGTTGCAAATTGACGTCGTTTTTCCCGCTTGATGAATTCAGTATAAATGTTTAGCTTCGTATAAAAACAATTCATGTATCAGGCGATACATATAGTTTTATTGCAAAATGCATAATTAAAAAATAACATTACTTGAACTAGATAGTAGGTACAAATAAAACGCTTCATTTGAAAACAATATATGCAATTTGTATGAGTAGTTATTTTATTGTGTCGCCTGAAAAAGCCGACATATAGGGGTCACCTTTGGCGGCGTTGTCGGCGGCGGCGTCTCTTTCAGTTTGTGCACGCAATAACTGGATAATTTTTTGTGCAATCATTATTAAACTTTAGGGAAGTGTTAGTAGGCATAACAGGAAGGTTAAGTTCGATTTTCGGCATAATTCACGGTGTATATGGTCACCGTATACAGATGTAATACAACTTCGTTACTTTTAAACTGAATGGATGGTGCGCATACCTATGGACAAAAAAACAGTGCAAGAAAATGTTTATATATGTGGGTTTTCATCATTATATGACAATAATTTTAGTTCTACGGAACACAGTGGATATCGCTAATAAATATTCTTACAGTCAACATATTTTCCTGAAATTCGCCCCACGTCATAGACGAAGTGAAAAAGTGTCCATGTCTTTTATTTATGAAGTGAATTTTCAGATATATATTCAATTTTCTCTTCCATTATGGCTATAATTCGTGTGATAGAAGCTCATTTAAGTTTTCGTTGAAAAAATACGTTTGGAATTGTAAACTTTATATTGAAACTTAAGGTTTAATTGCGAATTATGTATATCATTCAACTTGTTTCTGACCGAGATCTACACCATGTTAGCACCATTTTACTAAAATTGAATGTTCATGTGTGGCTTAAATCATATTTTGTTCCGTGCAACTCGTGGTTCAAATATTTGAATTTAAATACAAATATATTTTGGCTGTTCAACGACTTTTTCCACGAAGTATACTGTGCATTCCAATTTCATTTCAGCAGTGTGCGGTGACCATATTCACTGTGTAATTGCTCTTATCGTACTTGAGTTACGCCCCTTTTACAAACATTGTTCAAATAAGGCGTGTGCAGACAATAACTTGAACAGTGTTTGTGCAATCATTATGGAACTTTAGGGAAGTGTTAGTAGGCATAAAAGGAAGGTTAAGGTCCCTTATAAAAAATAGTTCAACTAAAGCTTGTGCAGACAATAACTTGAGATTAATTTTTTTGCAATCATTATTTAAACTTTGAGGAAGTGTTAGTAGGCATAAAAGAAAGTTCAATTTCAGTTTTCGGCATAATTGCTCTTATCGTACTTGAGTTATGCCCCCTGATTTAAAAAAAAAAAGTTAAAATAAGGCTTGTGCAGAAAAAAAACTTGAGAAGTGTTTGTGCAATCATAATGAAACTTTAGGAAAGTATTAGTAGGCATAAAAGGAAGTTTAAGTTCGTTTTTTTGCATATTTGCGCTTATCGTACTTGATTTATGCCCCGTCAGGCGACAAATCGTGCTCGCGGAGTAGTTGAAAAACAAAATGTTACAAATAACCATAATCTACAATAAGACTAGTTACAACTGTCGCTGATTTCTGATACACTCACGTGCTGTTTGCATAATGGATACGGAAAAAGATCAAACTCACAGACATAAAAGTAACTCGTAATTGTGCTCTAATAAAAAGAATGCGAATATGAACGTGGCTGAACAGTGTGTGTTTTATAGGTCACTAACGCAAGAGCGTATTTGCATTTTCATTTACTGCGGATCTGAAATAACAACATTTGCCCCAATCACTGCGTTTTTTTACACAACGAATAATAGATTGTGGTTTATTGTAACCAATGCATATACAAAATATTAAAATCTAATGCATCGTCATAGGCGGATTTAAATGGGGCGAAAGTTGCGCTCGCAACCACCACCCGTAAAATTGCCTAAGATTCAAGATTTTAAACCTGAATATAACTTAGAAACAAAAAATGATATAGTTTATCAGCTTTGAAGGACAATATTTTTCACAAATATTTTTTTTTCACATCTTTGAGAAGTAGGATCTCATTGTTTACAGGTATGAAATTGAAATCTTATTCTATACACATCACAGTCTTATTCTTCGCATTTTCTGTGAAATGTGTGATCGCATCCAGTTATGCAAATTATTATTCTTCTGTGATCCTCACGCTCCCCGTTTTTGGCCACACTTAAAATGTGACAAATGAGATCCTATTATTCAGAGGTGTGTGAAAAATATGACTTGTGAATAATATGATCGTACACAGCTTTCCCATCATATCATGCTGCACAGAAGCCTAGTTCATGTCTAGAATTTCATCCAAAACATAAAACGTTATATTGCGCAATTTGGTTATCCTTGTATTGCAAAATATATAAATAAATGTTATTGAATATGATTTACTATTCCAGTTGTAAATGTGACTTATGAATTGTATTTACGTATATATAGAGGATATTTGTTTGTTTCCGGTGTGATAACGCGTAATATCATCACCGGAAAGGGAGACAATTAATATTTTCACGAGCGCTTGCGCGAGAGAAAATATGTAAATTGTTTCCCTTTCCAATGATGATATCACGCGTTATCACACCGAAAACAAACACATTTTCTTTTTATTTCAATGCTATTGAGTATTTTTTACATTTGAATTATTTCTATAATGCGTAGTAATCGGTTTTAGTAGTAAACATTCCTGCGCCATGTTGGATTACGATCAAATGTGCCTTGGATTAGATCTAGTTAAGCAACTTAAATCGCAAAAAACTAATTGACTCAAGGCATTATCATGGCAGCTTGTTTACAGTACGACAGTCTACTATGGTACTCAGTATATTCATAGACAACGCAGAATCCGTATTTCTAAATTTATTTCAGTTTAAATACAATTGGATACACGTAATCGTTGAATAAAGGTCAGCTTTTAAATCAAGAAGTTAACACACACTGCTAGCATTAAGTATATTTATGATAAAAGTACATATTGAAAGTGAAAGTTCGTTCAGTTCTCCGAAATTCAGTTTTCTAAAAATAGCGTGTGCATATAGGTGTTACGATGTAAACAATAGTTAGCACAGTCACGACATTCAAACGCACATGTGTTTTCGCAAGCAATTCAAGCTGATTAAACTCGTAGATGCGCGTGAAAATGTAAAACAACAAAAGATGTACTGTTGGGAGTGTTCTGAAATTGAATACTTATACGTATAAAGTGTTTTCTATATTAATTATTCGGACTTAACAACACAATTGGATTAAAAGTCGTTCAAGAATTTGAAGAAAACAAGATGGCGGAGAATTAAACGCTGTACACTACTTACAAGAACACACATTGGATACTAAAATACTTAAGAGTGGTTACTGGATATAAAAACTTAATACACACAAAACAATATAATTATGTGCTTAATGAAAACAAGTTATTACTTAAGGGTACACTGGATTCTTGTTATATTTTGGAATTGGAGAACGGGCAAAATAAATTATGTAAACAAAGGTAGACTACTGTTCATATCAACAGTAAACAACAAGTGAAAGTGTAATATGCTGGGATGAATAAAGTGCGAAGGGTAAAATAAATACCTTGGATGCTAAAATTAAATTTGGACCAAGATGGCGAGCTCCAATGCCTTGTGGGTAAAACTTGTACCCGCATGGCATTGTCTGTTCTAGTCTCCTTGGCTCAATAGAACTGAGGAAAATCCAAGAGAAAATAAGAGGAAAGACACTTCAGTATATCAGATAGGTATTCTTATCATTTGGTATTATAAATCTTCACTTCTTTTCTTTTTTGGTAATTCTGTATGATAAATGGTGACAACACCTACAATTAAATATTGTTCAAATCAAATAAAATTTAAAAAGTAGTCCATCACTGTGAGTGATGTAGGGATTTATCATACCAATATGCTGATATCGGCCTGATACAAAGGTGTCTGATATATTTTTTTTATATCAGGTCAGTAGCGTTTATATCAGTCAATGTTTGGAGGTACGTCATATTACTCGAAATCCACTTCTAAAGTCAACATTTTCAGTAAACATGAATCAGAGTTAACGAAACAAACAATTTGATACCAAGAACGTATATAGTTTATTATTTTTAATCGTCATAAATCACAAAACTTTATTTTTTAAATAATCACATAAACCCGCACTTTGGTAGTGGCATGACGTCATCAATGGAACAATAAATCATCCATACACAGTTATTTCAATATATTTTAAATAAATTAACTAAAAGTAACTACACATAATCAGTTTATGTTGAGTCTCGAACATGTTTTGACCAAAAATTGAACACGCTATAGTCATTATTGAAACGATCTTCAAAATGTCAATATCAATACACAACTCCAAAATCATGAAAATGGCGTCTCAAACAATTCGTGGATGCGTGTTCTCCGATGAAATTGACCGTTGCAATCCATTTCAGTTTGCGTTTCCAATATTATATGAATTGACGTGCGTGTAATCTATGTATTCGTAGTGAAAACAGTATCTTTACGAAATGTTAATCATAAGGTATTATCCAGTCAACTTTTAGAAATCCATAACTACATGTACGTGAACGTGTAAAAGCCGGCTCAGTAAAATCAGCGCGGCTGTTAGTTTTTAAATATGTCAAAAAATCAGTTCTTTTGGTGTAATTTTACGAAAAACGTGGTATGATAAATAGAAAAACAGGTTACTGCCTGGTCTTGTGTAATATATCAGGTTCGGCACGAATAAAATAACGGCTCGGCAAGCCTCGCCGTTATATTATTCTAAGCCTCACCTGATATATTACACAAGACCAGGCAGTAACCTGTTATTCTCTATATATCTCACTGATATTTTTCTATATTTCGCAACTTAGCAATAACAAATATATATATATCGTTTTAACGCGAATATAGGTTAGAGTCATAGACATAATTATTATGAACATGAGACGGCTATTTTGTAAAATTCGGTTAGTTTCCCAGTTATCACATGCATTCTCTATTAATTGACTATATGTAATACTTAACTGTGTCAACAACAAACATATTCATGAATATATAGCAATTTCCGGCGCAAACAATGCTTTTTAAGTTTGTTATATCTACCAAGTTCATTGAACTGGACTTCATAAAACAATGCACTATTAACTAATTGCATAACTAATGCATCATAATGAAAGGCTTGTTTTGGGTAATAACATGACATAATTAGGTTCATGGTTTGCGCACAAAGACCAGTAATGCGAAGTCAGGAATTCCAAATGGCATCCAGAACGTAGCCTTGCGTGACACAACGTATAAAAGATCTGTAGTCATGAATTCCTTCAATTTAGTTCGGTCAGCTGGTAAGTGGAATGTTTTCTGTCAGTTATAGGGCTCATATCGTATGTTTCATTTCATTTTTTTTCTAAGTATATTAGTATAATGTTAGTACTTATATAGAGTTCGTTCGAAGGAAAAATATACTCATTACGATTTAACATATAACATGTTTTATGGTGCTTTGGTATTAACGCAATGCAAAGCTACATGTTAATAAATTTCAATTGAACATATTATCTGCTGTCCTTAATATAATATTTTACTAACCTATTGATTTTTGTCAGTGTAAGGCTACATATTTAACGTTAGGATTATTTCGTAGTTCTTTTTTTCTGTATTCATTATTGTTTAAATACTGCAAGATATAATCCCATTAAACAAGTCACTTTCTAGAGAGTTGTTCCTCTGTTTCCAAGTATCAAATAGGTCTTATTGCCAATAGAATGGTAAATCTTTTTGAAATCGTCATCGACGCATTTTGAAAACTTAGTATACCATGATGTGTTTAATATGTAAACATCTTATCGTATCGACGCCTACTACGGTGTAATATTTTCATATTAAATCACATTATTTTTTTATCAAGTATTTATTAAATTATTTCTTCACACATAGGTCTCAATTTTATAAACAAACAGTAAAATATTTTTTATAATAACAAAAACATTGTCACCGTGACTCTTTTTACGGGAGCGGGAAAATTAGTAGTAGTAGTAAATTCCATATAAATTAAATGTACATAAGTAGTGCTACGCGCTTGTGCACAATTGATAAATTAAGTCTAGCGTAGGAAAGTTTCCATTTAAGTGCGCGATTTTGTAGGCGTAAGTTCAAATCCTGCTGAAATCGTGTATCGAAAAAAACGTTATTTTTGGTTCTGCTGCTCTGGTTTGCATCTATTCATTGAGTAATTAAATGATAATTAAATTGAATAATATTCACTTTTATTGCTGTTTAATATGAATTGCGATGCTATGAGGTTAATTTTTATTTACACTTACATGTTTTGTGAATAATTCTGGGCCAAGTGTGAGGTTCGTGCGCACATAAACCGGTTTAAACCCCCAATGCTTTGCATTGACCGTTCCAATGTGGTGACCCCAGTTTTATTCATGTGTGTTTTGTGTTTGATATGTGTTTTTGTGATGCTCTGTGTATTGTTTTTGTCAATTGGTCATTTGCCATAAATAAAAGACCTCGGGCTGCTAATAAGAGTTCTCTCCTGCTGTCGCAACTGGAGTTTCGCTTTGTTTATATTTCGTTTAATTATTCCGTCAATATGTTATTGCTTCAAGAAAGGTAAATTCGCTAAAAATGGCAATGTGTGTTGTTGTAATACGCGTCTAAACTTATGGGAAATACCGTCGATATGCCCCTTCAAACCATTAAAATAGACATCATTTCTGTATGTTTGCCTATGATGGGAAATACCCCTTTAGTATAGAATTTAGGGCGTACCAGTACTAAATGTTATCTAAAGCACTGTGTTACGTTAACTTTAATACAACGGTATCACGTTTTATATGGGTGTAGTTATACTGCTCTCCTGTTCATCATGTAACAACTGAGTAAAGTGTTTCAACTAATCTTAAAATACTGCCAAAAGGAATTTTTTTCCTGTAAATGATAACTAATAAATAACAATAATAATTACATTCACATACGTTTGGTTTATGCATGTGCTTTGAATTTCATTTATGTCGATAATTGAAGACACATTCGGCTTACTATGACATTGCTTGTAGTTGAAAGCGAAACATTTGTAATAAAAAGTTAATAATTAAAAAAGAACATTATTAAATACAAACAAACACATTGGTATTTTGTCAAAAACGTTGCGCGCTTTAAATGCAATTTTCGTATATGTATGTACAATAATATAATACATGTGTTCCCATGCTCCTTTGAATACATTTCTTATAATCCAAACGCAAAAGATAAGCTATGTATCGTTGAAAGGGGCTTTTTCGTTTTCAAATAATAAAATAGATGTTAGGTAATACCTCAATCTGAAGACATAGTTTAAGTGTCATAATAACTTGAGTAAAACACAATTCTTAAGACATTGTCTCATTGAACTGTATTCTTCGCATGTCACCAAAGTATCTCTAAATAGTCAGGATCCAAGACTGCGTCTCAATCCTAATTTTAGCATATATTTCCAGTTTTGATTGTTTTATATATGCCCATATATGTATGGTCCGGGGTTTTATGTATTTCTAAGATACTTGACAAGAGAGAAATGTATTGTTCGATATATCCTCAGTCGTTAGGAAAGTCATTCGCATTTTTTTTATTAATTATAAATTATGTCACACAAATACGGAAACTATCAATGTTAAAAAAGAACTGTTGAGAGACATTCTGTGTTGCTTATTTTTTTGTTCATGTTTCATGGTAATACTCTTAGTAAATATGTTATGGCATTTGTAAAACTGTCAAAATGGAAGTTATGGAGCAAGTATTCCAGACAATAAAATAACATGATATTTTCACAGTTAGTAGTAATGGTAAATATAAGTAAAGTTGAAATTCTGTCGAAATCGCCATACATCTTGTTTTCTTACCATTATCGGTGATTTTGACAGCTGTTTGTTTACACGTCATAACCGGTAGGTGGCGCAAACGAGTCTCATTATCTATTTTTTATTTACCGCGATACAGGCGAACCCGCAATACAACCGAGAACCATTTCAACATACGTTCTGACAAGTCATGTCGATTTCGAAAAATAAATCGCTTTTCTAGTAAGCACGGTTCACATAAATAAAAAAGAGATACAGCTTTGTGGGTACTTGAAAGGGAATTACACATGCTTGATGCTGGAAATTAATTGTAAAATAAAGGTGAATCGACGTAAGCATTAAGAATTTTGAGGTGAAAGTTGCGTAATCGTTCAAACATGTTTTGTTTTGAGAAACCGTTGTTCTGTTTTTAGCTTCACGCTAGGGTGAAGGTAAACTGGTTTCACGCTTGGTCAATGCAAGCATTGGGAATTCTCATAAACTCACTCCTAGTCTGAAAATAATAACAAACATACTTTTAAATTCAAGAAATTCAAATTGTTGTTTGTATTTAGCACTTGGGCGAATTTGCTGACTACATATACCCACAGTAATACTTAACATATTGGTCAATCACTGAACACTTTTATTTGATACAAATGCATGTAACAAATTACGTCTATATATTCAAACTACAAAATCATACATGTTCCAATCCATTATTCGTTTCCAAACCGGTCTTTTCGACCGCCCAAAGTTGAATGACTTACAATCAATTACCCGTGCTAGGTAAAGTGACTACGCCACCTAGCGGACTATACGTTATGTACAGGGAAATTAATTTTCTTTTAATTCGTGAACTCAAACTAAGAAAATGATATTTTTCGAAGTAATGGCACCATGTCTCCATCGCTACTGCATGTTTGTATCAGATTGGTGCATATCTTGACAAAATCAGCCTTCCAACCAGTGCGACCTAGAGCAACCATGTTGTTGACCGCGGTGCTGTGTTGCGAGCCTGTATATGCAAAACGTTACAAATATTTATATACTGTTGTAGCAACAACCAGATACTGTTTGTTCTAGGTCACTGCATATCTTGATACAATCACCCTCCCAACCTACACGACCTGGAGCAAAAATGCTGTTGACCGTGGCGCTTTGTTCGAGCCTGTATTGGCAAAATGTTACCAACGTTTAAACACAATTATGGGAACAAATAAATATCTTTGTTCCAGGTCATTACGTATTACTTATCAGTCCGCCTTCTAACCTACGCGACCTAGAGGAGACATGCTGTGGACCGCGGTGCTGTGTTCGAGCCTGCTAGTGGCGGTTCTGGGGGAGCCGGCCACGCAGTTCAAGGACCTCCTGCTCAACAAACACAACGAGTTCCGAAAGATGCAGGGGGCGTCTAACATGAACAAACTGGTATTATATCTATTTTTAAAGAAGTGTATTTGGTATTGTTAATAATGTTGTTTTGTTGGCAGTCCCAATTTGTCCCATTGTTTTTATTCACGTTAAATAAATATGAAAGTGTCAATTTTAAACTTTACAGTCTCAAAATATAAAAATGTCCAATGAAAATGGCTTTTATATAACTACAAGCAATTCATTTTTATACGGTACTATTTTAGAAAATGACTAAGTTTTAGAATTTCCAGAGTTTATGATGGGTTAAGAATTTAGTAGTAACCCAAGATGGCCCATTAAAACCTGGAAGCTTATTCTCGCTGAATTCATAAACTCTTTCGAGTCCGTTTCCTGGGTATAACCAGTACGTTGAATGTATTGTGGCGATCACTTGAACGCTCCCTTTGTATACATATTGAACAATCTCCCAATCGCAACGCTTTCACCATATCCATTTCACTTCTGCAAGTTCGTAACAGTCATAGTCATTCAGGTAGTATGCTTACACATTAGTGAACAAATGTGCTAGAAGATTATATTAGAAACTTTCAACGTACAAATTTGCAATCCATGCGAAGTAACACAATAACGCTTCGTAAATGTTATGTCTAATGCCGGACTCATTTGTTTGACAAATACAATAAATCGTGTTTTCTAATCAGAAAAAGGTAAGTAAATAAGCCAAACATAGCCATAGCGTGAGACCGACTAAATTTACCATGAAACTGAATTACATGTATATTAATATGTTCTTACATCTAAGCTTTATCACGTAAACTAAAACTAAATAAACAAAACAACAGTATTAGATATGTTTTCGTGCCTGTGTTAATAAATGTATATGAAATAATTACACTCTTGCGCCAAATTTCGTTGGTAAATGCCATGCTTCAATGGTTGTTAAATGTTATATTACTCGAATGAAAGGTATGGAGCGACACACTGGCCAAGGAGGCCGATGCATGGATTGCGCACTGCAACTTCGAGCATCAAAACAAGGGCAGGGGTGAGAACCTCGCTTTCAACGCGGCTACTGATGACGTGGCCAACATCAATCAGGCCATGCAGGACTGGTGAGTTTTTTTTGCACACATTTTGCAATTGGGCAATCAGCTTGTGGTAATTGTTTTGGATGGTTTATCTGAAATATGTATATTTTTTAATTGGTAATGTGCGTGTAAAACAAAAAAGGAGTTATTGGCCCAAAGCAAAGAAATATGAATGCATTATGAACATTTGTGACGAACTAAGCACAACAAACAATAGCTTAGTAAATGTTATACCTTGTACAGTAATGCCTTCTTAAACAAAGGTGGCCAGTAAATGTGGGTCTTAAGTCTTCGGAGATACATTTGTTTTCAAGCATTAAGTCTTTCTGATTTTAATTGATACTTTCTAACGATATGTTTAGCTGATATAAGCTAATGTTATCTTATGTAATGGACAAACAGTCAGTCATGGGCCAGAGATTTGTGATTTAAACGTTTTTCACAGAAGATGTAAGGATGTAATGCAATGTTAATTGTTTTAGGTACGATGAGATTAAAACTTACAACTACGCTGGAAAGAAGTGTGGAATGAGCTGCCATTATACTCAGGTACTGAACTTGATATGACTTTTTAATGACTACTAGAAGATGTGTGCTTGTCTAAGTGTTAATATTTCTGCCTCTTGTGTTTGCCTATGTGTTGGACCTTTTCACAAATGGCATGATTTATGTAGACATATGTTGTCCAAAGCTATTATCACAATGTGAGTGACTGTAAGTATTATACTAAATAATGTGTGGTTCAGGTGGTCTGGAGTCAAACCCGCGAAGTGGGGTGTGCCATTAAGAAGTGCCCCTCACTGACGGCTTTCGGCAGGTCTATCAAGAATGGCTGGTACATCGGTTGCTGGTACGACCCGAAGTGAGTACACATATGCATGCTCTGAACATTGATAATGTTAATGGTTTTCATGTTAAGCAAGTTTTACATATTCAAGCGATCGTGGACATATCAATTTTAATGTCGTGACTCGTAAGTTATTAAGGATAAGATACGAAACAGATTTGCAAATCGCAGACATTGTGGCTTTATAAAAAGTTATCAAACGTGCAGCTTACGTAAGTCTGTGTTTATTTCAGGGGTAATGACATGAGTGAGTACCCGTATCTGACGGGGGCCCCCTGCTCCGCCTGCCTCGAGGGTCAGACATGCGAGGACGGACTGTGCGCCGGTAAATATCAACCGCTTGTTTTGTAATCGTAAACGTATATAGTTGGCAAAGTGGTTTCACGTGCCTTTAAACCGTGGTAATTTCCAAATGCTTTTCATTGACCGTTCCAGTGCGGTGACCCCAGTTTTAATCATAGTTGTGTTTTGGGGATTATTTTATGTTATTTGTATTGTATTGAATTTTCCATAGGTCACCTGCCCTATATAAATGGCCATTTCACTTTCTTTCCTATTGTTGCTGTTAGAGTTTCACATATATTCGACTTTTGGCGGTAGCCAACGGTCTTTATTAGGGCGATTTTGAGAGATTGAATCGTGTGACCTACTTTTTACGTTGCAGGCTACAAAGAACTGACAATCGATACTCCCAAATGTATACGCTTCATCGGCTATTTTGGCCCGTTCAGGATTAGTCGACACGTTGACTGTTATGCATATTATTTCAAGATGTTAAAAGTAGGGAGTATAGAAATGAGTAGTTCGATGGGTCTTGTGTAACAAATGGCATTGCAGAAATTTAATTTCATTCAAACAAATGTGTGCTTTCTGTTAGAAACTTTTTGCACTCTATTTTCCTTGATTGTGGCTTAAATTATTTTCTCGACCACAGTCTTTATACGCTATCAGCGTTTTGATTTTAATTGTCTAAGGCCAAAAAAATAAGTGCTGTATTTCGGGCAACAGTCTCAAAAAAGTTAGGTAGTGTTGGGATCGAGCTTTTTGTTAACTTTTTTAAAGACACATTTCGGTCAAAAAAAAACATTGAAAATCATCTAAAATCTGATAAATACAGGTTTCACGGAAAACAACCGTCGCCAAAAACTTTAGGGTCGATGATTTTTCGCTAGGTAGGATCGGGTTGCCGGAAACACATCAATATTTTTGGCCTAATAGCACTGTTCTAATTCAGGCGTTGGCAAGGAGGTGTGTGAGGACAAGAAGCCTGACTGTGTCATGTGGGAGGCGAGCGGCTCCTGTGAGTCCAACAAGCCTTACATGGAGAAGTACTGCAGGCAGGCGTGCGGCTTCTGCGAAGGTACTTTGTGATATTCTTTATACCAAATCTTTTACCCTAAACATCGTGTAAATGTCTGACGTTTTGTGATGTTTAACACCAAATCCTTTACCAAAAATGTTAAACTGTGTTTATGTCTGATGTTTTGTGACCCTTTTTACACTATATCTGTTTTCCTAAATATGGTATTCAGTTCTGAGGTTTGGGATCCTTTTTGCACCAAATCTTTTATCCTAAATATTGTAATTATTATATTAATTTCTGACGTTTTGTTAGACTTTTTAAGCCAAATCTTTTACAACAAATATTGTGTTAATTTCTGACGTTATGTCTTGCCTTTGAAGCCATGCGATGTCGACATTATATATGTGGATTATGCATGTTTGTGATAAAATATGTTTCAACATTCATTATATAGGTGGCGCCCCACGGGAATGCAAGGATGTAAACCCCAAGTGCGAGGTGTTCAAGAAAACGTGCGAGTCCAACAAGGCCTGGATGAAACCGAACTGCATGAAGACGTGTGGCTTTTGTACAGGTATGGGGAACTCTTTTGCGTTGTAGTAGCCTCGATCTAAAAAGTAGTTCTTTATGCATGCTGAAGACGTGTGAATTGTGTACAGGTATGAGTAACTATTTTGTGTTGCGGGAGCCTCGTTCAAGAAAGTAGTTCTTTATCCACGCTGATGACGTGTGGCTTTTGTACAGGTATGGTGAACTATTTGTGTTGTAGGAGCCTCGGTCGAGAAAGTAGTTCTTTATGCACGCTAGGAGTGTGGCTTTTGTACAGTATGGAGAACTATTTTGTGTAGTAGGAGCCTCGCTCGAGAAAATTGTTCTTTATGCACGCTGAAGACATGTAGCTTTTGTACAGGTATGAGGGGACTATTTTGTGTTGTAAGAGCCTCGTTCGAGAAAGTAGTTCTTTATGCACGCTGAAGACGTGTGGCTTTTGTACAGGTATGGTGAACTATTTTGTGTTTTAGGAGCCTCGTACGAGAAAGTAGTTCTTTATGCACGCTAGGAGTGTGATTTTTGTACAGTATAGAGAACTATTTTGTGTTGTAGGAGCCTCGCTCGAGAAAGTAGTTTTTTATGCACGCTGAAGACATGTAGCTTTTGTACAGGTATGAGGGGACTATTTTGTGTTGTAAGAGCCTCGTTCGAGAAAGTAGTTCTTTATGCACGCTGAAGACGTATGGCTTTTGTACAGGTATGGGAACTATTTGGTGCTGTAAGAGCCTCGTTCGAGAAAGTAGTTCTTTATGCACGCTGAAGACGTGTAGCTTTTGTACAGGTATGAGGGGACTATTTTGTGTTGTAGGAGCCTCGTTCTTTATGCATGCATGTATCTAAACGTTCCTTTATGACTGAGTCTAATTTATTGAACGAATATTATTACATAACATTGTGACGTTCTGAACTCCATATTGCGTCGAACACTCTAATTTTGCAACAATTCGCTCATTAATCATTTAATCGTATTAATTGTACACATTTTCTTGACTTAAATGTAATATTTTGTCCAATTATTGTGTCGAACACTACAATTTTGTAATAATTCGCTTCAATTTAACTAAGTCGTATTTATCGTTGGAATTTACTTGCACACCTTTTACTTAATGTGATATTCTGAAGTCATTTTATTTTGTCATGTTATTTTGTCGAACATTCCAATTAGTAATCGTGTGATCATTTATTATTCAAACGTATTTATCATATAAATTTGCGTGCACGCCATCGACTTATTGTGATATTTTGCATTCATTACTGCGACTTGATGTAGTGCTCTTCTTTTTTTTTTATAGTTTTCGAAATGTTGAATCAGGATGAATTATGCAACGGGTAGATCTTCATATTGTTTTATGTAGCGCATCCAGTTTTAGGCAATAGAGCAGTACTAATAAAATAACAGTGATGCACTGAACGTTTTGATTAGACGATATGTATTCCTTAACATACATTAAACTTAGATGTAATTGTTTCTTTATTATATATTTTAGATGCTGGCAAACGTAAGTATTTAAATATTCTGATTCATAGACTGGAATGCCTTCATTCTATACATTTCTAATATTTATATATTAGGTTGTGTATTCGATGCATGTTTTTTTTAACGAACAGGTCATGTATTATGTCGAATATTGACATTTTCCGCGTCGAATTTGTGTTAAAGCATTTTATATAAAACACAAAAAGCACGTTATATACATTTAATTGATATATGTGGTAAATTAAATATCGTCATGATTAAAATGATCTCTGTTAGAGATCGAACCAGGGTTCAAGTGCGAGGTTACAGAACCAAGCACTTAATTAACGGCTTTAGAGAAAATATTATTTAGCGGGTATTGATTCAAACACATTTAATTAAAAAAATTAATGAGACGTGTGGTGGGAAAAGCGGTCTTAATGCATGTGCGTAAAGTGTCGTCCCGGATTAGCCTGTGCAGTCCGCACAGGCTAATCCAGGACGACACTTTCCGCCTACAGTGGATTTATGTTTAGAATAGACTTCCTTGAAACAGAAAATACCATAAAAGCGGGAAGTGCCGTCCTGGATCAGCCTGTGCGGACTGCTCAGGCTAATCCGGGACGACACTTTAAGCACATGCATTAAGACCGGATTTCTCACGACGCGCCTCAATCGTATACTTTATATGCAAAGCTACACAATTTGAGCAAAGTTTTAAGAAACTAGTGGTATTCAGTTGTATAATTATTATATTATAATCAATATATTGTGAGTTACACCTTTTCAAACGAATAATCTCCCGCCTCAAAAAATGTTTCATCAAATTTAAAGGTTGCTAATGTTGACTGTTACACGGAATCTTATTTTTAAAGAGCATTATCGAAATTTTCCGGACTATTCACGAACTTATATAGATCACTGTACATTATATATTACATAGCTAATGTTTTGACACGTGTTGCACGTGTTTAAGGTGCCGATGAATGCCAGGACATAAGTGACACGTGCTACGAGAACAGTAAACTGTGCTACACGGACCCAACGATCATGGAAAATTGTAAACTCACGTGCGATCTGTGTTAGCAACCACGTGACAAGGGACGCGCGTAGGGTCCACGTGACAAGCCTCGCGCGCTTATGCTGATGCGTTGAGATGTGTCTACACAGTGTGAACTAATCGACTAAGCGCAGTTTCTTTGAAATATTTCCTTATAATTTAGACTTTAAAACTTTCACAACAGTTGCGACCAACACATGGCACCAACTGAATTGCATTTTACTGTATTTATACATTTCAATAAACTATGTACGCAATTGAATCTGACTTCATTGTTGTTGTTTTCGGGGGGGGGGGGAGGGGGGGGGAATTCTCTTTTCCAAACTATTTAAAGTGACATATTCACAGATTTTGGCCTGTTTGATAATTGTCATAAAGTGTCTTCACTTCAAATACTACAGCATCTGGACTAATTAGCATATCTGCTCCATCCTAAGGAAAAGCATGAACAGCATCCATGGGCCCGAACCTCAAGTCTCGAAACGATCAAACGTCATTAACGCTAAACCCTAGGCCATACAGTAATGTGTTTCAAAAATATCAAAATAAAAAACGAAACAACGCTGTTGTCAATTTAAGATGATGTTTATTCATAAACAACTCATTATTTACAATATATTTCTGTCACTTGACTGTCGTTTGTGTTCTTTATATTTGAAGTTCTTCTAGTTTTTGAATCTCTGACAAAATTTGGGATATAGTCACTGATTCGCCAATCTGTAAACCTGAGCCAAGTTTAACTTTAACGGCCAATTAAGCTAAGAGCCTCTTAACCTTAGATGTAAAAAGTATCAACTGCAACTGTTTGTCAAACATTTGAAAATTATTTCAGTATAACAATTTATATAGAATAAACTCACAGTTTAAAATTGCTCTGTGCATTTTACATAAATATCTTCATCCAATGTTTAACGGTCGTAAGCTTAATCGGCCGTTGAAGTTTTGAGCCAGTCGACCCAGGGCACTTTAAGGAAACATTATTCAGTTGTCCACATATCTTCTCCTACATAATGTAAATCTACCGGTATACATTATTCTGAATAAAGTACAAGATCTTCCAAAAGCGCAGCGCATTTAAAGATGTTTCATGCTGATTACTTCATTTCTTATACATGCTAATTTTCGACCTCGTCGTAAACTGAGTGGAATTGTATACTTATTCACGTTAATGCCACAGTCACACATTCCCGATTTTTACTGCCGTTCTTGAGCCGACAGCGTTCCAAAATCAAATATGTCAAAAGTCGGGACAATATTCTGAGAATCGGTGCTCGAAATTCAATTTTTAATCACAAGATCGAATATGTCCAGATTTTCTCGAATGTACGGTGTCCTGTTACTGCCATCGTAGTTTCGCGACTTCGACCTTTGTTTATGAAAGGTCGCCGAAGCGCCGACGTGATGCGCCGACACGAAGCGCCGAGACGATGCGCCGAAGCGCCGACACGATACGCCGAAGTAATATAAACGTCGCAATCTCGTGTGTTTGTTTCATATGTGGCTATAAAATTGGGCGAAGATACGAAGATACGACGTTCATATCGCTTCGGCGCATCGTGTCGGCACATCGTGTCGGTGCATCGTGGTGGCGCATCGGCGTATCGTCTCGGCGCTTCGGCGGCCTTTCATTTCCGAGGTCGCTGACGCGCCGACATATGTGGCTATAATATTGGGCGAAGATACGAAGATACGACGTTCATATCGCTTCGGCGCATCGTGTCGGTGCATCGTGTCGGCGCTTCGGCGCATCGTTTCGGCGCATCGTGTCAGCGGGTCGGCGTATCGTCTTGGCGCGTTGGCGTATCGTCCCAGCGCTTCGGCGCCCTTTCATTTCTGAGGTCGCTGACGCGCCGACACGATACGCCGACGCGCCGAGACGATACGCCGACACAAAGCGCCGAGAAGATACGACGAAGCGCCGACACGATACGCCGTAGCGCCGACACGATCCGCCGAAGCGATATAAACGTCGTCTCGTCGTATCTTCGCCCAATTTTATTTGGCGTACCGTATTAGTCAAAAGGGAAAATAATTATTATGTACGAGTACAGTTGCTATTAATAAATATACATGGTGCTGTAAAATTTATGACCACAGGTGAAATGTTGTACCTATAGGTCTAAATGTATACATGTAGGCACAGTTTAAATAATACCTACAGGTACAATTATATAACTGTTGGCACATTATTATTCCGACAGATATATACAGGTGCATTAAACAATGTTATGAAACACAAGTGTTTACTTGTTAAATTTACTTATTGATATACGTATTTAATATTAACATTGAAGTATTTTACATTAAAAATAAAAACAATGTTGCATTAAGATTGTATGCTTAATTTTGGTTTAGGTAAAAAAATACACCTACATGTACAATTTTAGTCCGGGTATAAATTTATTCCTGTAGGTACAAAAGTATGCCTGTAGGTACAACTTTCTATCTGCATGTCATTTATTATGATGGCACAGAGGTTACCTGCACGAGGTCTTATTACCACAAAACGGAAGTCACATCCTCAGGGTTACATGCTGTCAGTTAGATAATAGGCACATGTGGTTGAGTGCAGGATGCATAGAATTTGTAAGATACTGTTTAAATGATATGTTTTGGTATCAATTTGAAGGTATATATGTAAGAAATAAGAAAAAACGACAGTTTTGGGCACTACTTTGTCTTAGTGGTTCCCAGCTTCATAACTTTTGGCCCATGTATTCATGCACAAATGGCAGCCAGCATGCCTGTCAAAACCGGTGTGTTTATTCTAAGGTAAATATTTTGAGTTACAACGTATAGAAATTTTTGACATGCTGTTTGTTTTCAAACGGTTATGGCCTTATCTTTCCAACAATGTATGGTGATATATTGGAAAGTAGCTTGGTCATGGTGAAAATTGAGATCAAACTTTGAATATGTTATATGTAACAAAGAAGGAATTTATTTGCGCATGCGTAACCACCACTCTTTTTTAATCTTGTTCCCACGAGATGCTAACTCTTCGGAACGAGATACTAACTCGTGAGAACGAGAAACCAACTCGTGGGAACGAGGTACTCACTCATGAGAACGAGATACTATGTCGAGGGAACGAGATACTAAGACAAGGGAACGAGATACTAAGCCGAGGGAACCAGTTAGTATCTCGTTCCCACGAGTTTGTATTTCGCTCCCACGAGTTAGAGCACCCACCAAACGTTTCCGTATATATGTTATTATAATAACCATGGCCGACAAAAACGAGAATGTTGTAAGATGGTACTATGTCGTTCGCTCGAGTTAGTATCTCGTTCCCACGAAATAGTAAGTCGTTCCCACGACATGAGTCGTTCCCGTGAGTTAGCATCTCAGTCCCACGAGTTAGTATCTCCTTCCCTCGAGTAAATATCTCGTGGGAATTAGAAAAAAAGTAGTGCATGTCACCTCTGTGTCACCTTAATTAATAGCTGTTGTGTTTACATTTACGTTTGACTAAAGCGGTACCGCATATTTTTTTAGCCACATATGAAAAAAACACGAGATTGCGACTTTTATATCGCGTCGGCGTATCGTTTCGGCGCATCGTCTCGGCGCTTCGGCGTATCGTGTCGGCGCGTCGGCGTATTGTCTCGGCGCGTCGGCGTATCGTGTCGGCGCGTCGGCGACCTCAGAAATGAAAGGGCGCCAACGCGCCGAGACGATATGCCGACGCGCCTAGACGATGCGCCGACACGATGCGCCGACTCGACACGCCGACACGATGCGCCGAAACGCTATTAACGTTGTCTCGTCGTATCTTCGCCCAATTTTATGGCCACATATGAAAAAAACAAACACACGAGATTGCGACGTTTATATCGCTTCGGCGTATCGTGTCGGCGCATCGTCTCGGCGCTTCGGCGTATCGTGTCGGCGCGTCGGCGTATCGTGTCGGCGCTTCGGCGCCCTTTAATTAGTACAGGTCAAAGTCGCGAAACTACGATGGCGGTAGCAGGACACCGTACGAATGCGATCCGACAGTTTCCAGACAGTGTCCCTACAGCGTCCCGACAGAGTTCCGACATTCCCGACTGTTTGATTATTTGTATTGTTGCACTATCGGGACGCTGTCGGGAGCCATAACCGGGAATTTGTGACTGCCGCAATACTCCAGACGTGATATGTCTGTATAATTTATAATGCATTATCAATCCCGTTCCACATGACATTGTCCCGACACCGTCCCGAATTTGAACCGACACAGCCGAATCTATCCCGACAGAGTCCCGACTATACAAATTCGGCCGAGTCTTCCGGATGTTAAGGGAAAACCTTAACTGTCGGGAGTGCTTGGCCAATCACGCCGAACATGTCCCGATAATTTCCGATTCTTAGGACAGCGTACCGACAGCGTTCCTACACCTCCATACAGAGTCCCGACATTCCCGACCTTTTTATTTGTATCGTAACGCTGTCGGGACGCTATCGGGAGCCATAATCGGGAATGTGTGACTTAGGCTTAAGGGACGAGATAAGATTACAATGTTATCGTTCGTAAGAAACATTGTACAGACAAATTGTAAATAAATACAAATTATATTCAAAGTTTCGAATAAAAAGATATACATGTATGCCATCAGAAGGTCCGTGTAGAGCGTTTCACATGCAATTATTAATTCCCAGAAAGAATCATACCATACATTATCCATATATTGCGGTTTAAGCATCAGTTTTGTAATAGAAAGACAACTACATTAGCGGATTAAAAGATACTAAATTCTCCGTTGTCAGTTGCTCATGGTTATGCAAACCAACAAGTGGACGTCCCGGATAACTAGAATTTCTCTTAAACGGACCTATTTACAGATTGCCAAATTGATCTTCAAAAACCACAAAAAAGACATTGTCCAAAAACAGAAATAACGTAGAAATAATGCGTTGTATGATGTTAATAAAACATCATCAACTGAAAATTATGCGCGAAACAAGTGAGTTTATGAAAAACTTCAATGCTGAGTGGAGCATAGTAAAAAGAAGTTCCTATTACAATTGCAAAAATATATGTCATATCATGTTACAATCAAAATAATTAGCGTATTATTGTTTATCGGCCAATAAACAACTCTGTCGTTCTGATGCGTGGTATTTAACAACTCGGGCTAGCGCCATCGTGATTTAATTCCTACGCACCAGGACTCCAAATCGTTGTTTATGACCGATAAACAACGATAAATCGAAAATTATTTCTTAATTATAACGTTTAACGCACACTGTATAATTTATAAGCACGCCTGGACGAGTGGATAGCGTAACAGACCGATGATCTATATAGACGTCTCAAGTTGGAGCCCAGATTTTTGTTTTTGCAGTTAAGTTACTAGATATAATACGAATACATATTTCTTTTTTCCAAAAAAGGAGAAATTCTGTGAATAGGTCCTAATATTAAAATGATATAAAACTATGTTTAAGACATTTACTGGTGATTATTTTGTTGACTAGTAGGGACATCTGCACATGATTGTACTGAATTTCACACTAATGAATTAATATAAAAAAATTCTCAAAAGTCAACAAATGTTCATGAATTTGTATGCGATTTATTCAAGCGGTTTATACGTGTGGTAAATAAATACATCAATATAACGATAGGCCCTTTAATCTTTCATAAGTGAATTAAATATTAACGATAGGCGCTTATTTATTCATTAATAAGTCAATTAGTCACTAACAATATGTGCTTTGTTAATATTTAATAACTGAATTAAATACATATATTTTTGTATTCTGTAGTCATGCATGTGACTTCATAATGAACAAGAGTTGTGGTCAGATTTGCGGTGTTACGCTGTCAAACCGGAAGCTCTCACGTGACTGTTGCCCCTAGTTACAGAAGCCGCACGTGTCACGACAATTGGCACGCATCCACACCTCGTTGTGCTGACACGTGCTGCGATACTTGCCACAGTCGTGGTATACATCCGCGCAGTCTGGAGTGAAAAATAAAACATAATAAGTTTAATTCGCGACTTTGCACTTATTGCGATGAAATGATCACGAGCTGCAATTAAAAAATCGGTATTGCAAAATGGCGTAAAAATAAAGTGATATGAATATAAATAATAATAATAATAATAATAATAACATTATTATTATTATTATTATTAAGAAGAAGAAGAAGAAGCAAATAAGAAGAAGAAGAAGAAGAATAAGAAGAACAATGATGATGATAATAATAATAGTTTTATTACAAACTGTGTAGGTAGATCTAATTTTATTTAATAAAAGCTGCAAGAATACGGCATGTTTTGTTTTTTTGCAAATTAAATTAAACATATCTTTTCACTATAAATACAATAATGGAAATCAATTAACGTCAAACTTTGCATAATTACATGATATTATTTTCAATAACAAATAAATAGTTGACGAACTTAACACAAAAAAGTAATTTCCTATTGGTCTTTAGAAAAATATCATTATATACACATTATCCAGACACCTGCTACCCAGTTTATATGACAGCTGTATTAATACGAGTACAACATACGTAAGATTATTTTATTTGTGAACGATACTTGATAATAGTTTGCATTATAAAGTGTACATGGACTGAAGTAATTAATATTTGTATGGATCCTTTGACATTATATATTTATAAAATTAACGATTTAGGTACAGTCATTTTGAACATTCATTGCAATACATACATGACAATACACTTGTATGATACATATTGTTGCGGCTGGTATTTGAAACTTAGAGTGTTTAAGCAATTGTTCTACTAAATAACTTACTGTTTAAATTGTGGGTAAATCAGAAACACGTGTGCCCAGAAAAATATTGTTAAAGGGTCTTGTTCACAGATTGGCGAATTGACAATTTCCAAACCTCTTATAGCAGATTCGAAACATGAAAGAATTATGTATATTAAGGAGCGAAATAACACTAGTGACCTAGAAATAGCTGTAAATACCGTTACTGACCTAGAAATAGCTGTAAATACCGTTACTGACCTAGAAATAGCTGTAAATACCGTTACTGACCTAGAAATAGCTGTAAATACCGTTACTGACCTAGAAATAGCTGTAAATACCGTTTTGTTAATGAGTAATCATTAGTTGAAATGGGTAAAATTATTTATCAAGCGTTTGTAACGCGAAACGATTGAATAATTTAGAGTGTTTCTGTTGTTTGCGTTGAAATTGTTCAAAACGCGCGAAAAACTGAGATAAGGTAAAAAAGTACCCCTCCATGTGTATATGTCGGAATGGCCGACAGGTAACGCGTTACACTTTTGATCCGGATGTCTGAGGTTCGAACCACGGTGGGAGTAACTGTTTTTCTGTTTTCGTTTCTTTTTAAAGTACCTGGGCTTTTTCAGATGCTTATATTTGACCAGTTAAAACGTTTTATGGCAAAACTATAAAACAATCTGCGGACAAGACCCTTGAATGTTTCAAATTAAAATATAAAATGGCACAACCATAATTTTCGAACGACATTGTTTGTATTTAGACGCATTGTCTTCAATCAAGGACCATTAGAGAGGACAAAAATACAAGGCACGATAAATGTGCTGCGCACTACTTTATGCGACACCGACAGTTTAGGCGAAAATGTCACTTGCTATATTTCGAATGTGTAAATGTTGTTAATGAAGCAGTAATGTGTATAATTAGCTACGACTTGTTTGAGGGCTGTAATTAATTGCTATTTACTTATTTTTTAAACGCATACTTGTTGCTATGCGTTATTATGTGGCTCAGGAACGCGTGACGTATTCGGAATATTTCTATTAAGACCTAAGTGCGCATTTGAACGACTTACATATTTAAGAATAGTTTTCTCTGCGAACGTCGAGTAGTTGTTAACCTCAATGTTTATTTTTTTTTATACATTTGTTCGTCATTCTAAAAAAACTTGACGTATTAACTGTACCCAGAACACTTGATATACATGCATATAATTAGGTAACACTTAGGCCTATGGTTGCATTTTAATTCTAGAGACTCGATCGGAAGTAACCACTTTAAAATGCTTTGCTTTTTTTGCCGCCGTTGACAAAATAGGAACAATATAGTCGTAACGACAAAGCCACCCAAGGTGTGTGGTCTGATTCATGGATTGATAAATGAACTCGAGTAAGAATGTGGACTTTCATATTGCGTTAGTGATGGAATACGTATATTATAAAAACTGACATGTCTAATGGGTTCGTAAAGTATACCGGATCACGACCTCATTTACGCCTTTGTAAAATGTAAGACGTAATGACGTACCCGAAATACCATGGTGGCGAAATTCAAGCAGGTTAGATGTCATCAGGCTTGTTGATAAAAGAAATCAAAGAAATTCTACTCTTTATCACCTGTAATGCTTTTCGGATATATGCAAGTTTCTTTAATATACATCTTACCATTCTTGGATGGGAAGCCGTGACCAGATCGAAGCAGAGAAATCAAATCTTCTTCGTCACCCATGAAATTATTGTTGCCATCGTTTCTTCCATCCCCATTGGATTCACTTTTGCCTAGCGAAGTCATACATACATGAATAGGTTTAAAAATTGTAAAGCAGAAACTAAATTGAACACTGTGTACACTAATACAACATTTTATGGTGTGAAAAAAAAAGAAAAAAAAGCAATCTCATTAAAATCATCGCCAGTCTTTCTGTACTATATTATCCGCTGACTGGATCTGATGACTTCGTATTAGGGGTCACGTTCAAATGACCTTTTCAGGAGTCAATCAAACTGTTGCTTTCAAACTGTTGTGGTATAACGTCATATATAAACCACAAATACTACGCCCGAAATTAGCGTGAACTTGGGATGTTTACTCGCCTAAGGTACCACGATATCTAGTGTTTTCCCCGTGTAAATGATTTATTCCCGAGGATCACCTGGAAATGCATCACTTTTCAAAAACCGGGACCAAACATTGCTGTGCAACAAGCAATTTCATTGGGCACAGCAGGGATGCTATTTTAATGTTCTGAAGGTCATTTGAACGTGACCTGCTATACGATGTCTTCAGATCCTAACAATGTTAGGATTTGATTTTAATGAGACTGATGTTAAGCGCTTAAGTGTACACAGTCCTGAAATGAGCATTTGATGGTATTGTTTGAAAAGAGAAAAAAAAAACAAGATGTCAATGGCTCGTTAACAAGCGCAAGGAAGTTTGGGTCGCAACCCCTGATAGTCCGTGGTTTTGTCTTTAAATATACGCAAAGTGAAACTCCAGCTGCATCGGCAGGAAAGAAATCTTACTAGCACCACATTGTCCTTTATTTACGGCAAGTGATTAATTGTCAGCTGAACAAAGCACAATATTAAAACACTTTACAAACACAAATATGAATAAAACTGGTGTCACCGCCTTGGAACGGCCAATGTAAAGCATTGGGGGTTTAAATCAGTTTACGGGCGCCACAGTGAACACATTCAAACTTTCGATTTTCTTTCAACCGGAATACTTGTGTAAGCTGAGGATCTTTAGTGCAAGTATTCATAATTGGACAATGGCGTAAAAGTTAAACTACTAGATATCTAGATATCATACCGATTTGTTCGGTTTCCTTGACGTAAGATTCACCCACGTAACTATTACCGGTATCTTCCCACCTGAGGTTGTAACACAACACGTTATTTAAATGACATATAAATTACCAGGCAGAATGTTAGGTGTTAATTAAATACAAAAAAAAATGTAGCGCGATATTTCACATTCTGTCGTCAGCCAGCCACATATGACGTCATGACTGCACGCACCTTGGATCATAGTAGCAGCTCATGTACCACTGGTTCCGGAACACTTGACCGAACGCGTAGAAGGAAGGACATTTGCGAACTGCGCACCCAATCTGCCGAGTGCGTTCCCAACCAAGCTATAAAATAAAAATGATAAATTAAATATTCTAACATTTGATAACTCTCTAATAAACAACCCGAAAAAAATTGTTCCGAAACAGTAATATATAGTTTGAACGGTAACTGCAGAATATGTTGTCAGGTCAAGTTAGACTCGAACACACAACTGTTATTCGAAAATGAATAGCATTGGCTGATAAACAAAAATAAGCAATACTTCCATATCGCGTGCGTTACAAATCTAATACCCAAGTCATAGTATCACGTTTTCGTCGCCTCGTTTAGCTGCGTTGTGCGACTTGGCAGGTATGTAGTTCAACGTTGCCGTAACGCGTCTCAACAAGGCACACTTTGGCTACGTAGTTCAACGTAAACGACAAGTATGAAATGTGAACGTGTTCAAAATACTGCTACGTTATTCCACAACGTATATACACGTATTTGTACACGTGGCACAACGTAGAACAACGAGGCCTTTACGTTATCAAATGTAAAGTAGTGTAGCGATAGCGCAGTAACTAAGTAGTAAATCGAGGCGCATCGTATTTTCGCGTTTTTTGTCATCGTACTTTAGATTTCATATAATTGCGTTTTCGTCATCGTAACTTCGCGTTTTCAGCTTCTAGCGTCAGTCCTTCGAATCCCGTTCCGGGGCAGTCAGATCTTCGTGACTTCTAATACTTTTTCTTCATTTAAACTAAACGTATACATTTATGTAATATAAAAGGGTATAACGTTTACGTTATAGGCCGTCGTAACGCCCCTTTAACTGATTGATTATAAACTTGCAATAAGTTTACCTAATATAATAAATTATAGATTATTTTTATTGGATATCTATATTCATCAATTTTCTAACTCAATTTGTAAGGTAAATGAATTTAAACATTAATCAAAATAACATCATTTTCACTGTTGCCTTGTTGCCTGTGCATGAAACGAACGCTGCGAATTAAGCTTTAAATACAAAATTGATAAAATATTACCGGTGAAATTAATGACAGACCCATTTTTACTATTTTTCGCATGCGTACCGGAAAGAAAAAGTACGAAAACTCGAAAACACGATGACGAAAACGCGAAAACACGATGATGACAACACGATTTAATATCGCATTTTCATTATCGTGTTTTCGTCATTGCACTTTCGCGTTTTCGATATCGTGTTTTCGCTTTTTCGCCGTCGTACTTTTGTGTTTCAGATTATTTTTATTCATAGGAAATGGCCCTGACGGAATTTCGTACAAATACGTACTTAAACGGCGCGTAATAACGTTACACTATGATTGGGCCATAAAAGTGGCCCATTGTTTCTGCGATGTTCAATAACCCAAATTATTACAATGCACATTATACGAAAAACACGAACAGAAAACCCCAAAAGCAACTTTCTATGGCATGATAATGCAATTACCTACCCTTTGAGTGCAGTAACTTCCGGATTCTCCATCGCCGTAGTTGAACGAGTTCCGCTCGTCCAGCCAGTCCCGGAAGGCGCGTTCCATGTACCGCCGGTCGTCGGACGCGCCGTCGGCGTCGGTGTAGAACGCGATGTTTATGCCCCTGGAGGGGTTCCGGTGATTGAAGCTACACGAGGACATCCAGTGGTCCGCGAACTTAGCCAGCTGATCGTCCCATGTTTTTTATGTCAATGATTTATTATATAACAGTATGTTATTGACATATACATGTACGTTTAAGTGGACTATGTCTAAGAAAAAGTGACAATGTCTCGTAATGTCAAGGATATATAAATTAATTGCAAGTTTTTAGACATATAGCGCACGTTATGAAAATATGGATAATTCATATTGCCGATTATTAAAGCTGCACAGTGTTTAAAATTTTGAATAGGTGGTTAAATACTGTTTTATTTTATTTTTTGCCTGACAGAATTTCTACGTAGCCTACGGAAATGTATTATATCGTTCTCACGTCACTTTACATTGCGCAGACTGGTTTCCAGTCTAAGTTTTAGTGTACACAAATTTGTAATAATGCAAAAGCGTGCTTCACTGTGTTTAAATGTATTAAACTACTAAAGTATTAAGTTGTGCTATACCAAGTCGTTGTTGGATCCCTTGGACTTCCGGTACTCATTATGGCGCTGCAGAATGTAGTACCGGAACCGGAAGTCTGCATATCCACTCATCAGACCGCCCGCGCACAGACAGACGAATATTAGGAGCGAGTATTGCATTATTTATGGAATAATCTGGAAATAACTGAACAGTTTATAGTATTCAATGTTAATGCTTCCTCGAATACGCAAGTGATTATTTAATTTAAAATTGTTTCAGTCTTGTGATTTGAATATCCTCATTTTTTTCTAAGTGTATGAAAATCTGTAATAAGTAAGACTTTGTAATTAAATGACAAGAAATAAAAGAGTAGTTCATTACGTTTGAATGATTTGAAAACGCTTGGAAGATTATAGTTTTAAATGTGTAAGGTATATTAAAGCACCCACATTGCTATGCCATTTAAAATTGTTACATCCGTTGTAATTCATTCTAACATGATACTCGCTAATTTTTATATAGATAAAGAACACATTGATCGTCGTTAAAGTACCAAATAAACCAAGCAAAAAGTAATTCCTACGCACCAGAACTCCAAGTCGTTGTTTCTTGGCCGATAAACAACGATTTAAATCGAACATTATTTCTTAAATAAATTACTTTTAATATACCCCTGACAATCTTTTGTCGGATATACAAGAACTACATATTTTAACATGAAAAACAGTAAAAAAAATACAATGCAATTCAATTGAAATGAAAGCATTTGTGAATATTGCTGCGTAGTAAATATTTCAAACAATTTCAAACATATTCGATACAAACAAGAAGTTAATAATGTAGCGATAATTACCAGTTATATAAAGAACATAAGTATATTGTTCAAAACAGTATTTCTAATCCTTATTGCTATATGCGTTCTCTCCTCTCACAATTATAACACTCCGTTGTAAAATGTAATCTTATAGCATGTACAATTTATATTTCTTCCTCTTGTACAGCTTTGCTTGGCTAGAACCAGCTGTTAGCTGGTCTTTTCAAAGCCACAAATGCCACTTTGATGTTTAGAGTCTTTTATGTACCGCAACGTATAAAGGTTCTTATACATAGTAATCGCTAATTGACATTTTCATAAGACGCACGCTCACTTCTATCTTTGTTTCTTGTATTACTTTATTAGTTCTTTGTTTCTTATTTGCTTCAGCATTATTATTTTATTCACTACCATTTCTCAGGATATTTGCATAAATTGTTTGAATAAACAGTATGTTGTTGTTGTGCCCGCTCATTTAAATGGCAAACATCACGACAATGTTATTAAATTGCTTTATTAACTTGCAGCTTTCACGACCAATAGGAAATCAACCGTTGATCACAATAAATAATTATGACCATGAAATTGCCATCTTGGAAAGCGTGAAGTTACACAAAATTTGAGTATAATACTATTAATGTAACATTTAAAGATACTGACCTCCAGATAGGCATACACATGTGCGCTTTTTTTGTAGTTATGCTTAAACGGCGAAAACATGCGTACAACCATCAATAGTTGTAAAGAACACAATCAAATACTGTTATTAACAGTATATTTTATTGAAAAATAGAAAATGAATAAGCACGCACCAAGTTTCCCCGAACCCGGTTGTCCGCATTTAAAAAATACCGCGGCTTTCCCCAATACAAGCATCTGATTCAAGAGTGCGCATGCGCGATTCGACAAAACAAAAATGTCACGTGATTATCCTCAATATAACCGGCGCTAGTTTTAAATTACTCTATATGTTATAGCATCTGCAGACACTATAGGTTTTAGGACGATAAAACGGTAGACAACTATGTAAAATCATTGTTTTTCAGGTACTAAATAAAAACATACGTATATAATTTTAATGGGTTCTATGCGATTATTTAAAAAATAATGTATTTTTGACAATTTTCTTTCGTGTTTACGATAGGAACATCTGGAGTTCAGTCCGTTTAAAGTACACATCGAATGATATTTATTTTTCAACTATGAATTATGCAAAAAGGTTGAGTAGCATATTTTATTTTTAAAATATATCATACATTGATACAGAATTAAACACCAACGTCATATTTCTGAAGTAAGCGCTGCAGCCAACAAAGGATATACAATAATTCAAGCACCAATATGACATGCAGTGTCTTCTTCTATTTGATTATCTTTTACATGTATGATATGTTGTTCAATATATTATTCTCAATAAACTTTAAAGACAAACTAAAGCGAACAAATCGCTATGTGACAAGTTTTTTTTTTAATCGATTGGATATAACAACATGCGTTTAGTTATTATCAATAATAAAAGTCCGTTCATGACATAATACAATACACTAATTTGTTTCATGCTATGCGGTGAATGAGTGGGGAATACCAGTGAATTTTAACCCGATCATTTCACTCTAGGTCGAATAAAATGATAACGTTTGGTCATTTCACTCTTGGTTATATGGAACTACTTTTAACTTTGTTTTTATGTTATTTTTTGTAGGTATGTGAATATCCTCATCGTCAGAGTAAACATCGGCCTTTTAAACAACATAAACACATAATAAAATTCAATACAAATATTATTAAGCGACAACGAAACAGTTAGAGTGGTACTATTTTCCCACCACAACAGTGATCGACAATTTTGGAATCATAATGATGTCATATTTATGACGTCATAATACACAAAACTTCTGACGCTTCAGCATATCTCGCGCATTTCTTTTATTTATCGTTCAAAAGCATGAAATAAAACGAAAGTACGATCTTACACTGCATTAAACAAATATCCTCTATATGATGCATTGAACAATGATTATATTGTAATAGACAGCCATGGCATATTTTGGATTATTGTATACAAACATAATCCACTAAAATGCAGACGGCTGCTTATTATGCTAGGTTCCCACTATCGTGCGATCCGGTACGAACGCCACGATTGAAAACTCGTAGCTGATCTTGGTATTTCTCATAGATGCGAGTACATACGTTTTCATACGATGTTTGCGCTCTGTTGCTATCTGGTCACAATTTGTCAATTACACGTGTCACGATCTGTCACGGTCTAATCTCCAGTTTAGATCAGATTACATACGTTCCGTTGGGATTGTTTCGATCGAGTCCACGATTTGGTCTTAATCTGACACGATCATTACGATCGGGTTCCCCGAATTATGACGTTCTAGTAAGTACAGATAAGTTTCGATACGCTTATCACGAATAAATACAGCCCGACTGACTATTAACTTCATTGTTTCTTGACATCGCAACACATCTTAACAGACCGTGGTGTTTTTTTCTTGTCTACGATCGATCCCGATCACCACGATTTGGATGCACGATTTAATACGATTTGTCGAGCTTTGTTACAATGCAATAAGATCTGATACGATGACACCGATGGACAATTGATTGCAGTTGATCGTGTTAATCGTAGAAAAATTTTGAACCGTTCAATATTTCTCTAAAATTAACACGATTGCCACGACTGATTAGATTTGATGAGATCTGATAAGATCACCACGATTGGTCCACGATTAAGATCACGCTTTCAATCGTGACGCGAATCGTGATAGTGGGAACATAGCATTACATTAAACAACATGCATGTATTCAAAAATATGTTCAAGTAATGACACTGGTTAATTTTTTACATGGGAGTAGAATCAAATAAAAATATCATGATATTTGTTTGTGAATGTTCAAGGAGTATTTTTAGATTTTCTTCTGAATATTGTCTGTGCCTTATCAGACGCAACTAAGCGTGACAGTGTCAAAGGTCCTCGGTGGTGCGCATGCGCTCTTAAAACTGACCCCTTTGTAACAAATGAAGAACCCAGCAGGATCGTTCGGATCAGGAAGAGTGACTTTATGCTTATCCGGGGCACATAGATTTTCTGAAATTAAACAGGATCGTTCGGATCAGGAAGAGTGACTTTATGCATATCCGGGGCACATAGATTTTCTGAAATTAAACACAAAAACAGTGTTGAAGAAATAATAATAATGATACTAGTGCTACTACTACTACTACCACCAACACCACTACCACCACCACCACTACTACTACTTCTACTACTACTACTTCTACTACTACTACTACTACTACTACTACTACCACTTACTACTACTACTACTACTACTACTACTACTACTACTACTACTACTACTACTACTACTACTACTACTACTACTACTATACTACTAGGAGTAGTAGTAGAAGTAGAAGCCGTAGTAGTCGTGCAATGTGTGTTCTGCGTTTAATTATTATCCAAATGTATACATACAAATCGAATAGTTGGCTAGCCCTTGTCGAGGAGCATTACATTACAATTTCATATAACTTGTACATGTATTTACCAGCAACCGTCACCACCACTTTCTGATTTGCTGTGTTATTTCCTGACGTCGAATTGTCAGCATTTCTACGCAACGAGTCCTCTGATACGTCCATTGCTCCCAATTTCAATATGGCGCCAGCCTCGTTTTCAATGCGAGGGTTGATGTCCAGGATAATGCTAACCACGCGGCGTTTGAGGTCACCGACGGACAAGTCTACGTCGTAGAACGTCAACGTAAACGTCATTTGTGTGATACCGTCAGTTACATCAGGGCTGCCATACATTTTTAGTTTTATCATGTTCGGTTATTATTTATTGCAAACGACGCACTGTTTCGAATTCATTTATTTATCAGGTTTTTAATTTAATGTTTTCACATTTTGTTCACTTCTTTTGGAATATGGCAAATTATTTACAGATGTACAAATTGCTAATTTGTGAATGTCATCCTTTAATATTTATCTAATGCATGGGTAATAGTATTAACATATAAACTGAATTAATATGCAATAATTGCATCAGAACAATAACAACAGTGATACAATATTCGTCGTGTACCTGATTGAATCAACGCCGCACGTGTTTCTACTTGCGTTTCCAAGCCGTAGGAACACGCTTTGGATAGGGGCCTGTAACAATAAAAAGGAGGCGTGTCGTGGGAAAACCTGGCCTAATGCATGTACGTAAAGTGTCGTCCCGGATTAGCCTGTGCAGTCCGCACTGGCTAATCCAGGATGGCACTTTCCACCTACAGCGGATTTATGTTTAGAATAGACTTCCTTGAGACAGAAAATACCATAAAAGCGCAAAGTGTTGTCCCGGATCAGCCTGTGCGGACAAGAGCCGTGCATGCATTAAGCCCGGTTTACCCACGACACGCCTCAAAGATTGTTTGCAATATATTTCATTCAATTTGTGTATATTTTATATACTTATTTTACAACTGAAATGCCTTTCTATCGTGTTTTGACTGTTGTAACATATGCACACTAACTGTATAAAATACAGTTGTAAGTAGGACTATAGGTCTATCGAGCCGGATGTACCGGTACTTGTAACAACACATTTTTTATGCCATAGTTGTTTTTATTTCTTGTGTAACGGGCTCTCCTGGACTAAATATCCCAAAAGGTAAAAAAAAAATTATTGGAAATAGCCATTTTTCCGACGATTGTAGCGCCATTACGCATATGAAAATGAGGTTTAAAAAGTAACTTAAAGGTGAATTATTCAAGTCAAGCAATTTTCTTCATTAAACACTAAAAGAACACAATGAAGAACAATTTTAATCGAAACCAGAGAAGAAGTAAAAAATAAACATATTTAACAAAATCTTACTTTTCATATTTTATTTTTATTATTTTTCCCGATGTCCATATTTTTTCACTTAAATTTGTAGGTTAAGTTGTACGATTGCGAAAAGATGACAACTCACCGAAGTGCAGAATATCGCCTCACTGGCCAAGAACGCCAGGGATCCAGGGTCCCGCACCCCCGGGAGCACCGGAAATCCCACCAGACGGACGGTAAGCTGTACTGACACTACCTTGCTGTCTTAAAAAGAATATACAAACGAAATCCGAATGAAATAAGAAGCTTATGTATTTATTATTATGCTGGTGATGATTATAAAATGGCAGCGTTGATGAAGTGCGATGACAATGAACAAGAAGAAGATGATGATACTGATGATCATGATCATGATGATCATGATTTTCATAATAATGATGATGATGATGATGTTGACGATGCAGATGACGATGATGATGATTATAATAATGACGATGATGTTTGTTGTTATAAGTATGATGATGATAATGATGACGATGCGGCTGCTGCCGGTGATGATTAGCATGATGATTATGTTAATAGTGCAAATGTATTCTTACATGATACTGGCTAATTTTTCTATAAACAAAGAACACAATTATCGTAGTTAAACTACCCAAAAACAATGCAAAATGTAGTCCCCCTTCTGAGCGAAGCATAGTAAAAAGTAGTTATAATTTTAATTGCACAAATGTAATGTCAAATCAAGCTAGAATCAAATTTATTTTTCATTGTCGTTGTTTATAGGCCAATAACAACTCTTTGTCGTTCTGATGCGTGGCTATCTTGTGGTTTAATTCCTACTCATCGGAACTCCAAATCGTTGTTATTGACCGATAAACAACGATAAATCGAAAATTATTTCTTAAATACAGTACCCGGCTTTGGAAGAGTTGTCGTCATGTCAACCAAGTTGACAGGCGTCTGCACGTAGTTTAGGCGGTTAATGAGCCACATCTCGCCGACTAGGTACCACAGTTTGTCACCTAGGCGGTATAGCTCCGTGTTCAACGTTATCACTCCATCCACTTCCTGTTTGGGAAGCGGGTCCGTCCCGTTGAAAATCAGGGAGTGAGTGAACTTGATTGGACTTTGTGTGCTGTCTGGGGCGTGTCTGGAAAGAAGAAATAGATGATGTTATGCATAACTTATGGCATGTTAGTGTGATAGACATAAATCAACTGGGAATGTCGAAATTTGTGGATATTATTTTAGAATTAATAGCCCTACCATAACAAACATTACAGATGTCACATCACAAATGGACATAATCCTTCCAAATCAAAATATAATTACTTAATAACTGTATCATAATTAGAAATTAGATTTCACAGTATTAGTAATGTGTATATGAAGTCAAAATAATACATGTTTAAATTTCTTATTTTCCAACATTTATTGTAGCATTTATTAAGCGTTTATATTAAAATGAATTGCATACAAAATACAAAAAAACAACAACTTAAAAATGACCCTCTTTAATAGATTGTTTAAAGTGTTCATAACATTATTGTTTTTCACTATATATAGGCTTATTATGTTATATTGTCTTTTTTATGTACTCAATCCTGATATTTTGACTATATTTTTTATCATTATTATTATTATTATTAGTAGTAGTATTAGTATTATTATTACTATTATTGTTATTATTATTATTATTATTATTATTACTACTATTATTGTTATTATTAGTATCATTATTATTATAATTATGCTGCTGCTGATGATGATGATTATTAATATTATAATAATACTAATAATTATTATTATTATTATTAGTACTATTGTTATTATTATTTTTATTAGTATTTATTAGTATTGTTATTATTATTATCATTATTATTATTATTATTATTATTATTATTATTATAGATCTACATTTATTTTATTTTAAAAGGTACGTTATCCATGCAAGAAACTGTTGAAAATGAATCTGTGCAAATATTCGGAATACTACTTTTAGCCGATAGCGATATATTAAAACTAATATTCACCTATACTACAGTAAAGATGATCAATGCACTGCGCGCTACCTCAGACATACTGATACGGCGTAAAAAAAAATAAGTTTGTTTCAGGTAACCCGAACTACCGTAAAAAAATGCCCCGACCCTAGAACATTGTATTGCGTTTGTCAGATTGATTTTTGGTTTATTTAACCTTTTCAATAATTAAATGTGTTTTTGGATAAATAAGTGTTTTTGTTTTGATAGTATCCACTCATAAACAATGTTTAAGGATATTACTGATACGATTTGAATATTTATTCAGTTTTAGAATCTTCAAGTTGACCATTTACCAAATTCACTACATATATATATATATATATATATATATATATATATATATATATATATATATATATATATATATATATATATATATATATATATATATATATATATATATATATATATATATATATTAGTACATATTCAACCTTCTGGATACAAGTCGGAAACCTTTGGGCGACATTTGTCGCCCTGAGGATATATGTGATGTCGCCCAAAAGATATTACCATCTATCTTCCTTAATTTAGTAATCTAAAATCTCTAGTAAGCAATATATTAACATTTTATTTATGACAAGGTAAGGGGAATATAATTTTGGTAAATATAGCATACATTTCAGCAAATTATTCATTATTAACAAAAAAATGTGTATATTCTGTTAACAAACTTTAGGTACCATTTTGTTTCCTAGGTTTGTTATTTTATTGAATTGATATATCTAAATGAAATTTTTGTTCGTCGTCATTTTAATAAATATCCATCGATATATATTCCAAAATTTGGTTTAAATATTTTTGTTATCATTTTGTTACCTGCGCTTGTTTTCTCTGACATATTTTTCAGCTTATTTGTCTACGAAAGGTTGAAAGTAACTGTCGCCGAAAGGTTCAATCAGTTATCATAGACGATACACATATTTCGTACGTCTTTCAGTTTTGTGATCATTAAATAGCAAGCGGCTGGTAACAACAGTGCTTTGTTTTTATAATATTGTAAGTATTTAGTATGTGTTATTCAGAAATTCAGTTCAAATTTGGTTTTTTATACACGAAGAATGTTATTGAACTTCCTGATACATTTGTTTGATCATCCTCAATTGTCCAATTTAGTCAATTATATTACCATATAATAATAATAATAATAATAATAATAATAAATAATAATAATATTATTAATATTATTATTATTATTATCATGACTATCAGTATTATTATACACTCACAAAATGACCACTCACTCTATCCTGTACCATCAATCACAAAATGCATTGATCCCTTACTCTCATTAGACTGTTATTAATTAGCACCTACAATCTTTAGCTTTAGATCTTTACATACAAGTCATTTCTTTTAATCAAGCTGATTAGCATTTGTCTGAACTGTGATATTACTTATGTGTGAAAGTAAGATATGAACGTGTTTCCAGGACAGTAATTACATTTATGCTATTATTATCAGGTTTATTTGGCAAATCGGCATGAGCAATGCCTTTGGCCATTTACAAAACACATCATGAAAGATGGCCATTAGCAACATTACAAGTTCAAAATACATAATTCCAATTATACAAAGCAGGCTTTATAAAAATATTGTACAAAAACATATCTATCTATAAAGTGGATTGATTAACTTATTTTATAAGTAGGTTAAGAAGCAACACTATCTAGGGTTTGGGAACGTCCAACCGAACCTGCTATTATTATCAAGTCTACATGTGGTCAGAACTAACTAATCACTGCTATTTAGTAAACGAAGACCCATTAACAATCTCAGCAGAAGTTCTTAATTATTATAAGACTTACAGAGCATTTCATGATATTTACCGCCGATACTAGATTTGATTAAGTTAGTTGTTAATTAGTAGTTACCATTGCTAATAGGTAACTCAACTATTCATTAGACAAACGAGTAAAACAATCTGAAATGCAACTAATAGTGTTTAAGGTGTACATTTTAACATATTATTTCACTTTAAGAATATTTACACCTTAATTACCCGTCATCAACGAGCTCATTTTCTACGCTTCACATTGAATACACCGTGTGCAATGCGTGTGCAGCTAAATACTTTTGCTTTTCATACTTTATTTCTAACCATCAAGCCAATATGATACATATATGGTTGACTTATACTCGTACATGTAAAAACACAAAAGTCAGCAAATGAGGATAGCAAATATAACATTTAATACACCACTTGTTTATTATGAATAATTATTGAGATAAAATGAGCAATGAGTGCTACTCGATTAGATGCGGTGGATCTGAAACATTTAAACTGTGTGAACAATCTGTTTTATAGAGCTACATTATGATCCCTATTTATACATAATTCTGAGATATTATTACAGGATATTTCTGTTAACTAAGAGATAAGTATTTATTTTAAGTAAGTAAGTAAGTAAGTAATTGTTTATTATTGTGACATGTGTTTTAACAATACAAGAGTACATGGTATTTCGTAAACAAAACAAATAACACCCGGCCCAATGGGCCTATATGTCACCAAAGAAAGACATCTATTGAAATGACATAATATAATATAATTATCTGTATAGTAAACGGATACTGATATATACATCTTGGGAACGTTCAGACAGTTCAGTGCAAGTTATTAGTTAAGCAAACAGAAGTCGTATATATGTTTGAGTAAATGTGTTTAATGCAATAGAATAAAAATAAGTTATATCCATTGTTATCAAGTGTATTTACTTTTCTTTCTTAAACATTACTGATAGATAGTCCCTCTATGTCTGGTACATCTTCTGTTTTCTTAACAAAAGAGCTTGAACAAGAAATTTAGCAAATTTGCGTGGAAAGTTCGACATTATATATTTAAGTTTATCAGCACTGTTGAAATCTCCCTCTATGAAAAACATATGGTGGTAAAGAGTAGTCCTTATATCACTGTACAGGTGACAGTCAAATACAAAATGTAGTTCGTCCTCAACGTGCGCGTTCTCACAGAACTTGCACAGTCGTTGCTCCACTGGTTCACCGACATATCGACCTGTTTCTATTCTTAGGGGCAGGATTCCGCTTCTGAATTGGCATATCGCAGATCGTTCACTTTTACACAAATTCATGTTGACGTATGATTCACAACAGAAATTTTCCTTGAATTGTATATATGTCCGCAGTTTCGGAACATTTTGCACATCCGTTTTCCATTTGTTTTCATAGAATGCATGGAGGTGTTGTTGGACCATTGACGCAGCCACAATAGATTTATTTTCAAAGTAACCATTTATATTTAACGTGTTCATTACTTGTTTGAGTTCACTTGACCAGTTATTCACGTTGTTGTGGTTGATGAAGTCAATATTAAACACTTGCTTCGTAATCCTGTGATCGTCCATGCGGATGAGCCGGTTCCACAAGCGTATCATTGAGTGCCAATGTCGATATGTGCTAGGTAGCCAACCGGTGTCTCCAGTCATTGCCAGGATGGGTGTGAATCTGTGGACACCCAGGAAGTAGCGCATCGCTCTATGTTGAACATTATCGATACTCTGGTACTTCTTGAAACCCCACACGGCAGAGCAATAGTCCATGACGGGCGTTACGCAAGAGATGAACAATTTTTCGAAGGATTTGAACCCGAAGTCTTTCATGTTGTGTATTTTGCTGATAACTGAACCCAGGGCACGACCAGCTGCTTTCCCTAGGGAGTCACTATTGTAACTAAAGTCACTTTTTTCGTGGAGTAACACGCCCAGGTATCGATACTGGTCTACAGTTTCTAGGACGTCGTTTCCAATTCTGAATTCAAAATTGCTACGCTGCGCGCGACCCTTCCGGAAATGCATGCATTTCGATTTATTGGCGTTAATAAGTACTCGCCACCGTTTACACCAGTCGTTCACTTGGTTTAGCATTGTTTGTAGATCAGCTTCAGACTTGGCCATTAGTACAATATCGTCGGCATATAAGAGCATGGAGCATATTGTATTATGCAAGGATGAGATCTGGAAGAAAAATTCTTAAATATTTAATAATTGTACAATCTTAAAAAGAAAACACGAACAAAATAAAGCTAAATATTATTTTTGTACTGTGCAAAAGAGGTTTGAGGTTATCGCCTAAAATCACACAATGACATGGAGCTTAACAAGAAACGAGATCGCGGTCGATAAAACAATATTATGACGGTGCATGACGTCGTAGCTAGGTAAGAAGGCGATTTTATTTTTATATTTTTTATATATTTTTTTTTTTTTTGGGGGGGGGAGCATTTAAATAATTCGATAATATCTTCATGTTTAGGAGACCCGACTTAGATCAATACATAACATAGAATACATTAACAATAAAACAGTAAAACGTACTGCCACTCAGATCGATTTATCAGAGACTAACAGAGAAAAAATAATGAGAAAATCTTTATATTAAAAAAAACATATGAAAATAAATACACAGACTGATTCCCTGTAAATAATTAGAGATTTGATTTTATAAGTGTTGTTAGATTTTATATAACACAACAATAAGCTATCGATTTATCGTCTAAACCTTCTTAGTGTTTACATCAGCAACATATCGACTAAACATACAAATAAAGACTCAATGAAGAATATGTTAGGACATGAACATATATGGAACATATAGTGGAAGATTATGGTGGCATAGAACTGCAATACGAGAACTACTTACGGTTCCCGAAAACATTAAGCCTCAGTCACACATTCCCGATTATAGCGTCCCGTCACAAACAATAACAAAATGGGAATGTCTAGTGTCAGAACACTGTCGGTACGATGTATTAAGAATCGAGAAGTATCATGACTTGTTCGGCGTGCTAGGCCAAGCACTCCCGACACTTAAGGTTTTCCCTTAACATTCGGGAGACTCAGGCCGAATCTGTATAGCCGTGCCTCGGTCATGATAGTCAGGACTCCAACGGGTTAGATCTGGCTGTATCGATTCAAATTTCGGACGGTGTCATGTGGACCGGGATTGATTATGCATTATAAATGATATAGAAATATCACGTCTGGAGTATTGCGGCAGTCACACATTTCCGATTATGGCTCCCGACAGCGTCCCGATAGCGCAACGATACAAATGATCAATCAATCGGGAAAGTCGGAACGCTGTTGGGAAACTGTCGGATTGCATTTTTGAATATCGGGACGCTGTCGTGACTCTGTCGAAATGCTGTCAGAACATATTCGATCTAATGATCAAAACTTTAATTTCAAGCCCCGAATCTCGGAATGTTGTCCCTACTTTTGACATATTTGATTCGGGACGCTGTCGGTTCATAAACGACAATAAAAATCGGGAATGTGTGACTGAGGCATTAACTACTTAGCATTTGTGAACAGATTCATGTTACCGCTTATTTATTATGATATTTATCTGGATAGCGTTTGCGGATATTTTTCTGCAACATATTTTATTTATATAAAGAAAATGGCATATAAGTGCCAGAACTGACATTATATACAATTTTTGGGCTTGCGGGGTCTTCCGAATTATCTTACTAACAAGAATATTTTCAGGATAATTATCTTACAACACAAATCTTAACTAGTTAAAATATTCGTGATAGCATACAGTTCGTGTGCGAGGTCTGCCGCATTATCTTACATCTTAAATCTTAACTAGTTGGTATTTGTAATACTACTTAATTTGTGCGCTGGGTCTACCGCATTATCTTACTAAAACGAAACTGTTTGAGAAAAGATTTGCGTTACCAGATAATTGTCGTACAACGCAAATCTTAACTAGTTAACATTTGCCTCATAATGTGTGCGCAAGGTGAAAAAAGCAATACAAAGCAAAACATTAATTAGTTTATATTCGTGATACCACATAATTTATGCTTTCATTTACTAAATTATAATGTCAGGTTTGAGCACGTTCATGCCTGTTATTCCTTACACAGACAACTATTTTACGTAGAAAAAAATCGCAAACGCTATTAGGATACATAATGAATAACACGCACCTTAAAGTGGTAACACGAATGTGTTCACGAACCTTTAGTAGTTACCGTATGGCAGTTCTATGCCACCAAAGAAAAACGATCAGCTTTTATTTGTATTTTTGAAGTATGCCATTAAATGTCTTAATATGACAGATTTAATTATCGGAAATAAAGAGCTAAAGTATATATATATTATATAAAATATCATAGGCAGTTGAGGTTATAATAAATATTGCACGCCGAGGAGAGTGATGTCAACCGAGGCCGAAGGCCGAGGTGACATTACTCTTCGAGGGGGGCGATATATACTATACCCCTCAACTGCCTATGATATTTATTTGATTATACCGAACACAAATACTGTCATTCAAAGATAAACTAGTCGTACAAATTAAACTAAAGTTTTTTGTTGGAAAATCAAGCGCTCATCGACAATGATTTTTTAAAATACATTTTAATAAGCGCCGCCTGATCATTAGCTAATACGGATTTCTCGGAAAACCCGAATTGCTATTTTTAAGCCCACGCGCGGGGTATATTTTAGTCACGCGCGGGGTGTATTTAAGAAATAATTGACGCGTAACTGTTGGTTATTGCGGTAATAACCAACGGTTTGGAGTTCCGATGCGAAGGAATTAAACCACGAGGGCGGTAGCATCGGAACGACAAACCGTTGGTTATTAACGCAATAACAACTGTTACCCGTCAATTATTTCGATTCTAACACGATCTTATATAAAATTCGTATTTTTAAAGGTTATGAATCAGAACTATATTTATTTATTCTCCGCCCATTTCCCGAGAAGTGCATTCACACGTGCGTTTCTGTGACGTCAATAAATCATAACTATTCAAAACGACGTCAGCGATATTGATAAACATTGAGCGAATGACGTCATACTTATCGATATAATACATTGAACATATCATGCCAAAACGCGCATATTAAAAACATATTAACAAAACGTAAACGTGAACTTAAGTATAAAATATGTAGTACAAATGTGGTTTAATTGCGCTATATAATGCAAAAATGATTTGTTGGTCACAATTTGCTATCGCGCGTTTAAGCACGTGCATTTTACGGAACAATTTCTTCGAATTTCCGGAACTATTTTCAAGACATTAAGCTCCGCCCATAATTTGTTGCAGAATAACCCACAGTTATTTTCCTTCTTTATCTATGGACCACTAGCCGCGTGCCGTGGTAGAATAAAAATTATACCCCGCTTTTTATTAAAAAAGGTTTTGGCAGTAACGGTCACCATATATTTGTGGGAGAATGTAAACAATGTTTTGTTTGTATCACTAATTGACTCGAAAGAACATTCTATTTAATTTGCTTGTCTAAAAGCCCTGATATAAACGACATTGAAATAAACATGTTGTTCCGTGGCGTGCACGGTAAATAGCTGATACAATACAGCTGTCAATACAGTCAATACAGCAAAATTTGCGATTTCATTATGGCGCCGTATGGCTGGTCCACATGTTTTCAAGTTTCCTGTTACAATGCCAGCCCATTTTGAAAACAACAACAACACTTTGGTTTAAATATATCATGAACATTAAAATGCCACTACCCACTATCCATAGGATATTGTGGCACTATATTATCTAAATAATTTGTCATTTAGGAAACTGTTTTTATCTTCTACAATGAATAATAATAATAATAATTATTATTATTATTATTATAAAATAATAATAATTATAATAATAACAATAATAATAATAATAAATAAAACAAAACTAAAACTAAATAAAATATATATTATTATTATTATTATCATTATTATTATTATTAGTAGTAGTAGTAGTAGTTGTTGTTGTAGTAGTAGTAGTAGTAGTAGTAGTAGTAGAAGTAGTAGTAATAGTAGTAATCTTATTTACACACAAAATGACCACTCACTCTATCCTGTACCATTAATCACAAAATGCATTGATCCCTTACTCTCATTAGACTGGTATTAATTAGCACCTACAATCTTTATTTTTAGATCTTTACATACACGTCATTTCTTATAATCAAGCTGATAAGCATTTGTCTGAACTGTGAAGTTACCTAGGTGTGAAAGTAAGATTATGAACATGTTTTCCGGACAGTTACTAAATCTATGTTATTATTATAAAGTTAAACATGTGGTCAGAACTAACTAATCACTGCTATTCAGTAGTACAATAGCGCCGTTAAAACCTGATATGATAATTAAGCGTACCTGTTCCGAATGCTCTCCAGATGCTGGAGGTCGTTTAGCCATTAGATGAAATAATAATGTTAACAAAGAGTATCGTCACGTGACTGTTTGCATGTAAATTAAGCGCTGATTGGTTCCTACCATTCAACATATATATATATATATATATATATATTCTGAAATACACCATTGTAAAACATGCACTGTTGTTTTTGTGTCTTTTTACTGAGAGCAAATAATAATGGAATTAACCAGAGGGAAAAAGGCGGTACGTATTTAACTTTTTTTATAATCTAAAATAACTTTTCACAGAAGTTTCATTAAATATAATGACGTTTTGCAGCGAAAATTCAATGCCAGTTGCTAGACTGTTGCATTTTGTTTTAATACGATGCTGCTCAAATAATATAGTTATTACTGTGTTCTTATTGACAACAATATGAAGGATTCATTTGCATCCGGAATTAACCAAATATGTGCTGTTGGTGTTTTGTTGTTGTTTTTGTTATTATGTTTTATGAATGCCAGAAAAATTTCCACTTCATCACCAATTAAATACTAGTTTCCAAATATATCCCAGGAAATCGATAATAAGTTTCACTTAGTTTTAAACTGTTCATCACCCACCGACGCGATTATTAATTCAACCTATTTATTATTTTGTAAATTTTATGGAAACATAGTAAAGTCGGAGATAGAGTAGACAATTAGCGAAGTACCGCGAATTTGCTTGTTATGTTTGACAACGTATAATTTTATTTTCGCAATGACCAAACGATGACCGGGTATAATTGTAATGGTATATTTTTTTGGATCTTTTTTGTGTATATTTATAAATTAATTCACATATCAATATGATGAGCAATTTTGCCTTTCCTTTTGCTTACTTGCTTATTTATTGCAGGTGAAAAAAAGTTTAGAGGTGCAATCTTTACATTTGGTATGTGAAATAGTTACATTCCGTTTTTTACTTGTACAGTTAGAGTCAATCCTGACATTTGCTTTCATTATATTAATTAATACACTTCTCTGTAAATGTTATTTTCCATTACATTTGAATTGTTTTATACTGCTATATAATGCTCGTGAATACGATTGCGTTTGAGGCATTGAATTATTAAAGTTGTTCCATATAATTATGTATGTATTAATATAGTTTACCAATAATTTAATACTGGAAAAGTAAAAACAAAACACAATTATTAAATAATTATATATGTTAATATTATATGTGTATTTATTTCTCTATTAAGTATATGCATTTGTGTGCTCAACTCAACTCGCGTTACATAGTATTCCATCGGTTGTACTGACATACTAATGAGGCCACACCAAATTGAATGCTTGGTCATCGGATTTTTTTTTAAATTTTGATCATTCTGGTGAAAGCGCATAATTTTCGCGAATTTATGGATATGAAAATAAGTATTTTTAAGTAATACATGTATAAAATACTAAACCATGAGATAAACAGACATAACATAAGACATCTTAATACCAAAATTGTTATTCAATATACAGATAAACCAAAAATAAAATGTTATTTAATTGTTGGAAATAGCGATATAATAGGATATAATAATAGTGAAATTTTGCGGCATATCCAGTTTTTGGTTATTAAAATGTGGAGAACGCGTTATTTTTAATGCAGATCATGACGAGAAAGAAAGTTCACATATTTGCCTTTATATCGAATACCCGTTTTTTGACATTTTAATTATTTAAACATAATGTATGTAATATGTTATATAACAATTACTCTTTGTATAAAAGGTCAAATTATAACAAAATAACTTTGAACTAATGACACCCCTACTTTTGCTATGTACTTGTATGTAACCGAAATATTCGCCTGAGTGTCCTGGAATAAGACCATCAAATTAATTCGCTACATCTGTTAGTTTGTACTCGTTGCAGAAGTTTTTTATTGTTTCTAATTCTCATTTTGAAAAATTTGACAACAAATTACTGCATTTTATAAATTGTAAACAGTACTATGGAAAATCGAGAGCTTGCATTGGTTTTTTACTGTTTTTGACCATGTACGTCACGAACGAATATCTATAAATGAAAATGTTTTATTTGTAGGTTTTTGGCTAAGAAACACTAACAACCTAACATCAACGCAATCTCATTAAAATCAAATCTAACGTTGTAAGGATCTGAAGGCATCATATAACAGGTCACGTTAAAATGACCTTCCGATCATCACAAATCTCAGCCCTGCTGCGTCCAATGAAAATGCTTTTTGCACAGCAAAGTTTAACCACGTTTTTTAAAAAAATAATGCCTTTCGAGCTGATCCTCGGGAATAAATTGTTTACATTTAATTTTCGTATGGATAACCATATATATATTGTGGTATCTTAGGCGATTAGACAGACACCCGACGTTCACGTTAACTTCGTGCATATTTTCTTGTGTTGTATATATAAGTTATACCTTAACACTTTTAAGGCAACAATTTCATTCGCTCCTGTAAAGGTCATCTAAACGTGACCCCTAATGGGATGTCATCATATCCAGCCAGCGGATAGTAGCATTTGACTGGTGATGATTTTAATGAGACTTAACTCTTACGCTTCATCGGTTATTCTGGCTCGTTGCAGATTGACTTGTAAACTGTATATTATCCCGTTTGCATAATTAGCTCGAAAACATATTGTTTCGTTACTTACAAATTAGTTAGTTATTATGACGTCGTATACTATAAAATAAGGAGCCACATTATAAAGTTTAATGGTGGGGAATTGAACTTCATTCAAACAATGTTTCCTTTTTAGCAAAAATGCACTCATGATTCACATGCTTTTAATTTCATTTGTCGCCGACAGTCTTTCTACGCTATCAGCTTTTTGATTACTCAAATCATAGTACTTAGTACTAAGCATTAATGCACATCATTAATTACATATATTTTTTGATGATTTATATTCAAAAACAGATTAACGGCATGGATATTAAACACAAAATGTACACATTGAATTATCAGTGTTCAACATTTTCAAAAACAACATGTATTATGTAACTAACCAACATTTTTTTAAAAGTAGTATAACGATATCCCTTGCAATTTGACTAATACATTAATACGTATCATTTTATAGCATTTAATATAATTCAAATACGTTAATATGATTAAATCGATGTTATGTTTATATACATAAATTTAAATGTTTGCTTGGATTCTGTTCATGGTACAATTACACGCAGGGATTGGAGGATGCCACTTTTGATATACCCATGTGTAATGTACTTTAGGTCAACAATTAAACAAATATATCAAACAACGAACTCAAATATTTGCATTTATTATGTTGTTAAAATGACTCCCTCCACAAAAATATTTTACTTTTTTTCATGGAACGAGCGCAGAGCATTTTACAAATAATATGTTGTTGTTTTTTTAATCTGCAAAATTCGGCCCGGTAATCCAAATTACCAAAACTTCTATTTGGTCTGGCGTTACAGAAATATATAAAGTGACAATAGTATGGAATGACAACGAGTGTCAGATCGTTTTTATCACATGCTTTTAAACTAAAAAATAAAATTAATGATTGCATACAAATGTTGATAAATCCTATTTGTTGTTAGCCGACGTGACGTCATATGACGCTGACGACGTCATTTCAGCAAAATAACGTTATGCAATTGGTCAGTTAAACAATATATAGCCAATCAAAACGCTCAAAATGCTATCTTACACATGTTAAAGATAAAACATATTCGTAATGGTTGTATTACACGGCAAACAAGGTATAGCATGGGACAAAATTTGTTTTGCATTTTTCTGCTTAGAAGAAGAGAACTACGCCTAGGGAAGATGCGCAATTTTGGTGCGAGGCGGGTCTGGACAAAGATGGGTTTAAGCGGAATTTCATTAATAATGAAATTGGTACGTATTATAGTTTGACACTTTTCAAAACATTTGTACGAGCTCAGTCATCATTAAAATAATATATTTGCAAGATAACCTACATTCTTCGGCAAGTTTTGTTTTCCTTTACAAACATTTTGATACTGTCATGTCTAATTTTCTCTATATATGATATATAAAGTATACGTCAAAGCATGCTATATAGTTAAGTTCATTGCGCACTAAACAACTATATTGTCTGTAACTGAAATATTAATGTCTGTTTTGGACTTTCAATCACAAACGTTTAATCATGGTTATGCAGCAGCCTCGTTTAACATTTATTTTGCAGCTCTTAACAAATTTACAAGCTGAAACATACTCTAAATCAATGTCCATTGTAAATCGCTGGCCATTATCTGTGAGGTTTGCCCGGTTAATGTACATTTCTAGGATCAAATCACCATGAAATTGTAATGGCACACACAAGCCACATAGAACGGTCATTAATCTCTCACGTATTCAACTTCCTGTTCATCCACCACTTAGTTACGGATTAGAGAGGCAATACACTAATTCTTAATGATACGGAGGCAGAAATAAAAGTACCTGGTATTGTTCGATGTTCGGGATTTTTGTAATAGGGAATTGAAGTAAACAAACAAATATATGTACTACCTGTAGTTTTTCTACTGAATACTACTGCTACTTTTACTACTACTACTACTGCTACTACTACTACTACTACTGCCACTGCTACTGCTGCTGCTGCTGCTACTGCTACTGCTACTGCTACTGCTACTGCTACTGCTACTGCTACTGCTACTGCTACTGCTACTGCTACTACTACTACTACTACTACTACTACTACTACTACTACGACTACTTATAATAGTAATAATAATAATAATAATAATAATAATAATAATAATAATAAAAGAAATAATAATAATAATAAAAGAAAAAATAATAATAATAATAATAATAATTACTATTATTATTATTATTATTATATTTTTTTATAATAGTTCTCCCCTGCTGTCGCAGCTGGAGTTGCACTTTGTTTAAAATAATAATAATAATAATAATAATAATAATAATAATTATTATTATTATTATTATTAGTAGTAGTAGTAGTAGTAGTAGTAGTAGTAGTAGTAGTAGTAGTAGTAGTAGTAGTAGTAGTAGTAGTAGTAGTAGTAGTAGTAGTAGTAGTAGTAGTAGTAGTAGAAGAAGTAGTAGTAACAGTAGCAGCAGCAGCAGCGGCAGAAGCAGTAGCAGTAGCTATAGCATTAGCAGTAGCAGTAGTAGTAGTAATTGTAGTAATAGTAGTAGTAGTAGTTGTTGTTGTAGTAGTTGTAGTAGTAGTAGTAGTAGTAGTAGTAGTAGTAGTACTAGTAGTAATGGTTGTTGTTGTTGTAGTTGTGGTAGTAGTAGTAGTAGTAGTAGTAGTAGTAGTAGTAGTAGTAGTAGTAGTAGTAGCAGAAGTAGTAGCAGAAGTAGTAGTAGTATACAATTAATTTTCAAAAGAAAAGCAATATACGTAAGAAAGAAAAGTGTGTTTCAAGTATAATCAACGACAGATGTTTTCAGCATGATAACTGGATTCGAAGACAGAGTTTTAAATTGAAATTTTATGTGTTTATTTAACTTTAATTTCAGGTTTTGGGTTATTTGCTGAGCAGAGCTTTAGACAAGGCGATTTTCTTCTGGAAACGTAGGGACTTTGCTATCCAAGGAAGAAGCTGAAGAACGTAGCAAATACTATGCTCGTCAAAAGTCTGTGTCATTTCCCAGATGTTTCATGTACTATTTCCAATTGAAGGGTCAACGTTACTGGTATGCAATTTGTAAAAAATTAGAAAATGTAGTCAACACCTGAATTTCTTTTCGCGCCTTCTGTGTCTATGTGGAAGGAGAACTTTCATCTTAATTACACAATAGTTCGCACCACACACATTAAGTTCAACGTTATATGGGCTTATATATATTTTAATTAAGGAACAATTAAATAGAAATTAAAATGAAAGCCGTTTCGAATAAAATGGACGAGGGATAGAGCGTTCGACTTATAATTCGAAGATCGCTGGCTCAAGCCACACCAGGGCTGAAGGTATATCAACAGCTTTCCGGAATTCCCATTGGCGGCGCGAGTACTGGTTTCAACCCAGGAAGCAGCATCTAGATTAATACGCGTTCTGATAGCTTGTGTCAAAATCGATGTAAAGTATAATACAATGTACTTAAAACTTTTCATATTAAGCAGATGAGTGTAATTTATTTGTGTGGCACGAACTATATTATTATTAAATTAAAAACATTATTTGATCTCCTCCCATAAAGATACATGTAAATATGTTTCTAGTGAACTAGTTTATGTTTAAGTATGTATTAATGGCGTCAAACCAGTTCGCAATTATGCTTGAAGGATTATAAATTTATAGTTGCTGGAATATATGGAATCTAAATTCGAACTTCTGAACATTTATCTGAATTGAATATTGTATATTAAATTATTCCGGCTACTATGTAAATCATATCAGATACCTCATTATACTACAATTATTTCGATTTCTGGTATGATTAACTGAGAAATTTCGAGAACTAGTAAAGTAGTACACTGAGACCTTATGCGACTGACAGCGTACGTTGATCGAGCTAGACTTACGAACAAAATACTTGCAAACATGCGGTTATCTACTTACAAATCAAATTTATTATCATCTCTAAGATAATAGTTACTATTTTCACAGACAGGATTTGGCAGCTTACATGCAAACAGGCCTTGTAGATAAGAACACTTATTTCATGTTCAATAATCATAAATCTTATAATATTAGCTGAGACTGACCATGGCATACAGGATGTGGTAACTTGCAAGTTTGTAAATCCGATTAATAGATAATTCTCATAAATGCATATATATTTAAAGTATTACATTTGAACTCACATTAAATGCAGTAAATTTCTGTCAGCAATAAAAAAAATGTTTCGTATACAAAGTTCGTGTCATGTACTCAGTCAAACAAAGAAAGCATAAAACGTTGATTATTCCAACCAATAATCGCATTGACCCTCATTAAATTACGGTCTTTTCTATAAGTATGTATGAAAAACGGTCATGCCTCAGCCACGACAGTCATATCACTTCGCCAGCTTATTAGCATAAACTTACAAAAGGTTGTGCATGTATAATGAAAGAATGATATTAATGCGAAATACCATCACGTGGTCGCAGTGTGGACACAGTTTGATGACCCTTATCTCCAGGATCAATACAGTGTGACAATATTGAAAAACAAATTGTTTTGCTTATTTTTAAGTATCGACGCTACAAAAGAGGCGCGCGGTCTGGCGCGGTTTGCAAACGATGCTGCTGTTCGGGACCATCGTTGCAACGCTAAGATGAAACTAGAACATTTCGGGGGTAGTCCAAGGCTCTGTTTGTATGCAATAAAAGACATCTCTGCCGGGCAGGAAATTAGATACGACTATGGCGAAGACAAGAGGTCTCTCTACTGGAGGGAAAATGTATGTAAAGCATTAAAGTATACAAATCGTCGTTATACTATTTTTATGACCAGACTGCTAAGATACGTGTACGCTATAATATCATTATTTGATACAGTCTTGCCACCATGACCACAGCCAAAGTAACAGAAAAAATTATATCTTTCCCAACTTATAACCGAACCCGCCAGCTAATGTACTGTCCTTAGAAGTAAATGTATCTGGCTATCTCTAGTAATCGAGATGCTACAGATACGTTTTTGAAGCATTTTGAAAACAAAAATATAAAACATACACCATTATATTTTTAGGCCAACGCGCACCCCAAAGAATCCACCACAGAAGGTAATGTATTGAAAAACAATCAGTTTCATTTTTTAGTACAATCTTAATTGTGATTCTTAAATATGCTTGGAATTTGTTTGATCAACTGTTCTTTGCATAACCACAATTATTTTTGAAGATATTTGCCTTGATTACAATTTTGAATTGCAGATTCTGATGATGACCCTTTTGATGTTGAGCGTGATCGGGAAAATCAGACCTGTTTGAAGACTTCTAGTGAAAGCGGTATATGATTTGTTAAATGTGTAGAATTCTCTTGTGCAAAATAGTCACTTATAAGTTAATGCCATAATATAATTCCTTAACCGTTAAGGTATGGTTAAAATTAATTATATTTTATGACATGTTAAAACCTTGATAACGCGAGTATGCTAAACACAATAGGCTCATGGTTAGCTGTTTCGATCGTCTTTTGTCCGTCATCCGTCAAAATTTTTCCAAATGTTTATTGAAAAAACATCTGCTCCTAAACCGCTAGACAGATTTTCACCACACCTCACAAAAAATGACCCATTGGTGACCCTGTTGCAAAATTGTTTCAATTTTTGCCGGTCCGCTGTATATGTAGGTCATTAGAGCTTAAAATGGATTTAAAAAAATAAAAACAATTATAGTTCTATCTACAACCGCATGGGTGAGGGCTTTCATATTTAACATGTGACATCCTCTAGTGGTCCTCTACACAATTTGTTCAAATTATTCCCCAGGGATCAAAACTGGTCACGCCCCGCGGTATGATTTATATAGACTTAAACAGGCAAAATAACTTCTATTAAGCCGCAAGGCGCATAAGTTTGTATAGTGGTCCTCTACAAAGATTATTCAATTATGCCCGTGGGATAAAAACTGCTCACGTCGCAGACATCGCATGGCTTATAGCAAAATCTCCTCTGAAACCATAAGGCCCAGATATTTCATATTTGGTATGTAATATCCTATAGTAGTCCTCTACAAAGAATGTTCAGATCATGCCACTAGACTTAAAAAATGGACTTAAAAAATCTTCAGATGAGCATTTTAGGGCCCTCTTGTAATGAAAATAGACATATTTATACAAGTACAAAGTATATACATTGTCTACTCTTTAAAGTATGTATTATTGTCTGAATAATAAATTGTCGTAAAGAGAAAAATGCTACTATCCACTTTCAGTGTTGGATATTGTATACATAGCATTGAATTTTATTATGTTCATGAATCGAGTTCAGTAAGCATCATACATTTTCCAACAAAAAATGTTAAGGTACTTTTCTATATATTTGTAGAAATTGAATTGTGTAACATGGTGGATGTTTCTGATATATATGACCCAGACAATGAAACAGAAGAAAGCAGCTCGTCGGAGAATGGTAACTGTAAAACACTTATACTAAGCTATGATAAACAATGCATAACTATGTTTCAATTCGTCAAGTGCTAGAATATCTTATCAGATAGGCCATTTTAATTAAGGTTCTTTAATTTTTAAAGTTTGTGAATTAAGAAATTAAAATATGTTGCCTTCTTAAGTTTTACAAGATAATAATACTTTTTATGCCCCCGAAGGAGGGCATATTAAAATCGGACCGTCTATAATTGTCTTGTGTAATTTATAATACCCCGCCGCGAAGCGGGAGGGGGTTATAGGAATGTCCTTCGTCTGTCCGTCCGTCCGTAACATTTTTGTGTCCGCTCCATATCTCCTATACCCTTTGAAGGATTTTCATGGAACTTGGCTCAAATGTTTTGCTCATTGAGACCATGTGCAGAAGGCATAAGCCAGTCACGCCAACTCAAGGTCGAGGTCACACTTGAAGGTTGAATGTTTGAGCCTCTATTTTCATGTTCGTTCTATATCTCCTCTGCCCTTCAAAGGATTTTAATGAAACTTGCCTCAAATGTTTATCACATTCAGGCAATGTGCAGAAGGTATGAGGCAGTCAAGTCACCTTAAAGTCAACAGACAGACAGTACTTCTACAAGCATATGGGCCACAGCAAGGAGGTTAACTGGGGCAGTGGCACGTATCAGTACCCTCTGCCTGTCTTGGAAGTAACTAAAGTCGGAAAGCATCTGCAAGACATAGACCAAGGTAATTTATTTAAATCATCACTAATTTCCACAAAGAAAACATAATATTGCATTACGATCGGCCATCAGTTTGTCCAGTCCACCGATCGACCCCAAGTCAATCATGAAAAACCTACAACTAATATCTCGAAAAGCATATTAGTGTATGTATTTAGTTGTTGCATTCAACAAAACTTGTAACTTTTATTAAAAATCACTTTATTGGAATGCGATAAGTTCGCAAATTAAGACATTCTTGCATATAATTTTTAGAATGCGTCAACATCGTAAAAGAGAAACGCACGAATACTTAAATGTGCGAATTACATTCGTAAGATAATAAACAACAATCCAACTATAATTGTAGGTACTGTGTCTCGTTTAACATCTACTTCACGTGAAGCTGACATAACTCAAGGCAAAGCGAAGCAGAATTCAGGTAAAAGGCCTAATATAACTTGGCACTGCGAGCAAACGGACGAACTCAGCAGCGACATATGCATTACAATTAATAAAAGATGTGATTTAAATCACTCTATGTAACTTTACATAAGTTAGGCATACCGCATCCACCTTACTAGTTGCACTAAGACTTGTTTGACAAGTGAAAGATAATGCGACATCATATTTTATTTACATATAAATTAACTACATTCAAGTCATCGATAAATTATACAAGTGATGGAGATCAAGCATCAATGAAATCAAAAAAAGGTGAACTTGTTTTTTTTTTCTTCGAAATAACTATGAACATGACAGAAAATTTGATGTCAATAATGACATATATGGCCAATGCATGATTCCAGTGAACTTGTGCTTGGAAACAGGACCTGTGTACGGCCCCTAATGTACAAAGTTAAACAAATCCTAACTTGAGACGATCCATTAGTTTTGATCGATCTGAAGACCCAGGATCATGACTACAAATGTAGCAAATATTGACATATTTCAACTGAGTTCTGTAACTTTTACATTTTAGCGGGCGTCACGGTTCTTGTACGCAACACATGGCCTATCCATGGTGATCATGTGCGCCTAAATATTTCGAACTCTGACAACGCATTTGAAACGTCACCATTGAAATTTAAACAATCTTTGTAGAAGACCACTACATAAGGTTATTATCAGTATGAAAATGCACTATCTGGATTATATTATAAATATATTCAGTATAATGCAGTATCCCTACTTGTTTTTTAATTGCGATTGTTCATTTAATAAAAAGCGGCTCAGAGTGCTATCTATGTTGCTGATATCATTGAATGTATTTTTCTAGTACACAATGTGATGTTTAATAGTAAATCATGTTTTTTTGAATGTGAGAATTACATTCGTAAGATTATAAAAAATATCTTTAAATAATTTTAGGTAACGTTTCTCGTCCACAAACTACTTCACATGAAGCCGAAATACTACAAGACGAAGTGGAGCTGAATTCAGGTAAATCAAAACAAAACTACTTCTTATTGAATATTAAAGGTCCTACTTGACATAATGTTTAATTTGGAAACAAAAACAATTGTAAAATAACTAGTTAATTGTAACGCATATATGAGCATTGAAAAAAAACATATTGATGCAATACTAGTACATTGCGTACACAATAATTGTCCTTGCGTACGTTTTGATTTCTGCACCCAGGAATTAATGGGAAGAGTAACCAATAAACACGCACTGTAATATATGCCGATTGTGTATGAATTATTGATTTTGTAACCCTTATCCAGCCTCCAATACATTTTACATACTTTAAACTTCCACATTCGTCTAATTTTACAAAATAGTCTAATGTTTGTGCGATTTACATTGGCAACATGAGATGTTTAAGAGACAGCACTAATATAAGTAATTGTTCTTTTCTGATTTTACTACATTGGTTATCTATTTTTATCTTGTAATCTTATCGTAAGCCATGAATATTTAGCTGATGAATAATGTTAAAATTAAGATATTAAATCATTCGCGAATACGGCCGATTGATATAGCTTTTTTGAATAAAAGTCAGAATGCTTGGACTATGATCGCAAAATAAAAATATACCAAACTCAGATATGACAACCTGGTGGTATTTACTTGTATAACTGAGAACCTAAATTACTCTTTCATTACAGTGATTACTTGTTCAGTCGTTTTCAATAATCACAGAGCAAACTATTTAGCATGACAGTCACATCAACATACAGCTTCACAATTTGTTTAAATGTGTATTTAGTTTGCATGATCATTTTATCATACGAATTTATGACAAAAGATATGCATGCTATTTCAGCTCTGTCAGAAATGTTTAATATTATTTCGCACTGCGAGCAAACGGACGAACTCAGCAGAGACATATGCCTTAGAATAAATGAAAAATGTGAATACACTTAACACACTTTCAGGCAATTTATTACGCATACCGCATCCACCTTAGTAGTTGCACAAAGACTTTTGTTACGAGGGAAAGATAATGCGACATTACGTTTTTATTTACAGATCATGTAACCACATTCAATTCATCTAGTGATGGAGATCCAGCATCAAAGAAAGCGAAAAGAGGTGATTTGTTCTGTTTTGTTTTTATAAAGATGATTTAAAGCTGTGTATTTACCATTTAAAAGAAGAACGTGTGTTAAAAAAAGTTGCATGCGACATTACTTAATCGTTGTCAGAAAAATAGAAGTAAAATTAGTTTACAAAACTGAAAATTCTATGTTTTTGGACATTTAAAATCATTGTTTCAGTGTCCGAATACTTAGAGTCTGTTCGAAACCGTATCTACAATATTATCACAAAAACCGCAAAGACTAGACATACTCGTTAGAATTGTCATCTTCAGCGACGGTTCCCTTTCTTGTCGGCAGAGTTAATATATTGCTCGTTACTGTATATTGGTAATTATACTACTTGTTAATTGGCATGCGTTGTCCAGAAAATACGTTGCGAGATCAAATTGATAAACAATAGGACCCATGAAACGTTTACCGGTACAGATATTTGCTGTTACAATAATTTCAAATTAGTATCTGTCCGAAAACAAAGATTACTAAGTATTTTAGAGTGTCTCAAAACATAGAGACGCAAACAATGATTACTTTTGCTGATTTTGAGGCTGTCCGAGAACAATAATGCATACGGTACATGTCATGTTGCTCGCCACTTTCAATCGATTGTCGGAAAATGGATATGAAGATCACACATACGCGCGCACGCATACACACACTTTAACAAGAGGTCACTTGCGGATTTGATCCGTCATTAAATGTGTTTACAATAAGTCGTGCACAGTATAGATCGTTCAGATTGACCTGCAGGTTGTTGCTCGTTCAGTTATTGAGCAGCATGGGACCCTTATTTGCTGCCAGAATATGATTTTATCGACAAAACCATGAACATGAAAGAAAAACATTGAACTTTGGAGAAAATGTATGATTCCAAAGAACGTTTGGGGATGGGCTCATAATATACAAAGTTGAAAACACCTGACCTGAGATGATTTATACCATTGTATTATGATTTGCATTCATTTTTCCTTTGCGACAATGAAGGGTGTTACGTATATATTTGTCTCAGGTCACTCTGAACGAGCTATAAAATGGATCAAACTCGACTTATTTCTGTATCAGTAATGGTATTGTTCTTCTGGAGCTTACGACTTTCAACAAAGCCGAGTAAGGTAAATGTTCTTGTTCCATTTTGCTCATTTCATTTGCTTTACAGACAGAGACTATTTCCGATGGACAAGTATTGAGACAGCAGCTATAAAGAGAGACTTCAAGCACTGGATAGAAATAGAAAAAGGCAACTCGTTGCCCAGTAAGTCTCAATTAAAAGTATAAAGTCCTTCATAACGATGATAATTATTATAAAATAATTAGAATTATAAGTGATTTGAGATGCTCCCAGTTCGTTTAATGTATTGAACTGGTCCATGGGGTTGAATGGGAAAAAAGTTCAAACAAACCCAAGCTTCACCTAACCGACATGTAGTATATGCCAATACATTTGGAGTTGGTTGTGCGGTGCATTAACATTCAAGGGCATAATTATCTATAATAAGATGACAAAATATAACACAACAGACCTATGCTTGCGAGAAGAGACGCGCCGTAAACCCGTATAATAGCCCTGTGTCATCGTTGACTAATTGAATAAAGTAATTGTAATAGCTTGTAATGTATTAATCCAATGCAACTATGCTAATGTATTGGACAGTTGGATTACTGATGTGAATATGATAATATACAATGCAATATTAAAGATCAAAGTGCGTCTGTAATCGTTAATACTTTTGATTACTGTGACACATCATGTTATGCCATTTTGACTGCATATCATACAACAAAATAGTATGCGTTTTTATGTATATGTAATAATATCACTTCATATGGAAAAAATAATGCATGAAATGTTAATTAGTAAAGTCAATTTATTTATACATAAAACGTACATCATCAACAGTGCATGGAGTACCAACTAGTAAATTGCCTTTGTATCAGCAATGTTTATTAACATCAATTATATATTGTGTCACATTTCTACCTGAGATGCATTTACTGTGCTGCAGGTTTCAATGCAACAATTACACATATGAGTATAACATGTCGCGTGACTATGAAAACAATCTTTGATACAGTGATTGTGCTTTAATTGCTTTAAACAACAAACTCTCTGACAATGTTGTTGTTCTAGTCACATTTATGTTGTTTTACTAGCCGTCTTTTATGTTGCGCACATACAAATGTTCCATTATTAAATGCATTATCAAACTTTGTAAATCAGCCATAAATGAAGAAATATGCCTAAATTTCTGCCCGGTTTTTATTAAGAAATAACATATCTTATCAATATTATCAATCACTGATGCAACTAAAGATTAATCTAAAGGTACTGTTAGCAAACAATACCAAAGTATCTTTAATATTATCAGTTACAGAACCAAGTTATCAATCAAGCCTAATGATGTTTAATAGTTTTGTTGCTGGTGGTAATGATATAGTTTGTGTTACAGGCACATCGCAGTTAGAAACCTACATTCGGGACAACAGATGCAGGTTTACAGCCATTAAACTACGAACGAAAATCATGAACGAACAAAATAAAAGAAAGGCATTATCGAAAAAGAGGATGTTGCAGATGACGGAATAAAATACCTCCAGTGAGAATGATGCGTTCCTTAAAAAGAAACTACACAAAAACCTGATTTCAAGTTATAAGTTAATTTATTGTGATCACGTTGCCTGCACTTTCAAAATATTTAGACAAGTATAAACAAAGCGAAACTCCAGCAGGAGAGAACTCTTATTAGCAGCCCGAGGTTTTTTATTTATGGCATAGGACAAACATAAGTGATACAAGTATTTACTGGACACCTCTGTTGAAACATTAAGCGCTGTGTACAAGAGGATTGTGAAGATGTTTTTATTTTCATTTGGATTGAAAGGACTCCTAGGATTTGGCCTCCGTAGTCAGAACGTTAATTGCATGCGCTCTGTGTATATACAAATGTAACTTCTATGTGTACGTTAACGTTAATTACGGTTGGAGAGTTGTGGCACAATGAAACGTGTACCCATGCATGTAATGTTTTGAGGTTAAGCTACATCATTGTATTTTGTTCAGAGTTTGTACCATAGTATTCGTATAAAATGCTTATACAATAACTTAGTTAAACATACACATTTTATTTTTTTTTGTATTATTCTAAAAATGATCTGTTCTGCAACAACTGGTCACATTTGTTTGGATTAGACATGAAACAGAGGAATTCAAGGACTTCCAAGTTAGAATCACTCGGGATCATTATTTATCACATTTTAAATCGATCCTTAATCATAATGATGATATATATTTTTCTATTTGATATTTGTTTTCATTCTGTTAATACGATGTGCGAATTATGTGTGTCTTTTAGATCTTTATGAAAATGAATAACTAATAACTTTTATCGTCGCGTTGTCGTCTGCGTCAGCGTTTGTTATTATTTTAGTAAAGTTTTTGTTTTAGTTTTTAGTCGATTTCTAAAAAAAAAAGAAAGGTATCTATTTGAAACATTCAATACATGTTTATATCTAAAGGTTAATAAATTTCAGGTAATGTGATTGAATTTCCAGATTTATCTACCCTCGTTTGTTTTTATAAAAACACTTACATTTTTGATAAATATATAATTTCTCATAAACTATCAAATAACTATTGAAAGGTAAGATACTTCAAGATACTTGTTTATGGTGCCTACCCCATTCTGCAGACATAACGAAGTAACTCTTTCAAGGCATTTGTTGGAGCTATTACCCTTTAAGCCCACCACCTTAGCACATCGCTATTGGTAAATTGGGATTGTCCTGCGTCGCTCGGCATCCTGTGTCCGTAATGCATCAACCCTTGGGCCCTATACATACTTCACTTCTTATTCAATGTTTACCAAAATTGCACAGTTTGTCTATGACCTCAAATAAGTGCTATAATGGGCCACATAAGGCCAGGAGAACCAGAGTTATCGCCCGTTTTTCATGGGACAAAACTGCAAAATGTACTTTCTGCAACATAACTATTTCATTTTTCATCAGATCTTGGCCAAACTTGCAAAGCCTGTGTAGGACCATAAGATTTAAAAACAATCTAAAAAAGGTCTAGATTGGAGTACACACATTAAGTTATTGTTCCTTGTTTGTAAAAAAAAAACATGCAAAAATGAACACCGCTGAGGAATCAGAATCCACAGTTTTGTCTCATTTTGACCAAGCTTACACTGTTGAATTGTTGTCACTATTTTAATTATTGTTTGGTGAAAAAGAACATATCACCGAATATGGAATTCGAACCTAGGATTCCAGATATAGGGTGAATCTCTGTGTAATGTAACTATGATTGAGCGTGGTAAACATATCAGAGATTTATTGTGGTTTACCTTGGGTCCCAAAAGTTTCGCCCATGAATATCTTTGTACAGAATTGCAAATGTAAATTGCAAGATAACTAGTATATGTACACCTAGGCCGGACATGCATCTGTATTGCACCTGTCGATTGCCAGATTAACACCAATAAGGTATCTGTCATTGATAGTACTCAGGTCAGAGCTTTGGGCCATCATGGCCATTTTCTTGAACTAATAATTTTCGCTTTAGGTCCAATTTCTCCATACATATTTGATGTTTGGTCTTAAAACTCATAGTACTTGATCACGGCGAAGAACTTCAGAGACCGTCAGGATTTGGTAGAGTAATTGTCCGTTTTTATCAACTATTCCACTTTAGGTGAATTTCACAATATCTATAAGAGATATTGACTTGAAATTCAATAAACGTCATCATAGTGATGAACCCATTCTATAAGCAAAAGACCAGAGTACTGTAAAATGTGTGAAAGCCTAGCGTCCAGAACCCGAAGGCGATGTTCTTGGTTATTCTAATATTGCTTTAGCTAAGTTCTATGTTATTTTATGCGGATGTTTATGTAGGGAAATATCACAAAAGGTACAGTGTGCTGCTAAAACAAAGAGCATGTTGACATCTTCTAACAATTTGCTAAATCCAGGGTGGTTAGTTGTATAATGCTTATAATTACAGTTGTTGAGCATGGGCTATTCAATTCTCGTTTAATATTTAAAAACATCATATTAAATAAATACATTTTACCGTTCTGTGTTGACCAGCCCAAAGGGTCAGCAGGGGGGAAATACAAAAATACCAGAGTGTACCACCCTGATTTTTTATTAATTAAGTAGATCAACAAATCAATCACATTATAAAGCAAAATTTCTTCCTTGAATTTTCGTTTCGTTCAATTTCGACCTGATGATGATGTTATATCGCTTTTTATGTTATACAGTTTTCTGAGCATAATTGTTAGCTGATGTTTATAAGGATGGGTGTCTATTTGTATTGACTCTTATGTCCTTATTTCGGTAAGTTTAGAGTTTAGTACCTTTCCGTAAGTTATGCAGATAACCTTATCAACTTGCGGCAATTTTAATCAGGCTTGAAATTTCGTTTTGTTGAAGGTCAACTTGATAATGGCAATTTATTATTTCATCATAATTAAAACGAATATATCATAGCATATTGCAATTGTTTCATTGTCATTATATGAAGGATTTCTTTGAAGAATCATTGAATTATTTACTTGTTTTAATTGACATTACATGAAGTATTTCTTTCTGTTCAGTGATTGTTTTAATTGTTTAAATTGTGTTGTTGTTTGTATTATTGTATAATTGTTGTTATTTTAAAATGATATGCTCTTAAGCAATGGGAAAGTAAATAAATGGTAAGACACTAACGAATTTATATTTATACATGTATTATAAACTCGGACCGTTATAATGCGATTAATAATGATATAGGGTGCGATAGCCTTTCCTTTCACATAAGCAGTTTTACTTTGCGCGCAATCATGTTTTTTTCAATATGGTTGTTACAGATCACAGCAAACCTTTTTTATTAAAGTTAAAACGTTAAAAGGGCCTGTTCACACGTTGACGAATTGACAATTTTCTATTTGACAATTTGTCTCTTATTCCAAACATAAATATAATACTGTATGTAAAGGAGCGAAATGATACACATGCTGTAAATACCAGTTTGTTAATGAATAATCATTAATTGTAATGCTCAACGCCAGAATAATGTGGAATGTTTCTGTTTTCGTTAAAATTGTTGTCATCACCTATATCAATGATATAATGTTATACAAAAACGATTAAACCGTAATGGCCGAGTCGTTAAGGTATTAGCATTTTGATGCGGGGTTCTGAGGCTCGTACCCCGGTGGGAGCAACTTTTTTCTATTTGTGATCTATTGCAGTTACGATGCGCCGTTTTGTAGGGTATACTTCAAAAATACAAATATCATAATGCGAATAATTCCCACCACCTTCAAACCAAAAAATTTTAATTATTAGTTTTTAAAGATGTCTGATCGAATTCAGTTTGATTAAAGCAATGCACATTTATTAATATTTAAGTTGAACATTACATACATTTTGGTTATTTAAGAATTGAACTGTCATGATCTGCGCTTCAGCGATGTTTGAGGTTTGTTTTGGCCTGTATGAATGAATTAGGTTCCAAAAACTGACCTTCATATATTGACGAAGCGCAGACAATATACATTCAATTCCTATAATTACAATTCGATGCTGAATTGTTTTTTTCTTCACTTAAAAGGACAAAAATGACCAGATAAACATACTTAATCTTGCGTACATGCGTTCAAATACATTGGATTTCTACGTTTTTACATTTTAGTCCCGCCTTCGTTTGCTTGTGAAAAAAGATGCTTCTACAAATGTCAATTATATTCAAATCAATCTGCAATATTATCCAATCATACAACTTGGATATTTTACACAAAAGACCACGTACGATATTCACGTAGTATGTATTGTAATTTTAAAATTCGATTAATGAATATTATCCTTTAACAAAATCCGGATCAGTGTATGGTTTACTGGCCTAATTGATCTTTGTCGTCTGGTGGCATAGAACTGCCAAATGACAACCACTTTAGGTTCGTGAACACATTCGTGTTACCACTTTAGGTTCTTGTTATAAATCTTATACTTTTTTACGTAAGATATTGTTCTGCTTAATAAAAAAAATGCAAGAAAGTGCCAAAAGTTATTTGCATTCAATGGTATTTAGTAAACGACACACGACAAAGTCAGTGCGCAACGTATCTTAAAGTACGCCTGTCTTAAATATATGTTACAAAAAAGCGGATATTCCAAATATTTAAAATGATGCCACAATTTTAACTCATATCTTAATTGTCATTATTTATAGAATAGACAATGTATTTTGTATTATTCCATATTACGAACATATTACAACTTATTTTATATTATTTTTTACACAAGCAAAAACCAAATACAGGTATATGGTCATGCATAGTATATAGCTTAAAAAGCGAAATATCAAACATGTGTTTATTTGAATTACATGCATTATTGACAAAAATGTGATAAAGAACAATGTTATGTGTATGTAATGAATATATATTTTTATTTAATTCTAATTCAATTTAAACATCAATATCGGTATTGCTGGTGCGAACCATCGGTTCGATAAAAAAAAGTTTATTTTATAATACTTAATTTAGAGCGGATCTATAAATAATAAGATGTAAGCATAAAGCATGCTACCAAAATTTAAAAGTAAACACTTTAGTAAATCAGTTGTCAGTTATAGGTTTGAATAGTCTTAACATTTCACATTTTAATGTCCGATGATTTAGAACGCACTTCAGTGAGAGAAAAAAGAATAAAACAACAACGCTAACATAAGCTTTTATAAGCAATCTTATTTAGGAGTTTGTGCCTATTTAAAAAGTAAATTTGATTCGTTTTCTTTCAAGGAAAGCGGCTGCATTACTGTAAGGGCAAAACAAAAGCCTCCAATCCTTATACCTTAATGAAAGGGGTATCACAATTTAACAAAATGCCAGGTAATGCACCGGTGTCTCCTAAAGGTTGTCCATTTATGTATCCTAAATGTTGTAAATTGATGTCTCCTAAAGGTTGATTCGGTGCCACCTAAAGGCTGCATCGGTTTCATCTCAATGGTTCCTTACTATTTTCCTGTAACATTAAATATCGCTCACAGGATAAAATCAAGAGTCGGCCACCGCGAAATGACTTCGATAATGCTTTATGTCACTTTTTAAAATTAAAAGTTCTGCGAAAAAAAAGACATACTACAAACGATAGTGCACATCTAAACGGGAAGCAGTATTGACTTAGAATATAAGTTGCAAAAAAACTGTTGTTCGAATCATCTTAAAGTATACCACACCTTTAAGTCATATTAAGGGCGTTGTTATATTTAGATTGTATAATATATAATTTATCCCTTTATATTATGAAGATATTACATGAGTAAAAACATTAACATCAAGCAATATATGTACATGTTTAAGCGTAATAATGAGATTAAACATCGAGATCTCAGAAATATAAACATTATTATTATATGCATTAATTTACAAAATGTGATTTAGTACTATGAAGTGTACATGCATGCCATTTTATCAACTAGAAAGCCCCCATTCATGTCTCCTAAAGGTTGCATCGGTGTCATCCAAAGGCTGCATCAATTGATTTGCGTGTTTTACTTTTTTTTTTTTTAGCACTTAAGGTGTCCGTTGAATTCAAAAGTCGGACACCCTGAATCGTCTAAGATAGTTATGTTTTATTTAACACATGTTTCAGTGGGATACCAATTGGGACAGAGTAACAGATCAGCAGTCAATGTTCAGCGTTGTTGAAGACATATAAAAAAGATATTAAGCTAGTTAACGGAAAGTACATGTAGCTAACAAAAAGCATGTTCGAATCGTTTTAAATCACAATAATAATTTGTGAATTGGACGTAAATTGTTTGATTTATGCGGAAAATAATTGATTTAAAAGTTTTATCAATAGTGTCGAAAATATCAGTTTCAGAACTTATTGATAGAAAATGTTTATTCGTCAGTATTCGCCGAGGTATTCAAATTTGGATCCATGGTTACAATTACACAGTCAACCGGTTTCATGAAAATGTTTTGTAAATGAATTAATATTTTGTTCAGTACATCAAAATGTGATTAATGACCTCATTGCTGTTTGGTAAGAGCCAATAGAGTTCCATGTATAATGGCAAAACATAAATATTTTAAACTCGTCCCTCGTCAAGTCTTATTGGTGTTTGTTTTTAACTTATTGGATAAAAATTATCCCAGAAATATTCGGATCTCGCCAAAGTCGTAAATTTGATCTACATATGGTGATACATGAGATCTATAGTCAGTACGATGACGAACGCACGAACGTGTACCGCATTAACGTATTTTCGCGTTTTCGTTATCAAACAAACGCGTGCTCTCACATTATCAACATATAGCAATCGCATTATCTTCATCGTACTTTCGCGACGTCATCATCGTAATGTCCCGCTATCGTCATCGTACTGTCACGTTATCGTCATCGTACTTTCGCGATATCATCATCGTACTTTACTTTATTGCATCGTACTGTCACGTTATGGTCGTCGTACTTTCACGTTATCGTCATCGTTCTGTCACGTTATCGCCATTGCACTTAAACATTATCGTCATCGAAAAGACGCGTTATAATCATCGTTCAGTCGCGTTATAATCATCGTACTGTTGCGTTATCATCATTATAGAGTCGCGTTATCTTCATCGTAGTAGTTTGTGAGGGATTCATCCTACCGATGAACAAAATATTATATATTGCATTTTGCACTTTTCTTTGTTATATTTCATGCACATAATTTAACAAGAGGGCCACGATGGCTATAGGTCGCTAACCTGAGCTTAAGGCATTATAACAACAGGGCCAAATGGCACAAAACCACTAACCTGAGTATAAAGATCTGGGTCTTGCAGTTTCAGAAAAAGATTTTTATTGTCTATATAAAGCATGTGACCCACAGTGGCTACTTTCTACTCCAGGCGCATCATTGGAACAATCTTTGTAGAGGACCATTATACAATATTACATACCAAATATAAAACCGCTGGGCTTAACTGTTTCAATGGACACGATTTTTAAAGTCATTTTGCCATTTAAGTCTATATAAACAATGTGAACCCCCGGGGGGTGGCTAGTTTTGGCCCCATCATTTGAACAATCTTTGTAGAGGACCGCATACCAAATATGAGACCAATGGGTATCACAGGAAAAGATTTTTGAAGTAATTTTGCTGTTGAAGTCTATACAAACAATGTGACCCCCGGGGTGTAGCCAGTTTTGACCTCAGGGACATTTCAAGTCATTTTGCTATGTAAGTCTAGATTAGAAATGTGACTACCCCCCCCCCCCCGAACGTGGGAAGTTTTGACCCAAGGGGCATCATTTGATCAATCTTTGTAGAGTACCACTAGAGGATGCCAAATACCAAATATAAAACCATTGGGCCATTAGAGATTTTTGAAGTTATTTTGCTATTTTAGTCTATGTAAACAATTTAAAAAGATTTTTCATTGGGACAATCTGTGTAGAGGACTATTGTGCGATTTTACATACCTTATATGAAACCTCTGAGCCTTGCGGTTTAAGATGAGAAGATTTTAAAAGTCAATTTGCAGTATACGTCTATATAAAAAATGCGACCCCCGGGGCGTAGCCATTTTTGACCCCAGGGGCAGCATTTGAACAATATTTGTAGAGGACCACTAGAAGATGCGACATACCAAATATGAAAGCTCTCAGCCATGCTGTTTCAGGGAAGAAGATTTTTTAAAGTTTTCACTTTTTTTTAAAATCTATTTTAGCTCTGGTGACCTACGACGCACGACAGACAAAGGGTGATCACAAAAGCAAGCTTAACATTGTCTTTTCATTTTTGACAACACAAAGATAACCTTATTACAAAACCTGCGTTAAAATCCAAATCATCTCTAGGGTAAGTCGCTCTGCTTTTCTTTTTATTTACGGATCATGTAACCACATTCAATTCATCTAGTGATGGAGATGCAGCATTAAAGAAAGCGAAAAGAGGTGATTTTTTTCTGTTTTGTGTTTATAAAGATGATTTAAAGCTGTGTATTTACCATTTAAAACAAGAACATGTGTTAAAATAAAGAACAATCATTATATAAGTTGCATGCAACATTACTTAATGCATTGCCAGAAAAATAGAAGCAAAATTAGTTTACATAACTGAAAATTCTATGTTATCGGACATTTTAAAATTATTGTTTCAGAGTCCGAATACTTAGAGTATGTTTGAAACCATATCTACAGTATTATCACAAAAACCGCAAAGACTAGACATGCTCGTTAGTATTGTTATCTTCAGCGACGGTTCCCTTTCTTGTCGGCAGAGTTAATTTATTGCTCGCTACTGTATATTGGTAATTATACTACTTGTTAATTGGCATGCATGGTACGTTGCGAGATCAAATTGATAAACAATAGGACCCATAAAACGTTTACCGGTACAGATATTTGCTGTTACAATAATTTCATATTAGTATCTGAGAGATAACATAGATTACTAAGTATCTGAGAGTGTCTCACATCATAGAGACGCAAACAATGATCATTTTTGCTGATTTTGAGGCTGGCTGAGAACAATAATGCATACGGTACATGCCATGTTGCTCGCCACTTCAATCGATTGTCGGAAAATGGATATGAAGATCACACATACGCGCGCACGTATACACACACTTTAACAAGAGGTCACTTGCGGATTTGATCCGTCATTAAATGTGTTTATAATAAGTCGTGCATAGTATAGCTCGTTCAGATTGACCTGCACGTTGTTGCTCTTTCAGTTATTGAGAAGCATGGGACCCTTAGTTGCTGCCAGAATATGATTTTATCGACAAAACCATGAACATGAAAGAACGACATTTGGGGAGAACGTTTGGGGATGGGGATCATAATATACAAAGTTAAAAACTCCTGACCTGAGATGATTTATACCATTGTATCATGATTTGCATTCATTTTTCCTTTGCCTCAATGAAGGGTGTTACGTATAAACTTGTCTCAGGTCACTCTGAACGAGCTATAAAATGGATCAAAATCGATTTATTTCTGTATCAGTAATGGTATTGTTCTTCTGGAGCTAACGACTTTCAACAAAGACGAGTAAGGTAAACCCAAGCTTTACCTAACATACATGTAGTTTATGCCAATACTTTTGGAGTTGGTGTGCGTCGCATTAACATTCCAGGGTCTTATTGTCTATAATAAGATGATAACATATAACACAACATAGCTATGATTGCGAGAAGAGACGCGCCGTAAACCCGGATAATAGCCCTGTTTTATCGTTGAATAATTGAATTAAGTAATTGTAATAGCTTGTAATGTATTAATCCAATGCATCTATCCTAATGTATTGGGCAGTTGGATTACTGATGTGAATATGATAATATACAATGCAATATTAAAGATCAAAGTGCGTCTGTAATCGTGAATACTTTTGATTACTGTATAACTTGAGCAACGCGGTGACACATCAGGTTATGTCATTTTGACTGTATATCATACAACAAAATAGTATACGTTTTTATGTATATTTTTTCGTTACGTGAATTTTCAACTCAACTCAACTCACTTTATTAAGTAAATAAAGGCCACTGGCCCATAATACACAATATAGTACACAAATCATAATAGATAAATGTAGTTGCATTCCAACATCCAACACTAATAGTAATACATGTTTAAGTATTAATAGTATTCATAAGATGATATAAAAATATGCATAATTTATGTATCGTTTCATTGTTATTTGTACTCATCATAGTATAAAAATCATTGACAGTATTTCCTCCAAAATACCAGTTGTAAAGAAATTCTCGACGGATAACATCATATTTAGGACAATGAAAAAAAGCGTGAAATTCACAATCAATAACTGATATGTTATTTTCATTGAAACAAAAGGTACATATTCTCAAATCTTGAGCAATATTTAACTGCCTTCCAAGTTCACTGTTTCATTTGTGGTTCGCACATCTAAATCTAGCAAAAGCAATTTTATATTTGAAAGGGATTTCTAAGTCTAAATATCGCTCAGTATTAAGCAAAGTCTTATAATATTTATAATGATTACATCTAGATGAATTATTTATATCATTATACCAATTTTGGGTAAAGCAATCAGTTATGCGTTGGCGAAAACTATAAATAAATAAATCAATGTTACCAACATCTTGTGAGATCCATATGTATCCGTAGCCATACGTAAACAATAAAGATTTTACTTGTGTGGCCCAGCAAATACGCCCAGCGTCATCTATCGTCTTTAACATGTTATAACATTGTTTAGGATATCTATTGTTAGGCATTGTCACAAGCTTACACCAATACTTAATACAGTTAACAAAATATGTGACACATAAAGGAAGCCGCCCACATTCGCCAAGGATGATACATGTATTAGTATTTTTTTTAACATATAAATTTCGTTTGCAGAATTTGTTTTGGACTGATTCAATAATGTTTATATATTCATAACCCCAAATCTGTGATCCATAGCACAATATAGGTTTTACCATACTGTCAAATAGTACAAATAGTTCTTTAGTAGGGAAATTTCCAAAAGTCTTTTTGTAACTGTAAATTGAAAATATTGCTTTTTGTGCTTGCGCACTTAATTTATCATGTGCTGCATTCCACGATAATTTAGGCGTAAAAAGCAATCCCAGATATTTATAAACAGATGTTATATTTATTTTTATCCCACGAAAAGTCCAAGTTTCATAGTTTCTCAAAGGTCCGCCATTTCTAAAAACAATAATTTCAGTTTTTTCTAGATTAATCTCCATTCCTGTATTAATACAAAATTGATCTACGACATTTAAATGTTGTTGTAGTTTAATACCTGTTTCCGCACAACTAGCGATATCATCAGCAAACATAAGACATATAATGTCATTAATTTCATTGGAAATAAATATCCCAGATCCACAACTTTCACGCAGCATCACTGATAGTTCATCAATAAATAATGCAAAAATAGTCGAACTTGACTTGTCCCCCTGTCGGGTGCCAACGTTACATTTAAAAAACTCAGTTATTGTTATTGGGCATGAGTATTTATATTTCGCAGCAGACATGTCATTGCCTGTATTTTGAACTTTAACGCAGGAGTAAAGTGAACTATACATTTGTTTTAAAATGCGGAGAATTTTACCGTCAATTCCTTTTCTCTTCAAAGCATAAAATAATACACTATGATTTATTTTATCAACGGCCTTCTTAAAATCAATATATAAACAATAGAATCTACCCCCCTTTTTTGAGATATATTTCTGGACCATAGCTTGAAGACAAAATACATTATCTATCGCCGAATAGCCGGCGCGGAAACCAGCTTGAGATTCGTCAAATGTATTATTATCTGCCGCCCATTCATATAGACGTTTATTTATGATACCAGAAAATATCTTATACATCGTGTTTGTTAACGATATTCCACGGTAATTTGCTGGCGTATATGTAGGTCCAGATTTATGTATAGGACTTATAATACTCTGGCCCCAGGACTTCGGAAAGTCACCCATATCAAAGATTCTATTAAAAAGGGAAAGTAAGTACGGTGCGATATTGTCTATTGAATATTTATAGAATTCAGATGGTATTCCATCTATACCGCTACTTTTACCACACATTAATTTATGGATTTGAAATTTGACTTCGTTGAGTGAAATTGGCTCATTTAGAGGAATCATAGTGTCATTCACGATATCTGTATTAATGTTAATATTTATGTCAATACGTGGTGCTTGTGCATCATATAACAAACAAGTATATGTAATTATATCAGTTCATATGGAATTAATAATGTGTAAAATGTTGTTCAATGAAGTCATTTTCTTTGTACATCAAAAACGAACATCGTCAAGAGTGCATGGGGTATCAACTAGTCAATTGCCTTTGTATCAGCAATATTTATTAACATCAATTATATATTGTGTCACTTTTCTACCTGAGATGCATTTACTGTGCTGCAGGTGTCAATGCAATAATTACACAAATGATTATAACATGTCGCGTGACTATGAAAACAGTCATTAATACAGTGATTGTGCTTTAATTGCTTTAAACAACAAACTCTCTGACAATGTTGTTGTTCTAGTTACATTTATGTTGTTTTACTAGCCGTATTTTATGTTGCGCACATAAAAATGTTCCATTATTAAATGCATTATCAAACTTTGTAAATCAGCCATACATGAAGATATATGCCTAAATTTCTGCCCGGTTTGTATTAAGATAAATCAAATATATTCATGATAACTGATAACATGTCTTATCAATATTATCAATCCTTTATGCAACTTAAGAGTAATCTAAAGATACTGTTAGCAAAAAATATCAAAGTTATCAGTTACAGAACCAAGTTATCAATCAAGCCTAATGATGTTTAATAGTTTTGTTGCTGGTGGTAATTATATAGTTTGTATTACAGGCAAATCGCAGTTGAAAACCTACACTCGGGACAACAGATGCAGGTTTACAGCCATTAAACTAAGAACGAAAATCATGAACGAACAAAATAAAAGAAAGGCATTATCTAAAAAGAGGATGTTGCAGATGACGGAATAAAATACCTCCAGTGAGAATGATGCGCTCCTTAAAAAGAAACTACCCAAAAAAACTGATTTCAAGTTATAAGTTAATTTATTGTGATCATGTTGCCTTCACTTTCAAAATATTTAGACAAATATAAACAAAGCGAAACTCCAACAGGAGTGAACTCTTATTAGCAGCCCGAGGTTTTGTATTTGTGGCATATGACAAACATAAGTAATACAAGTATTTACTGGACACCTCTGTTAACACATTAAGCGCTGTGTACAAGAGGATTGTGAAGATGTTTTTATTTTCATTTGGAATTGAAAGGGCTCCTAGGATTTTGCCTCCGTAGTCAGAACGTTAATTGCATGCACTCTGTGTATATACTAAATGTAACTTCTATGTGTACGTTAACGTTAATTATGGTTGGAGAGTTGTGGCATAATGAAACGTGTACCCAGGCATGCAATGTTTTGAGGTTAAGCTACAGCATTGTATTTCGTTCGGAGTTTGTACCATAGTATTCGTATGAAATGCTGATACAATAACTTTTTTATTATTCTAAAAATGATCTGTTCTGCAACAACTGGTCACATTTTTGTGAATTAGACATGAAACAGAGGAATTCAAGGACTTGCAAGTTAGAATCACTCGGGATCATTATTTATCACTTTTTAAATCGATCCTTAATCATAATGATGTTTTCATTCTGTTTATACGATGTGCGAATTATGTGTGTCTTTAGATCTTTATGAAAATGAATAACTAATAACTTTTATCGCCGCGTTGTCGTCTGCGTCAGCGTTTGTTTTTTTCCTGGTAAAGTTTTTGTTTTAGTTTTTAGTCTATTTCTCAAAAACAATGAAAGGTATCTATTTGAAACATTCAATACGTGTTTATATCTAAAGGTTAATAAATTTCAGGTAATGTGATTGAATTTCCAGATTTATCTACCCTTTGTTTTTATAAAAAACTTACATTTTTGATAAATATATAATTTCTCAAAAACTATCAAATAACTATTGAAATGTAAGATACTTCAAGATACTTGTTTATGGTGCCTACCCCATTCTGCAGACATAACGAAGTAACTCTTTCAAGGCATTTGTTGGAGCTATTACCCTTTAAGCCCACCACCTTAGCACATCGCTATTGGTAAATTGGGATTGTCCTGCGTCGCTCGGCATCCTGTGTCCGTAATGCATCAACCCTTGGGCTCTATACTGACTTCACTTCTCATTCAATGTTTACCAAAATTGCACAGTTTGTCTATGACCTCAAATAATGGTGATAATTGGCCACATAAGGCCAGGAGAACCAGAGTTATCGCCCCATTTTTATGGAACAAAACTGCAAAATGGACTTTCTGCAACAAACTATTTCATTTTTCATCAGATATTGGCCAAACTTGCACAGCGTGTGTAGGACCATAAGATATAAAAACAATCTCAAAAAGGTCTACATTGGAGAACAGACATTAAGTTATTGTTCCTTGTTTGTCAAAAAACATGCAAAAATGAACACCGTTGAGGATACAGAATCCACGTTTTTGTCTCATTTTGACCAAACTTACACTAATGTATTGTTGTCACTGTTTTAATTATTGTTTGGTGAAAAAGAACATATCACCGAATATGGAATTAAGCTGGATGTTAGAACCTAGGATTCCAGATATAGGGTAAATCTCTGTGTAATGTAACTATGATTGAGCTTGGTAAACATATCAGAGATTTATTGTGGTTTACCTTGGTCCCAAAAGTTTCGACCATGAATGTCTTTGTACAGTATTGCAAATGCAAATTGCAAGGTAAATAGTATATGTACACCTAGGCCGGACATGCATCTGTATTGCACCTGTCGATTGCCAGATTAACTTGGTCACCGCTTTGGGCCATCATGGCCATTTTGTTCAACTAATAATTTTCGCTTTAGGTCCAATTTGACCATACATATATGACGTTTGGTCTTAAAACTCATTGTACTTGATCACAGTGATAGATTTCAGTTGACAAGAGACCGTTAGGATTTTGTTAGAGTAATTGTCCGTTTTTATCAACTATTCCACTTTAGGTCAAATTTAACAGTATCTATAAGAGATATTGTCTTGAAATTCAATACACGTCATCATAGTGATGAACCCATTCTATAAACAAAAGACCAGAGTACAGTAAAATGTGTGAAAGTCAAGCGTCCAGAACCCGAAGGCGATGTTCTTGGTTATTCTAATATTGCTTTAGCTAAGTTTTATGTTATTTTATGCGGATGTTTATGTAGGGAAAGATCACAAAAGGTACAGTGTGCTGCTAAAACAAAGAGTATGTTGACATTTTCTAACAATTTGCTAAATCCAGGGTGGTTAGTTGTCTAATGCTTATAATTACAGTTGTTAAGCATGGGCTATTAAATTCTCGTTTAATATTTAAAAACATCATATTAAATAAAGACATTTTACCGTTCTGTGTTGACCAGCCCAAATGGTAAGCAGGGAGGAAACACAAAAAATACCAGAGTGTACCAGCCTGTTTTTTTTTTATTAATTAAGTAGATCAACAAATCGATCACATTATAAAGCAAAATTTCTTATTTGAATTTTCGTTTCGTTCAATTTCGTCCTGATGATGATGTTATATCGCTTTTTATGTTATACAGTTTTCTGAGCATAATTGTTAGCTGATGTTTATAAGGATGGGTGTCTATTTGTATTGACTCTTATGTCCTTATTTCGGTAAGTTTAGAGTTTAGTACCTTTCCGTAAGTTATGCAGATAACCTTATCAACTTGCGGCAATTTTAATCAGGCTTGAAATTTCGTTTTGTTGAAGGTCAACTTGATAATGACAATTTATTATATCATCATAATTAAAACGAATATATCATAGCGTATAGCAATTGTTTCATTGTCATTATATGAAGTATTTCTTTCAAGAATCATTGAATTATTTACTTGTTTTAATTGACATTACATGAAGTATTTCTTTCTGTTCAGTGATTGTTTTAATTGTTTAAATTGTGTTGTTGTTTGTATTATTGTATAATTGTTGTTATTTTAAAATGATATGCTCTTAAGCAATGGGAAAGTAAATAAATGGTAAGACACTAACGTGCTTTATATTTATACATGTATTATAAAATCGGACCGTTATAATGCGATTAATAATGATATCGGGTGCGATAGCCTTTCCCTTCACATTAGCAGTTTTACTTTGCGCGCAATCATGTTGTTTTTTCAATATGGTTGTTACAGATCACAGCAAACCTTTTTTATTAAAGTTAAAACATTAAAAGGGCCTGTTCACATATTGACGAATTGACTATTTTCCATTTGACAATTTGTCTCTTATTCCAATTATAAAAATAATACTGTATGTAAAGGAGCGAAATGATACACATACTGTAAACACCAGTTCGTTAATCATTAATTGTAAGGCTAAACGACAGAATAATGTGGAATGTTTCTGTTTTCGTTAAAATTGTTGTCATCACCTATATCAATGATATAATGTTATACAAAAACGATTAAACCGTAATGGCCGAGTCGTTAAGGTATTAGCCTTTTGATGCGGAGTTCTGAGGCTCTTACCCCGGTGGGAGCAACTTTTTTCTCTTTGTGATCTATTGTAGTTACGATGCACCGTTAAGATTTCTTAGGGCATACTTCAAAAATACAAATATCATAATGCGAACAATTCCCACCACCTTAAAACCAACACATTTTAATTATTAGTTTTTCAAGATGTCTGAACGAATTCAGTTTGATAAAAGCAATGCACATTTATTAAAATTTAAGTTGAACATTACATACATGTTGGTTATTTAAGAATTGAACTACCATGATCTGCTCTTCAGCGATGTTTGAGGTTTGTTTTGGCCTGTATGAATAAATTAGGTTCCAAAAGCTGACCTTCATACATTGACGAAGCGCAGACAATATACATTCAATGCCTATAATTGCAATTCGATGCTAAATTGTTTTCTTCTTCACTTAAAAGGACAAAAATGACCAGTTAAACATATTTAATCTTGCGTTCTTGCGTTCAAATACATTGGATTTCTATGTATTTACATTTGAGTCCCGTCTTCGTTTGCTTGTGAAAAAAGATGCTTCTACAAATGTCAATTATATTCAAATCAATCTGCAATATTATCCATATTACTTGGATATTTTACACAAAAGACCACGTGCGTAATGTCTGTGATATTCACGGAGTATGTATTGTGATTTTGAAATTCGATTAATGAACATTATCCTTTATCAAAACCCAGATCAGTGAATGGTTAACTGGCCTAATTAATATTTGTCGTATGGTGGCATAGAACTGCCAAATGACAACCACTTTAGGTTCGTGTTATAAATCTTATACTTTCTTTACGTAAGATAAAATGCAAGAAAGTGTCAAACATTATTTGCATTCCATGGTATTTAGTAAACGACACACGACAAAAGTCAGTGCGCAACGTATCTGAAAGTAAGCCTGTCTTAAATATATGTTAGAAAAAAGCTGTTATTCCAAATATATAACATGATGCCACAGTTTTAACTCATATCTTAATTGGCCTTATTTATAGAATAGACAATATATTTTGTATTATTCCATATTACGAAGATATTACAACTAAAATTATATTATTTTTTACACAAACAAAAACCAAATACAGGTATATGGTCATGCATAGTCTATAGCTTAAAAAGCGAAATATCAAACATGTGTTTATTTGAATTACATGCATTATTGACAAAAATATAAATGTGATGAAGAACAATGTTATGTGTATGTCATCAATATATTTGTTTATTTAATTCTAATTCAATTTAAACATCAATGTCGGTATTCCTGGTGTGAATCATCGGTTCGATTTAAAAAAAAAAGTTTATTTTATAATACTTAATTTAGAGCGGATCTATAAATAATAAGATGTAAGCATGAAGCATGCTACCAAAATTTAAAAGTGAACACTTTAGTAAATCAGCTGTCAGTTATATGTTTGAATAGTCTTAACATTTCACATTTTAATGTCCGATGATTTAGAACGCACTTCAGTGAGAGAAAAAAAAATAAAACAACAACGCTAACATATTCTTTTATAAGCAATCTTATTTAGGAGTTTGTGCCTATTTAAAAAATAAATTTGATTCGTTTTCTTTCAAGGAAAGCGACTGCATTACTGTAAGGGCAAAAAAAAGCCTCCAATCCTTATACTTCAATGAAAGGGGTATCACAAGTTAACAAAATGCCGGGTAAACCACCGATGTCTCCTAAAGGTTGTCTATTTATATATCCTAAAGGTTGTACATTGATGTCTCCTAAAGGTTGAATCGGTGTCACCTAAACACTGCATCGGTATAATCTCAATGGTTCCTTGCTCTTTTCCTGTAACATTAAATATCGCTCACAGGATAAAATCAAGAGTCGGCCACCGTGAATTGACTTCGATAATGTTTTATGTCACATTTTAATATTAAAAGTTATGCGAAAAAAAGACATACTACAAAAGATCGTGCGCATCTAAACGGGAATCAGTATCGACTTAGAATATAAGTTGCAAAAAAACTGTTGTTCGAATCATCTTAAAGTATACCACACCTTTAAGTCATATCAAGGGCGTTGTTATATTTAGATGGTAAAATATATAATTTATCCCTTTTTATTATGAAGATATTACATGAGTAAAAACATTAACATCAAGAAATATATGTACATGTGTATGCGTAATACTGAGATTAAACATCGAGATCTCAGAACTATAAACATTATTATTATATGCATTACTTTACAAAATGTGATTTAGTACTATGAAGTGTACATGCATGCCATTTTATCACCAAGAAAGCTCCCATTCATGTCTCCTAAAGGTTGCATCGGTGTCATCCAAAGGCTGCATCAATGTACTTGCTTGTTTTACGGTAGCACTTATTTGTCCGTTGAATTCAAAAGTCGGACACCCTGAATCGTCTAAGATATTTATGTTTTATATAACACAGGTTTCAGTGGGATACCAATTGGGACAGAGTAACAGATCAGCAGTCAACGTGCAGCGTTGTAGAAGACATATAAAAAAGATATTAAGCTAGTTAAAGGAAAGTACATGTAGCTAACAAAACGCATGTTCGAATCGTTTTAAATCACAATAATAATTTGTGAATTCGATAGCCGGAATAGCCGGTATGTTTGATTTATGCGGTAAATAATTGATTTAATAGTTTTATCAACAGTGCCGAAAATATCAGTTTCAGAACTTATTGATGGGAAATGATTTTTCGTCAGTATTCGCCGAGGTATTCAAATTCGATTTTTACATACCTTATATGAAACCTCTGGGCCTTGCGGTTTAAGATGAGAAGATTTTAAAAGTCAATTTGCGGTATACGTCTATATAAAAAATGTGACCCCCGGGGCGTAGCCAGTTTCGACCCAAGGGGCAGCATTTGAACAATATTTGTAGATGACCACATGCGACATACCAAATATGAAAGCTCTCAGCCATGCAGTTTCAGGGAAGAAGATTTTTAAAGTTTTCACTTTTTTAATCTATTTTAGCTCTGGTGACCTACGACGCACGACAGACAAAGGGTGATCACAAAAGCAAGCTTAACATTGTCTTTTCATTTTTGACAATACAAAGATAACCTTATTATAAAACCTGTGTTTAAAACCCAAATCATCTGTAGGGTAAGTCGCTCTGCTTTTCTTTTTATTTACGGATCATGTAACCACGTTTAATTCATCTAGTGATCATCAAAGAAAGTGAACAGAGGTGATTTGTTCTGTTTTGTTTTTATAAAGATGATTTAAAGCTGTGTATTTACCTTTTAAAGGAAGAATATGTGTTAAAATAAAGAACAATCATTATATAAGTTGCATGCAACATTACTTAATGCATTGTCAGAAAAATAGAATCAAAATTAGTTTACATAACTGAAACTTCTATGTTATCGGACATTTAAAATTATTGTTTCAGTGTCCGAATACTTAGAATCTGTTCGAAACCATATCTACAATATTATCACAAAAACCGCAAAGGGTAGACATGCTCGTTAGTATTGTTATCTTCAGCGACGGTTCCCTTTCTTGTCGGCAGAGTAAATTTATTGCTATTTACTGTATATTGGTAATTATACTACTTGTTAATTGGCATGCGTGGTCCAGCAAATACGTTGCGAGATAAAATTGATAAACAATAGGACCCATGAAATGTTTACTGGTGCAGATATTTGCTGTTACAATAATTACAAATTAGTATCTGTCCGAAAACAAAGATTACTAAGTATTTTAGAGTGTCTCAAAACATAGAGACGCAAACAATGATTATTTTTGGTGATTTTGAGGCTGTCCGAGAACAAGAATCGATACGGTACATGCCATGTTGCTCGCCACTTCAATCGATTGTCGGAAAATGGATATGAAGATCACACGTACGCGCGCACGCATACACACACTTTAACAAGAGGTCACTTGCGGATTTGATCCGTCATTAAATGTGTTTACAATAAGTCGTGTATAGTATAGCTCGTTCAGATTGATCTGCAGGTTGTTGCTCTTTCAGTTATTGAGAAGCACGGGACCCTTATTTGCTGCCAGAATATGATTTTATCGACAAAACCATGAACATGAAAGAAAAACATTGAACTTTGGAGAAAATGTATTATTTCAAAGAACGTTTGGTGATGGGGCTCACAATATACAAAGTTAAAAACTCCTGACCTGAGATGATTTATACCATTGTATTATGGTTTGCATTCATTTTTCCTTTGCCTCAATGAAGGGTGTTACGTATAAATTTGTCTCAGTTCACTCTGAACGAGCTATAAAACGGATCAAAATCGACTTATTTCTGTATCAGTAATGGTATTGTTCTTCTGGAGCTTTCGACTTTTAACAAACACGAGTAAGGTAAATGCTCCGTTTTGCTCATTTCATTTGCTTTACAGACAGAGACTATTTCCGATGGACAAGTATTGAGACAGCAGCAATAAAGAGAGACTTCAGGCACAAAATAGAAAAAGAAGAAGGCAACTCGTTTGCCCAGAGATTTAAGTCCTTCATAATGATGATAATTATTATAAAATAATTAGAATTAGAAGTGATTAGAGATGCTCACCGTTCGTTTAATGTATTGAACTGGTCCATGGTGTTGAATGGGAAAAAAGTTCCAACAAACCCAAGCTTCACCTAACCAACATGTAGTATATGCCAATACATTTGGAGTTGGTTGTGCGTCGCATTAACATTCAAGGGCCTAATTAGCTATAATTATATAATAAGATGATAACATATAACACAACATAGCTATTCTTGCGAGAAGAGACGCGCCGTAAACCCGGATAATAGCCCTGTAATCGTGAATATTTTTGATTACTGTATAACTTGAGCAACACTGCGACACATCAGGTTATGTCATTTTGACTGCATATCATACAACAAAATAGTATACGTTTTTATGTATATGTAATTATATCAGTTCATATGGAATAAATGTATGAAATGTTGTTTAGTGAAGTCATTTTCTTTATACATAAAACGTACATCGTCAACATTGCATGGGGTATCAACTAGTAAATTGCCTTTGTATCAGCACTGTTTATTAATATCAACTATATATTGTGTCACTTTTCTACCTGAGATGCATTTACTGTGCTGCAGGTGTCCATGCAATAATTACACATATGATTATAACATGTCGCGTGACTATGATTGCTTGAATTGCTTTAAACAACAAACTCTCTGACAATGTTGTTGTTCTAGTCACATTTATCTTGTTTTACTAGCCGTATTTTATGTTGCGCACATAAAAATGTTCCATTATTAAATGCATTATCAAACTTTGTAAATCAGCCATACATGAAGATATATGCCTAAATTTCTGCCCGGTTTGTATTAAGATAAATCAAATATATTCATGATAACTGATAACATGTCTTATCAGTATTATCAATCACTGATGCAACTTAAGAGTAATCTAAAGATACTGTTAGCAAAAAATACCAAAGTAACTATAACGTTATCAGTTACAAAACCAAGTTATCAATCAAGGCTAATGATGTTTAATAGCTTTGTTGCTGGTGGTAATTATATAGTTTGTGTTACAGGCACATCGCAGTTAGAAACCTACATTCGGGACAACAGATGCAGGTTTACAGCCATTAAACTAAGAACGAAAATCATGAACGAACAAAATAAAAGAAAGGCATTATCGAAAAAGAGGATGTTGCAGATGACGGAATAAAATACCTCCAGTGAGAATGATGCGCTCCTTAAAAAGAAACTAAACAAAAACCTGATTTCAAGTTATAAGTTAATTTATTGTGATCAGATTGCCTTTACTTTAAAAAATATTTAGACAAGTATAAACAAAGCGAAACTCCAGCAGGAGAGAACTCTTATTAGCAGCCCGAGGTTTTTTATTTATGGCATATGGCAAACATAAGTAATACAAGTATTTACTGCACACCTCTGTTGAAACATTAAGCGCTGTGTAAAAGAGGATTGTGAAGATGTTTTTATTTTCAGTTGGATTGAAAGGGCTCCTAGGATTTTGCCTCCGTAGTCAGAACGTTAATTGCATGCGCTCTGTGTATATACTAAATGTAACTTCTCTGTGTACGTTAACGTTAATTATGGTTGGAGAGTTGTGGCACAATTGAAACGTGTACCCATGCATTTAATGTGTTGAGGTTAAGCTACAGCATTGTATTTTGTTCAGAGTTTGTACCATAGTATTCGTATAAAATGCTTATACAATAACTTAGTGAAACATACACATTTTATTTTTTATTATTCTATAAATGATCTGTTCTGCAACAACTGGTCACATTTGTTTGGATTAGACATGAAACAGAGGAATTCAAGGACTTCCAAGTTAGAATCACTCGGGATCATTATTTATCACTTTTTAAATCGATCCTTAATCATAATGATGATATATATTTTTCTATTAATTCAGTTGAATTAATATTCTCTTGTATTACGATCTAATTTGAATTGCACTGCTATGTGGATTTAGTTTATTTTAAAGTGCGTGTTTTGTGATAAATTCTGGGCTAAGTGTGAGGTTCGGCTTTTGCATTGAGCGTTCTAAGGCGGTGACCCCAGCTTTAATCATTTTTGGTTTATTTGTGTCTCTTGTGTGATTTCTAAGTTGCCAAGTGTGTATTTTCCCTTTTAAGTGAGTAATTCTGGGCTAACTATGAGGTTTGGCATTCCTTTAAACTGGTTTAAAGCCCAAATGCTTTGCTTTGACCGTTCCAAGGCGGTGACCCCAGTTGTAATTATTTTAATGTTGTGTGTTGTGTTGTTTTTAATGTCCTTTATTGTATAGGCTTTTGGTAACTTGCCTCACATGAAGACCCAACGGATGTTAATAAGGTTCCTCTCCCGATGATGTCTCTGGAGTTTAATTGTTCCTATATTTAAAACTCAACAGAACTGATACTATATACGTGCAATAATTGGTAGAAAAGCACGTTATTGTAACAAAAATGTAGGTTCTTCAGTTATTTTAAGGTTTACAAATCTAATTTTAGATAATTTTAGGGGGGGCGTACGCCATTTCCGCCCCCTCTAAATCCGCCCTTAATAATAATAATAATAATAATAATAATAATAATAATAAATAAAAACAACAAAAACAGCAACAATGAAAACACCACAATAACAACAACGATTTAATAATAATTATAATAAAAATAATAATAATAATAATAATCATCATCATCATCATCCTTATCATAGAAATAATAATAATAATAATAATAATAATAATAAATAACAATAATAATAATAATAATAATAATAATAAATAATGATACTACTACTACTAATAATAATGATAAATAACAATAATAATGATAATAATAATAATAATGATAACAATAATAATTATAATAATAATAAACACTTCAACATTTTAAACGATTAGATTTATATATTATAAAACCACATAAAAATTGTCAGGATATCTTCCAATTCCAAATTTGGTATGTGTGTACTTCTTTGCGAATTCGGATTGGCAATTTTAGTCTGCTAAAGCCGACAATATAGAGCATGTTGTAGTTGATCTGTTTAGCACATCTGCTAGCATAATAATAAAACACTATATAGAACAAAATTAGTTTATTGCAAATGGAAAAAAATTGAATCCAAACGAGTGTGCGCCAAAAAAAAGGAGCCCACTTTTATAGATCCACTTACAAAATGGCGCAGTATAAATCACTATCATATATGTAACCTTCTGGCGACATTAATATATATAATGCAACCTATGGTGATCATTTCCACTAAAGGTTGGTTTTTTTCATGAACAAACAGCGCTTTACCTTTAGGCGACAGCCAATTTATGTATATCCTACACGCCTAGTATTAAAAGAGTATTATGTGTAAGTAAAGCTTAACTATACTTATAAAAACCTTTTTTTATGACAAACTAAGTAAAAAAGATATTCTATAAGGATATACTTCACATGAAGGATATTGTCTACCAAAGGTTTGTTAGATATGCAAAGTATCCCGAAGGTTCAATTTGTAAGTATATATATATATATATATATATATATATATCCCGACCTACCTACCCTAATTTTGTAGCATGTTACCTGAAACAAACATATTTTTTTACGCCTATATAATGACAATCTTCCGGCTTTTATGCCGTGAGCTGCACTATAATATTTCGCATTTCACGATGTTTTTTTTTTGTTGTGATGGTTTTCAAGGAGGAGGTGGAGGAACGGTCATCGTGATGATAATGATAAAGAGAAGGAGGATGGCGATGATAATAATAATAATAATGATGATAATGGTGGTGATGATGATGATGATGATGATTAAGTTGATGATGATGATGATGATGATGATAAGGACGACGACGATCGTCGTGATGTTAATCATGATGATAATGATGATGATGATAATTATGAAAATGACGATGACCACGATGATGATGATGAATATGATGAAAATGATGACAATAATAATGACAATGACGATTACTACTATGATGATGATGATGAGGAGGAGGAGGAGGAGGAGGAGGATACAGAAGAAAAAGATGATGATGATAATGGTAATGATCATGATAAGGAGGAGGAGCTGGAGGACGAAGAAGATTATGATGATGATTGTTTAATGAACATAATATGATGCGGACAACGATGTTCGTCGTGATGATGATGAGGAGGAGGAGGATGGTGGTGGTGGTGGTGGTGGTGGTGGTGGTGGTGGTGGTGGTTGTAATAATGAGGAGGAGGATGACGACGCTGATTATTATTATTATTATTATTATTATTATTATGGGGTTGATGATTAGAATGGTTATATTTTGACGAAAATAATGATGATGACGATTATGAGAAGCACACTCATTATACAATGGTTACTGGAAGTTGTCTATGGAACAGAATCTGTATCTGCCGGCGATGGCTGCTGGCACAGAGGGCGCTGTGAACATTCGGTCCATCTGAATCAGAGACCACATGGGAATGACTTTGTAAACACTTACACACATGTACTCGTGCATATCAGTTATATCAATTTAAAATGACAGCAGTATTTACATGATATTACTTTGAAGAAACTCTTATTACGATAATTAGACTCATTTATTAGGTGAAGTCAAACTTGATAGTCTTAACAAAATAAGCATGTAGATTGTCATTATTTTGCAATAGAGAGATACGTTGTCGTTTGGTCTATAGCGTGACGTGAACACACTACCTCCTCTGTACAAATAATTTGCAACAAATGGCTCCTTTTCTGACAACGGTTTTTTATGAGGATAAAAATTAATGGTTTAGCTGCTACATAGTAATACCTTATTGCAAAAGGAAGCTTGATGGTTGAGAAAAGCCCGAGACCGGGGATCTGCCAGTTGCGGGACCCACGGCATGCCGTAGATGGAACTGGTGACAGACACCCGCCAGCCGTCTGTTGGTAGAAACATAATAGGCGTTTCGTGGGAAAACCGGGCTTAATGCACGTATGGATAGAGTCGTCCCGGGTCAGCATGTAATTTCTGCAAAGGCTTATTCGGGACGATACTTTACGCTTTTATGGTATTTTCTGTTTCAAGGAAGTCCCCTCTAAACATAAATCCACTCTAGGCGGAAAGCGCACTCCCGGATCAGCATGTGCGGACTGTACGCACGTGCTTAAAGCCCGGTTTCCCCACGACAGGCCTCATTATCAATATTATTGTTTTCGAGTCTCTGGTCATTCTTGCATATGCAGGTACATATATGGTTTATATTGAACCCATTACACATGGCATGTCGTAGGACAAACCTTATTTATCACAATATACTAACATGACACGCGCGAAATGTCCGTTGTTAACTTGAAAAAGTAGTTCCGAAACGATAAAATACAGTTCGCGTTGTTATTGCAGAAGATTTTGTCTGGTCATGTTATAATCGAAACTTTTACATTATCTTTGTTTATCTGTAAACAGACAACGAATTTTCGCTTGCAATGTATATGTAAGTCATACCCATCAGAACTCAAAATCGTTGTTTATTTACAGATAGACAAAGTAGAGAATCAATACACTAATGAACAGTATACCGATAGAAACAATAAATGCTCATAAAAATAATGTCAATTTGATTTTTATAGACGTGTCCATCTGTGAACAAAGAACACAGATATCTGATGATATATACAATCTCATTAAAATCAAATCCTAACATGTGCAACTCAGCGGATAATATAGTAGCGTCAGACTGGAGATTATTTTAATGAGACTGACGTTATATATATAGAGTGAGAGATTCTTCATAAGGAAAATCGCAATACGATAAGAACAATATTTCTGCAATGCGCAAAAAGTCGAATAAACGATGGTTAACAGTGATTTTATGCTTGTAAATTACTTCCACGTACGATTAAAGATAACTACGACATTAACAAACATTCGAGTTATACAGGAAAGACATTCCTCAAATGCGACCAAGACGCGTATTCCGTGTAGCAGCTTATCTTTAATAAACTAATCGCACTAAAAAGGAATATTATTTATCAAGTATAAAATATAATATTGTAATTAAACGTATTAAGTGTTGGTTGTGTGTATTTTAGCAACTGAATAACATATATAAATTAATTAAACGTGTTTATATACGATACATACATCTTCCTTCTACATTCTACCATGATACTCGCTAATATTTATATAGACATCGAACACAATTATAGTTGATAAACGACCAAATAAACAAGGCAAAAAGAAGTCCCGATTCTGAGCGGAGCTTACTAAAAACTTGTTACAATTACAATTGCAAAAATATATGTGAAATCATGTTAGAATCGAAATAATTTTCGCATTATCGTTGTTTGTCGGCCAATAAACAACTCTTTGTCGTTCTGATGCCTGGCTATTAAACAACTTGGGCTAACGCCCTCGTGGTTTAATTTATACACATCAGAACCCCGAATCATTGTTTATTGACCAATAAACAACGGTAAATCGAAAATTATTTCTTAATGCTACTTCAAGCAGCATAAAAAAAAACCTTCTGACCTTTATTTAGCACTGCTCCAACACATGAAAGAAATACAACTCCGACTATATGTAAATACGACATTCTTACTTCACAGTCCCTCTTATGAAAATGTGACTGCATCACACGAGCTAGTAAACCGTATAATTGGACATTTAATGCAAAATGACCTTTCATACAAACAACGACAACAAACATTTATTACATGAACTTGCGGAATGTTAGATTAATTAATAGTTTGTGGGTGAACATTAAACCGCATTATTTATTATGCAGTTCATACAAATGTTGTCTTCTCTTAAATACACTGCAATTTGATATTTGCACTAAAGTCGACCAAATCACCGAAGTCGGTGAAATCATAACAAATATTATTATTTTATTATTCGTTATCCCTAGGTTAAATTTAACCCGGCGCCAGATTTATAGGCATCGGCCGGCGTGAGAACAATTTGGTCCACCACTCTCCATCGCGCAAGGATTTTATGGTGCCCGAATGTGGCTGGCCGGTGTAACATTAAATATTGACCCCGTTGAAAATTTACGCCATTTGTCCTTTTTTAACGTTGAGAAATGACCCAGCCAACATTTCAACATTAAATTTTGATCAAAATGTTGTTGAAAACTGATCAGTCGTTAAATTTTGATCAGTTATGGGGTCATTTTTTAACGGTTAGCTAAGTTTATGTTAAATGTCGGAGATAGTCTGTTTATTGAAGAGACTCACATTGGGAAGAACCAGAAACTATCGCAGGCTTGCTGGATAGCTTTTTAGCTCACCTGAGCAAGAAGTTTAGTTTAGGGCACCTCTCCGGCGTCGTCCGTCGTCCGTATGCCGTCAACAATTTGGACCGTTATCGCGATAAAGACTACATTTTTTAATCAATCTTGACCTAACTTGCACAGTTTGTGTATGACCATAAAATCTCGGATGGGATTGTTATTGGGTCAGATCACACCAGTAACACCAGAGTTATTGCCCCTTTTATATGCAAAAAGGTGCAAAAATGCCCTTTTCCAACGTAAAGACTTTATTTTCCATCCAATCTTAACCAAACTTTCACAGTTTGTGTATAACAATCAGATCTCAGCAGACGCCAAAAATGGGCCAAATCATTTTCAAGCACCAGAGTTATTGCCCTTTGTTTATTATAAAAATATACAAAAATTGACATTATTCAAGATAGAGACTTCATTTTCTATCCAATTTTCACCAATCTTGCAAAATTTGTCTATTATTATGAGATAACAGTTGAAGTCTTTATAAACGATATTGTTAATGATATCCAAAGTAATATTCGCCTTTTTGCTGACGACACATCCTTATACATAATTATAGATGACCCTAACACCTCAAATGCAATATTACAAAACGACATCGACAAAATATCTAACTGGGCTCTAAAATGGCATGTTGCATTTAACCCCTCCAAGTCAGAAACATTAACTTTCTCAAGAAAACAACAACCGAATCAATATCACTTTACAATGCTCTCCACAAATATACTAGATGTCAGTTCTCACAAACATCTCGGAGTTATTCTTTCGAACGAGTGCAAATGGCACATGAATATTAAATATATAACAGACAAAGCCTGGAGTAGAATTAATATTATGCGCAAATTGAGATTCAAACTTGACCGAAAATCGCTCGAAATAATTTATATATTGTTTATACGCCCCTTATTAGAATACTCAGATGTAATATGGGATAATTGTACCCAGGCAGAAAAACACGAATTAGACAAAATTCAAAACGAAGCGGCACGAATTGCATGCGGATCATCAAAATTAGTTTCCCTATCAGAATTACATAACGAAATTAAATGGGAACCTTTGCAAGATCGACGCGATAAACATCAACTTATATTATTTTACAAAATGCAAAATTTACTTACACCTCAGTATTTGATGGATCTGGTACCTCAACATATTGGTTCTGTTTCTAGATATAATCTTCGAAACGCTAATGATCTTCGTACATCAGAAACTAGATCTACTCTTTATTATAATTCGTTCTTACCCCAAGTTATTAGAAAATGGAATAGTTTACCAGAATTAGTAAAAAATAGCGACTCGTTGAATATCTTTAAATACAATCTTAACCGACACGTAGTCAAGAACCCTTCGTACTATTATGTCGATAAGCGCTATCGACAAATACTTCATACGAGGCTAAGAACCAATTCAAGTTCGCTAAATGAACATCTCTATGTACAACATGTCGTTGCTTCTCCACTGTGTTCCTGTGGTGATATTGAATCGAATCATCACTTCTTTTTTATGTGCCCATATTTTAACACAATACGAGCTAAATTAATTAACAATATTTATAGAATAAGTCGCAACGTAGACCTCAATGTAATATTATTCGGCAATATGAATCTAGACGATAATGTAAATTCCACCATATTTCTTCACGTCCAAGAGTATTTAAGCGATTCCCGACGATTTTCTTAACAATCCGATTCCGATTCCGTTGTCAGCTGTTTATTATTTATTCCGTGCATCACCAGTCCTCCACTCCTTGTTTTGTTTTTTATTCTTTTTTTCTTTTCTTTTTGTTTGTTTGTTTGTTTGTTTTTTTTGTTTTTTTTTCTCGCCTCACTCGTTTGTCTTTCTAAAACTTAGAATACCTATAACATATACATCTTTATCTGGCTTCAATGCTTGTTGTTTGTTCTATAAAACCTTGCCATCTATATGCGTAAAAACTATTTCAAGGAGAGAAACCATATAAGAATTTAATTCTTTCGTTTCAATCCTTTTCTTATTCTTATTGCATTGTGCATCTATTTGTATATTTGCTAGTTGTACAAGAGAAATAAATATGTTTAAACTAACAGTTGAAGTCGAATATAAGCAAGATCGGACCAGAAACATCAGAGTTATTGTCCTTTGTTTGTGAAAATAATATGCAAACTTTGACATTATTCAGGATAGAGACTTCATTTTTCATCCAATCTTCACCAATCTTGCACGGTTTGTCTATGACAATAAGATTACAGTTGAAGTCGAATATAAGCATGACCCGGCCAGAAAAACCAGAATTATTGCCCCTTGTGTTTGGAAAAAAAAACATCAACAGGTTATCAATTATTGGCTTGCACACACGATTTTTGATTCAATGTTGTCCAAACTTACACGGTTTGCGCGTGACGATAAAACTTGATTGATAACATTTTATTTCCAACAGTTGCAAGACTTGCATACAGTTATTTGTACATGCAACATTTGTGTCTTCAGATCCTGCATTAACATCATTTATCATCATTGGACAGAAAATTATCAAAGACAAAGCAAAACTTTACCTTATAGCACAGCCATCGCAATTATCGCATCGCAACTAGTTCTCCAAAACTGTTTGTGAAAAAGACATCAAAATCTACTGTTTTTGCATTTTCCAGAATTGTCAATGACTAAATGAAAAAGGTCAGGTCAAAAATCGATAAAAATTATTTGAGAACCATTACCAAAAAAAAATCCACATCCACTACCCAACTCATACTTTAGTTAGCCCATTGCACTAACCGATGTTTTAAATCAAAATTCATCCTATCCCTCTCTGCGTATTGTTCAGATACCTTAATTTTCAAACCTGTTACAACAGTATGGACTTATCTGTACCAGCTCTCAGGTGAGCGCTTTGGTCCATCATGGCCCTCTTGTTTTAAAATAATATCCCAAGGCCATGAGTTTGAACTACATAACATATACCGCAAGGAAAGATCAAAGACGACGACGTCTCGTATGAAGCGACGTTCTTTTAGATCACAGAGTACATGTAAATTAGAACACGTAGATTTTCATATTTTTAAATACATTTTGTTGAACATCTAAATAAAAATGATACACTATTAAAAGTAGCCGCCACCATGCTCATTTTCATATTTTGCTTAAGTGAACACACATGAGGACAAACTGCAAAAAATGGAAACAAGAAGGCCAAAATGGGTCCTTCACCTGAGTTTAATAAATCATAATGTCTTGTTAAAGTATAATAGCGTGTTCAGTATCTGTCAAGTCTCACGCGTCCTGTTAAATCACACCCTCATGCTCACTTAAAACAATCTCGCTCTTAAAAATCACAGTAAAAATGAGACGGGTCGACTCCAAAGAGCCGAACTCTAGCAAGAAAGGGGTATGGCTAGATACCGTAAACAGCTTCATATACAGAAAATAAACTTTTGTATTTTTAATATATCTTAAATTTAACTGCTTTTTAGATATAAAACACTAGAATTATGCAATGATGATCATATTGATGCATCTTACATTTGTTAAAAAAATAAAATGCATGTAACATGTTCCTTCATATTTATAAATATAAATTAAGTGCCACAACTATGCATTTAAATTTTTAAACATCTTATTATTGCAAAGACTAGAATTCATGTATCAATATTTTGGAAACATACATGTATTCAAATTTTAATTAGTTTTTGTCACTCAACAGAACAGTACACATACATATGCATTATTTATTTATTCATTTATTATTACTATATATTTGTTAAAAACTGCGTATGTTTAGGTATGGGTAGTTATTTCAATACCCTCTTTAATACTACCCGGTATTCAACTATTCTAAACAACATCCAGCTGTCGGTAATTTTCGTAAGAAACGGAAAGGTCCTCTCTCCGCGGAAAGGGCCTTCAGTGTACGGAAAGGGCCTTACATGATTTATTTTTAACATTTTTTTAATGTAACTAATAGCTGATATTTGGGTTACATAGTAACTCAAAATTTCATCCAATTTCATAAAGAAAATAATTATTTTGTGAATGTTTTTACAGGTCCAATATTAGAAAGTAATAATGACTTTATGAAGGATTTTACAGGTCCAACGATAGAAAGTCACGAAAAGGGCCGAACTTTAAGGAAAGGGCTAGCCGGTAATTTTCGTAAGAAACGGAAAGGGCCCCTTTCCGCGGAAAGGGCGTTCAGTTTACGGAAAGGGCCTTATGTGGTTTATTTTAACATTATTTAATGTAACCAATAACTAATATTTTTGTACATCACATAGTAACTCAAAATTTTCACCCCATTTCATAAAGAAACTAATGATTTTGTGAATGTGTTTACAGGTCCAATATTAGAAAGTTACGGAAAGGACCGTACACTTCAGAAATGGCTTTAAGAAACGGAAAGGGCATAATTCAGAAAGGGCTTCACGCGTTTTAATATTAAACGTATTATATAACATGACTAGATCTATTAAATTTAGTATTTCGTCCAAATGACATAAAAATAATGAAATTGTACATGTTTAACGGAATCGAACCATACAGAAATTATCGGAAACTACGGAAAGGCTACTCGGTATTTTTCGCAAGAAACCGAAAAGACATATTAGAACAGTTAAAACGATTTCAAACCTACGGAAATGTTCTTTTTTTATAATTTTAAACCAGTCATCTTACTAACTCGAGTAAACAATTACAATTTAATCTGGACTAACTCTCGGTAAAATATCTGAAACATAATCATCTGGTAATAAATCAAAAGATTGTAAATCAATAAATCTAAAATTGTTTAAATAAAAAACGTTTTCCAACATTTTTCGCCACTATCCCTTATATAATAGCCTATCTAGCTATATTAACTAACAAAAAGTAGTTTCGATTATCTTCTCAAAACATTTATAGACATTCGCACGATTAATATATTACTTCCTCCTTATTTCACTAACAATTACAGCAATCTTAACCAGCGGTATTTTGAAATTTATGTATTCATTATTGTAGGCTAGAAGCTTTTTTTGTAAGCTTTATTGCTGAAATAAATGTTGTTGTTGTTGTTGTTGTAATTAAAGGTGTTGTTTTTACTTTGTATTAATTCCATTATATTGTCAGCATCAATTAACCACATACTGACAGGCATAGTGACTGAAATGTGCCCATAATTAAAATGTATACAGGAAAATGAATAAAAGCGACAATCAATGTTTATATTGCCGAGCAGTTAGCGATATATGGAAAATAAATAAGATACAATATCGGAAAAATAGTTTCATTAGAAATAAACAGCACGGTGACTGTAAAACGTGTTTATGAAGTATTACGATCAGAATTTACAAAATAAAACATACACGTATAAAAACTGGGCTCTCATGTACTATCAATTTTAAATGAACATGTTTTTTGGACGTTTCCGCGAACCTAAATTTCGAACAGCCCAACAATTAGTGATTGAAACATGCAGATATACAAATACTGACGGAAAATGTTTCTCATGTACAATGAATATCATAGAATCTGAATTTGTATTAGTATGCCCTAAACATAGAGAATTGAGAAAACGATTTATAAAACCATATAATGGCTAATCGTATCGTAATCCTAATATAACATGTAAAAAGGATTTAATTATTTAAAGACACATGTCACTATATTCAGAAAAACACAGTGGTAACTTGCACAAGTTCCATGCTTTTCATGAATAGTTGCAATTCTAACGTAAATTTTAATTGCCATAAATCGGGAAACTAGGACAACTATTGTGTTTTTAAGCTTATACTGTGTTGTTTTAAGGGATTGACTCCGGAATCAATTCTGCAAGACAATACAAGCCGTTAGCGCAATCTGTGATAAGAGATAAACTGTTGAATTGCACCAGACAATTTGCTATGTGACGCACGGTTTAATTGATGTAAATGAGCCTCTTATTGAAATGATAACTAATGGCGTGTTCAAATAGCACGTTGTCCAAGTCATTGTTTTTTTTCCATAACATGCTAAAAAGGACATGCTATTTCTTCACGATCATGGACTAACTATCAGCACAACCATAGTAGTTTAAATATTACAAAAAACTATGAAAATTTAGTAAGGAATTTTATCAGTGAGATAATGCATTCTTAAAATACATAAGTTAAATGTAAATAATGTTAAAATATATACATATATATATTTGATACCCTGGAACCCGTTTTATTTTCACACATAAATGAATCTAGAATATATTATGTGTATCTGAAATTTCGCTAATTATTCGCTGTGTGACAATCTAATGAGTAACAATGATGATTCTGAACATTACTTTAATACGGGATTTAAATACTTTAATTAGAGTTTATCACAGTTTGTTACAGCTTCATTTTTGCCTGAAAGTCAACATTCTTTAAAAAAAAAAAAAAAAATCATTCATGTGGTCCTAATTACAAGTACAAGTATGGTTATGGCTTTGTTAACGTGTAAAAAAAACCCAGAGCATTACCTATATATATTATTATTATTTGTTGTTTCATCTATATGGTACTAAATACCTCATTTCCGTTTCTTACGAAAATTAAAAAATATTGGTTACACTTGAAAAATAAATGTTAAAAAATGTTTTAACAATAAACATAAAAGGCCCTTTCCGTACACTGAACGCCCGTTCCGCGGAAAGGGGCCCTTGCCGTTTCTTACGACTTTCTATCGTTGAGTCTTTAAAATCCTTCATAAAGTCATTATTACTTAATGGAATTGGATAAAGATTGTAGTATGCACATATTTTTAATAGTTGACTAATATAGTTTGAGTAATAGTTTTAAACAATGTCAACAATAAAACACACGTGGCCCTTTCCGAACCCAGAAAGCCCTTTCCGCGGAAATGGCCTTTTCTGCTATTTCGTCATACCGTTTGGTAAAGGATCACCCAAGGAACATTTCTAATGTTTTCGAAATCCCGCATGCGGTTTCAGACAAGAAGATTTTCAAAATTTTCAATATAACCATTTAAGAGAAAAAGATACAGTCCCTGGCGCCCATGTTTTCTAATAAACCAAAATGATTTTATGGAGTCTTTATGTATTAGCATTAGGGGATGTAAATTATTTACTCGTATAATTTGTTTCATAAATTGGAATCTGAAAAATGGAACATCTTATTTTTATAAGAAAGAAAATTTCTTATCATAAAGTATAATAAAATATCATAAAATATCATAATATATAATAAAATATCAATGAAATATATAATTATGACATATGAAAATGTGAATAATAGGTCCATTATTAATAACAAATGTCTACATATATTATTATATAAATAAAGTATTATCATTCATAAACACAATCATGGAATAATAATCACACACATTTACCAAATAAACGCATTCAATTCAGTTACAACAAAATCCACACTGAAACAATGATAAAGTTATCAGCAGTGTCGCGCTTCATGTAGATCATGTTTCAAAAGAAACTAATTCTGCGCCACATGAAATTGTTGTTAACAGCTGATAACTTTACCCATTACTTTACCCATCTTCTGAAAACAATTTATTTGGCTCGACAAACCTTCAATATATTGTTTAAACCTGAAATTCACCAATTCTGTATTCCCGTGGATAAGGTTTGAATCAGATATAAGTTTTTATGATCATCTGGAAACTGTATATGTTGCAGGGGATTTTAATAGTAGAGTTGGAACAAAATGTGATTATATTATTCACGATAAGAATATTGATTTTATTGACGATTATGATTTCATTGCAGATGTTCCATTGTTACGGGCCTCACCGGACAAAATCACAAATTGTCACGGAGTGAAACTGCTTCATATTTGTAAAGCCACAAACATGCGAATTCTTAACGGTAGATTTCATAATACTGATCGTTTTACGTTTATTTCACAACAAGGCGCATCGGTAATTGATTATTTGCTCACTAACACCGATTAATTTTTCTTTACAATGTAAAATTAGTAACCGGGTACCGTCGTGCGAACAGCTTGTTAAATTTAATTGGACTGACGCGAACCGAAATGTATTTCGTTCGGCACTTATTGCAAAATTACCTAAGTTAAACGGGTTAACGAACACGAATAACATTGATATTACAAGCAGACTGTCAGTAAATAATTTATTAAATGAGTTCACGTCTATTTTGCGCAATGTTGCAGATCCTTTGTTTTCAAAGAATGTGAAGTGCTATAATAGTACATCCAGCCAGAGAACGCATTCGCAAGACGCGGATGGTTTGATCTTGAATGTACTAACGCCAAAAATCGATATTTAAGTGTTTTTAATAATTGTCATTCGCGCGAGAGTCGTGAAAGTCTTTGTGGAATTAAAAAGGAATATAAGAATTTAGTAAACAGAAAAAAAAACGAATATTTAACAGTTAAAAATTAAATGACATTGAAAGGTTAAAATATTGTAAACCGAAACAATTCTGGAAATATTTTTAAAAGAACAAATCAAAACGTAACAATGATATTACAGTAGACAGCTTTTATCTATATTTTTCGACTTTAAGTATCGATATCTCACATTGTTCAAATGAAGACGCGGAGCAGGTTTGTAGCAATCATGATTTCGATGCCCCAAATAATACGTTTACAGAATTGGATAGCGATATCACGGTCGATGAAATATTAAACGCGGTCAAATCTTTAAAGTATGAAAAATCAGGAGGTAGCGATTGTTTGTTGAATGAATATTTTATTGAAAGCATCGACATAATATCATCGCATGGTTGCGACATATTTAATGCTATATTGAACTCTGGTTATTTCCCCGATAAATGGACAGAAGGAGTTATTGTTCCCATTCAAAAGAAAGATGACACTAATAATGTAAATAATTATAGGGGCATAACTTTACTGAGTTGTTTATCGAAATTATTTACTACTGTCATAAATAAACGTGTTGAAAGTTTTTGTAATAACAACGGTACAATTTCGCATGCGCAATTCGGATTTCGCAAAGGGCGTTCAACTGTTGGGTGCTATTTTTTTGTTTTAATGTCTCTAGTGCAGAAATATCTAAATGATAATACATGTTTGTATGTTGTATTCGTGGATATGTTTAAATGTTTTGACTCTATATATAGAAATGCATTATGGTTTAAGCTATACAACACAGGTGTTAAAGCGTGTAATAGTTACTCTGATTTCTTTGATTGTGCATTGGGTTTGAGGCAAGGGGAGGTTATTTCACCGATATTATTTTCTTTATTCGTCGAGATATTGAATTATATTTACAAAATAATGTCGAGTCAGGATTGCTTCTCGATGATATTGTTGTTATACTGTAGTTGTTTGCTGATGATATGGCCATTTTTGCCAAAACACCAAGTGAGCTACAAGATAAATTGAATTGTTTGCAAACATATAGTGATAAAGGGGGTCTTAAAGTAAACGCGGATAAAACAAAAATAACGGTATTTAGAAAACGTGGAAAATTATTGCAAAACGAACATTGGTTATATAACGACCAACACATCGAGGTGGTAAATGATTTTAACTATCAGCAGCCAATTGTGCAATATTAATTAGACAATTTGATACCTTACTATTAGCAGGAACAGGCATTAACATGTATATATTAATTAACTACACTAATTTCGATGCTGTCTGCATGCATTTCAACACTGTAGTGATGTATTTGCACAGTTATATTGATCAGGCGTAAAATAAAAATGGTTTGTTTCATGTTACCCGACCTACCCCCCAAAAATGCCCCTAGAACATTTTATTGGGTTGGTCATATTGATTTTTGTTTTATTTACCGTTTTCAATAATTAAATGTGTTTTGGGATAAATAAGTGTTTTGTTTTGATAGAATCCACTTATAAACAATGTTTAAGAATATTACTGATATGGTTTGAATATTTATTCAGTTTAAGAACCTTCAAGTTGACCATTTACCGAATAAAAAAAATAAAATAAAAAATAAAGCCTGACATACCTACCCTAAATTTTTGGGACATTTAACCTGAAACAAACCCTTTTTTTATTTTACGCCTAAATAAAGTCATAATGTTGAAACTTCACTTATTACTGTCAATAGTGTGGCTTTCCATATTTAATAATTGAGTTTTGAAATAATTAACTCATTAGTTTATAACAAAATTGACTTTTTTACTGCATAATTTAATAAATGACCCAATGAAGTTTTCTACATTACATAAAGATTTTGAAGTATTGTAATTATAAAAAGGTACACAAAACAACTCATGCATATATCCATTACAATTTACAATTATAATAAATCTATCCATCATTTGGGACAAGTACTTTGGGTGTTTTTATTATCCACAGAGAACATGCACATACTGTAGTAATTTACCTCAACATGTCACACATGGAAGGTCCTCTTCCAAACGCCAAAGCATCTTTCAATAATGTTTCTGGTTGCAATGTGGGACTGGTTGTACTTTTCTTCAGCCTCAGTTCCAGCAAAGCGAAATCGAACCTGGTGGTGTTTGGTCCCGAGTCGTGTTTGTGTTGTTGTGCGAGTGGTTGTGTATGATGATTGTATATGATGGTAGGACTCGATTGTAGTTTTGAGAAAGCAAGCTGCGTGTGTGCCTCGACAGTTTAGAGCAAGCGAATAGCCAAAGCTGGGACTTGCACCCAGATCTCTTTTCCTGTGAAGGAGAAGCATTCTACTTTGAACTACTTTGGCATTGTTTTCACCGCTCAAAAACCATTGAGTTTGTTAGTTTTGATTTGCAGAAAGGTTTTATATCAAATGCAAAATTAGTTGCCCGAAGGCAAGTTTGTTGAAATCTGCAATGAGGCCTTTATATAACTTTTTTTCATCAATCTGTTTGATTATGTGTGAAACAAAACAGCAGACTACTGTGTACACACAAAAGCTTACAACTGAGATGATTAACCAGCGCTTGTTAATATCAACTCAAGTAGCAAACTGTGCGATCGAGTGTAGATTTGGCCAACGGGCAAAAGTAGCAAAAATCGCAAAATGTCATTCATATAGATTTTTTCATCAACCTAAATCAAAGTGAAATTGTTTGGTATTCAAGTTTAAGTAAAAAATTGTGGGTGTCACTCGGCGTTTACACGGACTTGTGACCGTTCCTCTTGTCTGCGCCACAAGAGAAGTCGCCTTCCCACCCTGCCTGAGAATAGATATACTTGATAGCAAATAGCAGACTCAGTTGTGCAATAATGCACTTAACCAAAAATGTTTATTCGGTCATGCGTTGCTGCATTTCTGAGAGAGCCAAATTAAGATATCCTGTTTCACCTCACGGGAATATCACGGGTGTCGCACGGCAAAGCACAGACATGTCACCATGTGTGCCTACCACCCTTCCAACAGCGCAACAATGTGGTGTTGAAAAGGTTCCCAGCTAGTGCCGAAAGTATTTCACAACGATCGCGGGGAAGGGCTGCTTTGTAACGCCTCATTTCGTATTGGCTTGCAGCCTCGCCCTACGTTGTTACACAGCTAGCTGAGCAGGACTTCCTCTGACTTTCAATCTCAGCGGACAAATTTTGAAAGGTGTCTGCTTTTTTTAGTTGTAAATTTAAGTCTCTCTGTGCCAAAATAGAGACTGAAACCTTAACCCTAAGAATTTTGAGAGCTGAAGGAGAAACATGCATACAAGCATACATTGCTGGCCAGCACTACTAACATAACTGTTAAAACAAAACAACAAACTGTTCAAACTTGTACTCACGGTTTTGTCGCTGCTCTACTCAAGGTCTGTGCCAGTCTCTGCATACGTCTGGACTGCTCGGTGTTCACATCAAGACTGGCGAGTTGTACTGAAAAAACAAGAGCAGTTCTCGTTTGTAATTGTGTTATTTTGTGATATGGAACAGTAAACAGTAAACAGAGTAAACTGAACTCAACTAAAAACTGTTCTTACCATGGTGTCCTCTCTGAAATGAGAAAGACGTTTTACATATTGCATTTTTGAAACACAAGTTAAAACTATACTTACTTGTTTGTATAGGTGATTCTGTGAAGAGTCGAGTCCTACATTGGTGTAGTGCTGAAATGGAAATAGTAAAGCATGATGAGAATCTTTGAATATGTCTGAACATGTTTGTACAACTGCTCTTTATGAACAAAACGTTTGAACAGTCAACTGTATAATGTAACAGTGAACAATTCTACTCACCAAGTTGTCTTCACTGAAATGCAATAAAAACAACATTTCACATAGCAATGATAGCGTGACATTTGTAACATACAGTGATCAAGAAACACAATTGTGAGCAAAAGATAAAAAAGTACTTACATTTGTATTGTTGATCCATTCCTGCTGGTTGAAATCTTCTCAACTATTCTTCACTCCAATCCCGAGCTGAAATCAAGACTAGAGCAAATAGTCAATATAACAGTGAGCACAAAACTGTAACAGAACAAAACTAACTGTTCAAACTGTGTACTTACCTTTGGGGAGCTGAAATGAAAGAGACATTTGCATAGCACAAAACAAGCAACCAAATCAGTTGAAATGTGTTATACAATATGATGCAACTTTGTAGTAATAGAGAGAAATGCGAACATTGGTATCAAACACAGTCAACAAAAAACAGTAACAAAGCAAAACCAACAGTTCAACTGTTTAAGTACTTACCGTCTGGAAGCTGAAATGAAAAGAAGTCATTTCGCATTGCACAACACATGTTATCAAAAAAGTTGAAATTCATTGTAATGCTTGGAAGAAATTACAGGTAACAACAAAACTTTTCTACTTACCACAGCCATGCTGAAATGAAAATGGCATGCTATGTTGAAACAAACTTATCACATTTTTGTATATATATCAAGAAATCTATTCTACTTACCACCACAAAGCTGAAATGAAAAAGTCATTTTGCAAAGCTTAACATGAACAAAAAAGTCAAAACATGTAGATACACATACACTATTGAAGTATAGAAACTATTGTACTCACCACTACCAGACTGAAATGGGTTACTGCTCCACTGTTTGCTGGCAACTGAAACGAAAATCTGAAACCACATGCACATAGCAAACAGTTTGGACAAAACATTCTTACCCACCAAATGTATCCCAGCGTTGAGCACAAATTCATTCTTCCAGAGGTTGTATAGTAAACCTGAAACATTCAAAAACATAACAACATACAGTACAAAGCACATCAACTTACCTTGTGTGGTCCTACAGTTGTGTGACACCAGTTGAATTCAAGTCTTCAGCTCACTTCTCTGTTAGCACCAAGGGCACGTTGTCCTTGAAAGTGAAAACTGAAACAGAGAAAACAAAGCAAACATGTTTCACATCAAACCAACAATGTGTTGCTTGAACTTTCTTCTGTTGAGTAGATTCTTAGCAGCTAAACCTCAGTATCCATCTCTGTTCTGCACCAAGGTCACACTGTCCTTGCAAATGATTTCTGAAACAGAGACAAGCAAACCAAAAACTAGTAACTTACCTTGTCTCTGTTGAGGACAGCCACAGCAGCTGAACGTTGTCTAGAAAACTGTCTTCTCTTCTGTTCAACAACACTGTAAAACTGTCACTGCTAGTGAAAGCTGAAATATAGCAGAGCTGAGCAAAACATGTCACATATCAAACCAACAATGTGTTGCTTGAACTGTCTTCTGTTGAGTAGATTCTTAGCAGCTAAACATCAGTATTCATCTCTGTTCTGCACCAAGGTCACACTGTCCTTGCAAGTAAAAACTGAAATATAGAATAGCGAAGCAAACATGATTCACATCAAACCAACAATTTGTTACTAACCATTCAGTATTGTGTAGAGCCACAGCAGCTACACTCCTCTTGAAACCTGTCTTCTGTTCTGCTCAGCACCAAGGTCACTATGTCCTTGAAGTCAACTCTGTAATACAGCAGAGCAAAGCAAAGCGGTGGCGTAGTGGATATGGTGTCCGCCTAGCGATCGGGAGGTCCCGGGTTCGATCCCCACTCTGGGAGCGTTCGTGAGATCTCCCCCAAAGACACCAAGTACTGGTTCTACCCAGGAAACGGACTCGAGAGTGTCTCAATAAGCCTAAGGCTTTCGATCCAATCGAGCTAAAATAAATAGGTTTAAACTAAACTAAAGCAAACATGTTTCACATCAAACCAACAATTTGTCTACTTACCATTCAGTATTGTGTAGAGCCAAACCAGCTACATTCCTCTTGAAACCTGTCTTCAGTTCTTCTCAGCACCAAGGGCACAATGTCCTTGAAGAAAGTCAAACCTGAAATATAGTTAAGCAGAGAAAAACATGTTTCACATCCAACCAACAATTTGTCTACTTACGTCTGAGTGTTGTACAACTGTATAGTCTGTCAGTTTGACTTCATAGCTCCTCACAGCTCACCACACCAAGACCTGAAATATACGAGCATGGCACAAAAATTGTGACAACTAACTTACCTCATGAAATGCTGCAACTGTAGAGAAAACAGCTTCACCACTCTGTCCTTCTCAGCTCTGTCCAAGGTCAAACACATCACTTTCTGTAAGATCTGAAATAAAGCAACGAGCAGCAAAACACATTGCAGTTTACAAAATGACTTACATTATGTGTTGAGTTGAGTCACAGCAGAGGCATTCCTTATTGAAACATTTCTACTTCTCTGTTGAGACCCGACCCATTGTGAAACCGTCACTGCAAGTCAAATCTGAAACATAGTAGAGCAGAGCAACACAAAGAATAACACAAAGCAAATGCTAACACACGTTACCTTTCAATGTCTTCCAATTGTAGAATCTGTCAGCTAGACTCCATCATTGTTCAGCAACACTGTCAAACCTGATATATAGAAGCATGTAAAACACACAGTACAAAACAAGTGTAATGACTTACCCTCTGATATGCTCCAACTGTAGAGACAAGACTGCTAGGCCACGTCTGAAAACTGTTCCTCTTCTCCGTTCTGCAATTGTCCATCCTATACAGAAAAGCATATACGGCACATATCATGACATGATAGCAAAAGTACTGACCAACTTACCTGATTCTGTCCAAAGCAGCTAGACTTTTCTCTCTTTTCTTCACTGCTCAGTAACACTGTCAAACCTGAAATACAGTAACATGAAAAACAGATGTCATGCTATGAAAACAAATTTGTACTTACAAGATATGAGAGCTTTCAGCAACACGTCTGCTCTGCTCGACTGCTGAAATGCAACTGACAGCACTTGACAGATAATCTGAATAAAAAGTTAATACTTCACAAGCTGTGGCAAACATAGTCATTCTAGACAACTTACCTTAAACAATGGTTTTGGAGCAATAGACACAACCACTGCTTGACTTCTCTGTTCACACCAACTGTCAAGTCATCAGTACATGTCAAAATCTGAAATCAACATTGCAAATCTTAACGAAATTTTAAATACTTCACATGTTATGGCAAACATAGTCGTTCTGTACAACTAACCTTCAATAACGGTTTGAGAGCTCTTAGAAACACGTCTGCTCTACTCGACTGCTGAAATGCAACTGACAGCACATCACTGAAAATCTGAACAAACATGTAATATGATTCTAAGTATGGAACACATAGTCATTGTACACAACTCAATTGCCAAACAAGTCTTATAGACTTCTCTTCATCTGTGACTCAAAAGTGAATAGAGAAACATCACAGCACCCAATGCTCATTTGTTGTTTCAAGCTACATTTTAGTACATGCAAAGTACACCTATTTATTTTGCTGTAGACTGAAAGCAACCCTGCAAAAAAAGCACATCCTACCTAATCTTAACATATGTAGTACACTCTACAGTACTCACCACATCCACCTGAAATTGAATCAGTTCAAACAAAACATGCATACAATACAATATCATGGAACAGACATGCTCACAAAAATACATCCACGTTGAATTTTCATTATAGCAGCACACCATCATGCTAAACCATCACTTTGTTATATCATCACCACATAAAATCTTACTACGTATAGTATGTATAGCAGATCAACTAACCAGACAAGCATCAGAGTCAATATCGAGTTACATCATCTCTTTGCTATATCACAGACACAGCTTGTGAAAGTACTGGATAGATCTACCCTTGCCATCACCATGCATATTGACTTTTACCTACAGCAATTGACATCAAGATACAAAAATGTTAGTACTCACGGTTCAATTGTTCAACAGTTCCGAAACAACGTCCGCACAGCTCAGCATCCGAATATCAACTAAAATGATTCACTTCAAAACACATGCATAAAGTTACAACATATCTGTTTGAGCGCACAGAAACACGACCGTACTCTTCGACGACTAAATCAAGGCTAAAACCAAAATCAGTTAAAACAGTTAAAAAAATATTAGATCCGACGCTGTGCTTCACCGCCATGCCAAGTCACCATCGTAATACACCATTATTACAACATCTCAAGTCAACGTACTGAGTAATTATACCCATTGCTATCATCATGCACATTCACATCTATACATCAACTCAACATACTAACGCTAGTCACTCAAACCATCATACACCATCATGCTGCTAGATCATCTCCACTTGAAGTCAAGTACTGAGCAATTCTACCCACGGTTATCATCATCATGGACAGTTACTTCTATATAACAACTATCATCAAGATACAAACATGTTTGTACTCACGGTTCATTTGACAGCAGCTCAAAGAAACACGTCCGCACAGCTCGGCATCTGAAATGCAACTGACTATAAACATCTCAAAACATGATCCAAAATGTAAAACTTGTTACAACATGCAAGCTGTGTAGCTTTCAGAACCACATCTGTACTTCTCAACATCTGAAATGAAAATGACCTTGAAATCATATATCATGATATCTATCATCTTCATGCAAGCTGGAGCTCTAAAAACAAACCACCTGAAAATACCTAACATCACACACAATGTGAGAGCTCTCAAAAACACGTCTGCTCGCTTCAACTGCCAAACACCAACTGACAGCAAGTCTAAAAATTTGATCCAAAAATGTAATATGATATATGACCTTGAATGACTAACATGTAGTTACAGTTAAAAGAAATTGCTTGTTGAGGGCTCTAACTCAACTCTGAATCATAACTGAAATATATCACATTTTGCCATTAAGGGTCACTGTCATACATTTTCAAGATTTGGTGATTTTGTCAAACTGTACAATTCTGTTGCAGTCTATAGCATAGCATAGTACAGCTCAACATGAAAAACACATCTAACCCCTCCAGTTGTCAAATTACAACTGATCACAAAATCTGTCAGCCAGAATTTTTTTTGTAATACCATGTCTATAGGTCTCACTGTGTGAAACACCAACACACTGGGTTCATACAATTGTTTGTCCTTAAAACCTCTATACATCTCACCTTCAACTGGTCTGCACAGCTCAACAGCTTAGCCTCTCTGTTCAGCTTGACAGCCATGCCATCATGGTATGTCTTAGCTGAAATGTATCACACCAAACAAGCATATCACACACAGTTGTTTGAAACCACTAACCTTCTTATATGGTACTGGAGCTCAAAAAACACGTCTGCTCGCTTCAGCTGCTAAACACCAACTGACAGCAAAAATCTGAAAATCTGATCCAAAATTGTAATAGTATATTGCAGTAAGGCAAATACAGTCAGAAACCAACACTCAGCTACCAAACAAATGTGAATGTCTTCTTCACTTTTGAATCTTACATGTAACTTATCAAGGTACAGATTGTTTTCTTGTATATGCACAAACATATACCAACTGTTCCATCTGCTATATACTGAAAGCAACCTTGCACAGTACCATCATACAAATTGATTGCCAAACCTGTTCTGATTTCTAAATTGAAAATGGTCAAAAACTGTGAAATGTCTATTCAGTACAGACACCATGGTGTAAACATCAGCTCATAACATTAGTAGACTCTTTTAGCACATTGCCAGTTACCTTTTATACATTTGAAAAATGTACAACCATGCTGCTCAGCTACCTTTGTCCCCCAGTCAGTCAAGACATCATCTCATGTCCTATCTGAAATGTGCTGAAACAAGCAATACATGGCACAACAAAGTCAGTACATCAGTAGACACTTGAATCATATTACCAGTTACCTTACTTTTGAAAAATGTACAACCCTGCTGCTCAGCTACCTTGGTCCCCCAGTCAGTTAAGACATCATCTCATGTCAATTCTGAAATGTGCTGAAACAAGCAATGCATGGCACAAAAAAGTCAGTACATCAGTAGACACTTGAATCATATTACCAGTTACCTTCTTACATGTGAATTTCTACAACCATGCTGCTAAACTACCTTCTTCCACCAGTCAGTCAAGTCAAGATACCATCTCACGCCCTATCTGAAATGTCTGAAACATGCAATGCATAGCACACAAAATCATTCTTAACCACTAACCTTGTTTAAGAGCTCAGCAAAATAGGTCTGCTCTGTTTCACTGTTATACACCAACCGAGAGCAGAAATCTGAAAATCTGAACAAACATGTCATAGTTTTGATCAGAAAGGCATACAGTCATAGTATAGCACTCTGTTGTCAAAATGTATCAAGGTATTCTGTTCAGCTGGCTTTCAATGGTATAGCATTTCACATTTGCTACCAACGCTAGACAATTTTACCATTTCACTTCTCAGCCAAAATATGAACCTCATCTGTTTCATTTTACACTTGTCGAACAAAGACTGACCACATCAGCAAGTACAGTTGTGTGCTGCTTTACTAGAATGGGTCACTGATGAACACTCATATATCTAGCTCATAGTCATAAATGAACAGACAGCTGTAAACCAGTTTGCCTTCTGTTTATTGCAACATTTTTCATTTTACATTCCCGATTAAACTAAAGCTACAATACTTACATCAGCTCACTGAAATCAAATCAAAGTAAAACAACATCCATTCACATCAAAATCAGTGTATCAAAAGCATTTCTCCATCATGTAACATCATCTCATTTTTGTTTTCACCATAACAGTATTTCAAGTAGACCTGCTGCATAAATCTACTGAATTAAACTCATGATATCATACTTACTTTGTTGAATAGATTTCACATTCACAATCAAACACAATCTACAATACTCACCAGAGCGTCTTAAATCAAACCAGTGTTAAAACATCATTCATGTCTATAACGTTCTTCAATACAAAATCAAAATCATTTTACCACCATGTTACATCATCATACAATATTTCAAATCATGTCAATACTAGGTTTACGTATTGATATTATATCTGGTCAGTAGCACAGCAAGACAACTTCATTCAGTATCATATTTCATCATCTGTTATACTGTATCATCAACACAGCAAGCGCAAGTACTGGATAGTTCTACCCTTTGTTTCACATTAGAATACAAAAATGTTAGTACTCACGCTTTGGTGGTTAACACTTCTTACTCAACATCCCCACATCTGAACACTAAAAAACAGTCGCCACAAAAACACATTTAGGCCACAACAAATTGATCAGATGTTCGTCGGATTTGCCGCACCTTAAAATCGTAAATCGAAAAAAAAATATTTTTCTTTTTATTTTGCGCCCGCACCTACAAGTTTGCCCCGCATCCGATTTTTTAAAATGAAGTTTTCAACAATGAGTCTCATTTTACGTTAAACACCGCCTTTGTGGTGTACCCAAATTATAACAAGCAATTGGTACTGATATAGACGTGAATAAGGCACTTTGCGGCGACTGGTTTATGTACAGAACACACAATTTATGACCCAGACCTTTAATCGCCAACAGCCAGTCTGGCACAGCTGCCATGGGTATTTCAACTCGGCAATTTCTTATAATGTTTTATCAAACTTGTGAAAACACAACGAGCTGTTTGTCAGCATTCATTGCCTAATTAAAGATGATTGCTAGCAAGCTCTCGTAATATCAGCAGTTAATTAACAGTCAATTAAAAGATTATCTTGTTGATAAAGGATGTGTGAAATTGGATGTCTGGATTATGTCAAATGGACTGATTATCGGGTGTGTTTTCATTTCGGACAGTTTTGACCAGCGGTTTGTCCTTGATTTCTTACATCTAATATCCACACATATAAGTTGTTTCTGACATGTCCATTTTATAAATTCAAAGTATCTGTTTGGTGTACATTTTGTTCAGCCTTTATATATTAAGGTACATTTAACAGGGCAAGCCAAGTCATTATGTTAGTTATTAATTTTAATTTATTTATGGATATATTTTGTTAACATCTTGTAGATAGTTTAAGAGTGTATGTTTAAATAAAAAATAATTATCCAAGTTTACTGCAATGAACAATTGAGAAAAATGTTAATATAAAAATCGAAGTATACTAATGCTTTTGTTAATGCCATAATTAATTAATATAATACAGCACAGTGAAGTATAATTTTATAGCAATTAAAACGGTAAGATATAACTATTCCCTGACATGAAAACACGCAACGATGTTGCGAGTCGATAAAAAAAAATAAGAGCCAGTGTGAGTCCTGGTTTACGGTTTTAAAAAATGGTGGCGTCCAGTTGTTTCGTCGTGTCATTTAAAGATACAGATCTTATACTAGTGATTCATAAATTGTTTTGTGTTTATTGTATGACATTCATATTCATGTTATTAAACTGTTGGTAGTGAATGACTTGGTGTATCAAATATATATTTTGATAATGACAATTACCTTGTATAAGGTCTACTTTCTTATAGTTAAGATATGGCTATTTAGTATTTACTGCCGGTAGTTAATTTAATAGCAGAATCACTATTGAAGACTTGTTGCACAAAACCCTTTGCAGGACATGGTCAAAGAAACAATGGAGAAATTAGTTGCTTAGTTTATTACATATATATTGATTTTGACAACAATTTATGGAACAGAGCAGATGAAGAAGAAATTATTGACAAGATATCAAGTTATGATGGCGTTTGGGAGTAATTTTTAAACACTATGGGCATGATAGGATTTTTTTTTATTTTGCGCGTTTCGCTCGCCTCCGATTTTATCGAAAATGGAAAAAAAAATATTTTTATTTTTATTTCGCTCGCTCGCTCCAATTTTTTTTGGACAAAATCCGTAGAACAACTGATCAATTTGTTGTGGCCTTACAGAAGCGCTGCAATAGCGCACATAAACACAACCATTCAATTCAACTACTATTTTACGCTATCACGCTAAACCATACTCTTGAGTCTTGACACCAAGTCCCAATACGGAGTTATTCTACCCATCGCAGTAAATTCACTTCTTATCGGCAGTTCAAAATGCTAGGCTGTCAAACCATCATACACCAGCATACTGTTTGTTCCATTTCAATTCAAGTCAAACACTCAAATATTTTCACCACTTTTATTCAAAAATACAAACTCATGTAAAAAGCCAAAAATGTACTCACGGTTTAATGCAGCTCCACGAAACACGTCCGCACAGCTCGGCATCTGAACAGCAACTGGCCATCAACTGCTACAAGTCTCAAAAAAAATTAATTTACACTTATAGTCAAAGTGAAGAGCTCCTAAAAACACGTCCGATCGCTTCGACGTCCAAACCTCAAATGAAGTCAAAGTCGCTCAAATTTTTTTTTTTTAAAGCCATTTCAGTCGACAGTCAGTAGTAACCCTCTTAGACGCCTAGTCAGCACAACATTAAATCTGTAAACCGAGTCCCAAGTCAACTCAAGTCGTTATCGTACCATATTGTTTCGAAATAAATGTCATTCAATAACCAAGTATCAAGTCCTTATATCATACAACTCTGTCCCAACACAACAGTCCGACCGTCATTCAATAAGCCAAGTCTAGTCATTACAGTACAGCGCTGTCTTCACGATTGAGTTAACAATAACTGTTATTCTATAACGCCAAGTCCGTTTTTCAGTTTTAATCATCAACAGTCAGAGCTCTCAAAAGCACGTCCGTCTCTGTCAACGTCCACAAGTTAACTGAGATTAAGTCATAGTAAAAAAATTCCAAAGTCAAAACATTATTGTCAGAGCTCCGAAAACACGTCCGTCTTGGTCAACGTCCAACAGTCAACTGAGACTAAGTCGTAGTAAAAAAAATTCAAACTCAAAATATTTTTCATCAACAGTCAGAGCTAAAAAAAACACGTCCGACCCTGTCAATGTCCAACAGTCAACTGAGAACAAGTCCCAGTAAAAAAATTTCAAACTCAAAATATTTTTCATCAACAGTCAGAGCTCCGAAAACACGTCCGTCTTGGTCAACGTCCAACAGTCAACTGAGACTAAGTCGTAGTAAAAAAATTTCAAACTCAAAATATTATTGTCAGAGCTCCGAAAAACACGTCCGTCCTCGTCAACGACCAAGTCTCGACTGAGCGAAAGTCAAATTTTATAATAGCGCGACGTCGGTCAGAACATCGAAAAACACGTCCGCTCTCGACGACGACCAAACCTTGAATGACAGCGAATCGCATTACTGACCAAGAATTAAGATGTAGATTCATTGCGTATTTGGTGATTTATCGTAGAATCATACTTACGATTCAATCCATAGACCTAAAATGCTATCCACATAGATCTTGTGATGACTTTAGTTTCAAGAACATACAGACTGAACAATTTTCAGCATGTTTGTCCTTAAAAATGAAACTGTCCATCCTTTCTTCCAATATGCCTTTCGAGATCCAGTTAAATCATGGTGTAGATTTAGTTTTTCTCTACAAATACAGATTTACAAATTCAAAGCAGTTTCGTCAATAAGAAATCAACATGCGATGTCGATCTACAGAAATATGCCAGTTCTAGCCTATACAGAAATAAATCAACGCAAACGCACTAACCGTCATTGCCCTGAAATAATCCTAAATCATGTTAAATATTCAATCCATACACTATTGAATAAAACAAAGACACAAAACATCCATTTCTCCACGCGTTTATTTTTCTTCTATAGGCCTTAACAAATCAAGATTCTCGAAAAATCGAGAAATCAATATCTAACATGACGCAACGAATCTACACCGAGAACTAAAGCGACTGGCCAGTTGTTTTTGTTTCGGCTCTGTTTTGCTATTCTAGGCTTGATGTTCCGGAAAGAAATATCACAACCTATACACCAAAATGTTCAGCATGAAAATCCCTACATGATGATATTAGTATGATTTGTGTATCTGTAAAAATGTTCATGTAAGCATCATAGTTCGCCGAAACTACAAGTAAATTTGCGTTTAAATCAAACTATCTTGTATAGCCCGTTGTGTAAGAAATGAACAAATAATGTGGTTATATGCGCGTTGAAATTCTTGTTAATTCTGTTGAAAATTTCATTGAAATCGACCCATGGGTTGCAGAGAAAATCAACTTAAACCGCTTGCGAAGAAACACAGTTTTTCTATAAACGTCGCTTTAAGTTGTAGGATGAGAAATATTAAATGACGTCATAAATTTGCACCGAGAACGAAGGGTCAAATTCTTTGCGATTTATGAAATTTGTGTTTGTTGCGATATGGTTTTCGGTCCGTATTATTGAAGTCTTTCTCAAAAACATCGAGTATGTTACACCAAAATGCGCAGAATTTTATCCGCTATCGAATGATACCAAACTAATTGTATTTATTTAAGAGGTGAACAATTGTCCTTCATAAGAACTTGAGTTTGGTTTAAAAAGTGAAGTTTTGACACATAAGCGTTGTTCTGAGAGCAAAATGCAAAGAATACAGATTGTTCATGTCAGCTTGCTGATTATCGTGAAGAAAATTTCATGAAAATATGTCCACTCGTTCCCGAGAAATTCGACATAAACCGCTTCCAAACAAACACAGATTTGTGTACTGTTCGCTATGTAACGTCGTTCGGTTTAACTCGATACTTGAAAATCCGTTTGTTGTAGAAGCGCTTTTTGGCTGCATTTTCGTTGTGGTAAGCTTAATGTGGAATGCTGTACATCATTGTGTGCGGAATGAAATTACCTATACTATGATACCTATGTTATGCCTATAACAGCAAAGACAAAAAGGTTTTTTTCTTACCGATGTGTTTTTCAAGCAAAAAAGTGAAAATTTCTCACATACACGATATGATTAGAGCAAAATGTTCCCAACAAAAAATGATGCTAACATAGTGCCTAAAGTTTCATGTTGATCTGTTCACTGGTTGTTGAGAAATATCACTCAAACTGTTTTTGCAAAAAATCCGATTGTCCGTAGGGCCACAACAAATTGATCAGTTGTTCTACGGATTTTGTCCAAAAAAAATTGGAGCGAGCGAGCGAAATAAAAATAAAAATATTTTTTTTCCATTTTCGATAAAATCGGAGGCGAGCGAAAAGCGCAAAATAAAAAAAAATCCTATCATGCCCATAGTGTTTAAAAATTACTCCCAAACGCCATCATAACTTGATATCTTGTCAATAATTTCTTCTTCATCTGCTCTGTTCCATAAATTGTTGTCAAAATCAATATATATGTAATAAACTAAGCAACTAATTTCTCCATTTTTTCTTTGACCATGTCCTGCAAAGGGTTTTGTGCAACAAGTCTTCAATAGTGATTCTGCTATTAAATTAACGACCGGCAGTAAATACTAAATAACCATATCTTAACTATAAGAAAGTAGACCTTATACAAGGTAATTGTCATTATCAAAATATATATTTGATACACCAAGTCATTCACTACCAACAGTTTAATAACATGAATATGAAATGTCATACAATAAACACAAAACAATTTATGAATCACTAGTATAAGATCTGTATCTTTAAATGACACGACGAAACAACTGGACGCCACCATTTTTTTAAACCGTAAACCAGGACTCACACTGGCTCTTATTTTTTTTTATCGACTCGCAACATCGTTGCGTGTTTTCATGTCAGGGAATAGTTATATCTTACCGTTTTAATTGCTATAAAATTATACTTCACTGTGCTGTATTATATTAATTAATTATGGCATTAACAAAAGCATTAGTATACTTCGATTTTTATATTAACATTTTTCTCAATTGTTCATTGCAGTAAACTTGGATAATTATTTTTTATTTAAACATACACTCTTAAACTATCTACAAGATGTTAACAAAATATATCCATAAATAAATTAAAATTAATAACTAACATAATGACTTGGCTTGCCCTGTTAAATGTACCTTAATATATAAAGGCTGAACAAAATGTACACCAAACAGATACTTTGAATTTATAAAATGGACATGTCAGAAACAACTTATATGTGTGGATATTAGATGTAAGAAATCAAGGACAAACCGCTGGTCAAAACTGTCCGAAATGTAAACATACCCGATAATCAGTCCATTTGACATAATCCAGACATCCAATTTCACACATCCTTTATCAACAAGATAATCCTTTAATTGACTGTTAATTAACTGCTGATATTACGAGAGCTTGCTAGCAATCATCTTTAATTAGGCAATGAATGCTGACAAACAGCTCGTTGTGTTTTCACAAATTTGATAAAACGTTATAAGAAATTGCCGAGTTGAAATACCCATGGCAGCTGTGCCAGACTGGCTGTTGGCGATTAAAGGTCTGGGTCATAAATTGTGTGTTCTGTACATAAACCAGTCGCCGCAAAGTGCCTTATTCACGTCTATATCAGTACCAATTGCTTGTTATAATTTGGGTACACCACAAAGGCGGTGTTTAACGTAAAATGAGACTCATTGTTGAAAACTTCATTTTAAAAAATCGGATGCGGGGCAAACTTGTAGGTGCGGGCGCAAAATAATAAGAAATTTTTTTTTTTTTCGATTTACGATTTTAAGGTGCGGCAAATCCGACGAACATCTGATCAATTTATTGTGGCCTAGACTACATGCAATGAAACGACGTTGAGCATTTTGAAGTTATTTTCAAAGCGTGTTATATAGGAAAACTGTTTTCGGCCAGTATTGATTAAACGATACAATAAACCATCGAGTATTTGGTATCAAAATGCGCGGAATTGAATTCCCTACAGGTTGATACCAAATTCATTACACTATCTGAGAAGACAAAAAAGTTTTCTTCTAAGCGATGCGAAAAAGTGAAAATTTCTTATATATGCGTTATGACCAGAGCGAAATTGACATAAACCAAAAAATGTAGCTTATGTCGAGCTGAACAATCTGGTTAACATTTCTTGTTTGTATCTCAAGCGGTTCCGAAGAAAAGCTGTGTTAAACTTTGCAAAAATCAGTTTTCAACTCGTTGCGCTGTCACGACGTTCAGTAAATACTTGGAAGCTAAAAGATTAAAATGCGTTTCGTGTAGAGCCGTTTCGGGCTGTATTTTCATATCGAGAGGAACACTAATTTACTGTAATACATCAAAATGTGCGGAATTCAATTTTCTATAACATGATACCTATATCTTGATGTTTGTCATGAAGACAAACAAGTTTTCTTCTTAACGAAGTTTTCAAATTCATTTTATCCGTATGAATGTTCATTTGAAAGCAAAATGTACTGAACAAAATGTGTCGTTAGCATTGAGCTGAATATTTCTGGTGAAAAATTCATCAAGATATCATGAGTACTTTCGGAGAAATATTCAGTTAACCCTTGTGTAGAAAATCAGCTTTCGTTGTAAACATTGCTCTATCACGACGTCGTGTTTAATTTGGTAAGCGAGGCAAAACGCGCATATAGAAAAGTAGTTTTCTGAGCGCATTGTTGCAGTGGTAGTCAAAACCATACAGCGTTATACATACATATATTCGGAGTAAAATTCTGAGTATTTTGATACCAATTTCATTGCAGTAGGTACAAAGATGGAAATGTTTTGTTCTTGCGAATGTTTTGAAAGTGATTTTAGTTATGTAAGTGTTTAAGTGAGACACATATGTACTGAAGAAGTATTTTAGCTAGCATTGAGCTGACTATTTTGGTAAAAATTTGATCAAAATATCTGCAGTGGTTGTTGAGAAAAACGCTCTTAAACATGTTGGCTAAATATGAGCTATCTGGGAAATTGCAGCGAATTAACGTTGCGTAAACATTCTGAAGAAATCGTTCTGAGTATACAGTGCTCTGGTTGTTTTTGGCCAGTATTGTTGTAGCGATATGATAAACCATATACAATCAGACATCAAGATGTGCGGAATGAAATTACCTATTCAATTATACTAATTTTGTATCTCTAGTACAACACATGAAAATCTTTCCTTCATAACAACGTATTTTTCGTGCTAAAAAGTGAAGCTTTGTCATATAATCGTTTAAGCTAGAGCAAAGTGTATAGAATAAGTATTGTAGTGTTAGTCAAGGCGAGTGATTCGGTGAAAATTTAATCACAATATCTCCAGCAGTTGTTGAGAAAAACGGACTTAAACCTTTTGGGTAAAAATCAGCTCTCCGAAGACTACATGCACTGAAATGACGTTGCGTTTTAGGTTTAACTGTACTCAATGACCTCGCAGCGCTGCGTTTCGATTTTCTCATGTAACTCACTTGTTTTGAATAAAAATACTGCAAACACCGACATTTGATTTTATTTTTCAGGATGAAAGTATAACAAAGCATATATTACAACAAATATAAACTGATTGAAAGTATAACAAAGCATATATAACAAATAACAACAATATATACACGGATTTAACTAAAATCATTCTTTCGAGCATATCAAACATTCTTTTCTCTGTCACACAAAATGGAAACATATCCATTTCTCCACGTTTATTTCTCTTCTATAGGCCTAAACAAATCAAGATTTTTGAAAATTCCAGAAATCAATATCTAACATTACGTTAGAAAATACACTCCGAGCGCAGCGATTTAAAGCGGTGAGCGAGAGTTCATTTGTGTTTGTTTTAACTCCGTTTTATGCTGATAGTAGCGTTGTACTACAAAGAAATACCATAAACTGTATATCAAAATAACCCCCGTCGCATTCCCTACAAGATGATATGAGCATGATTTGTATATCTGGACAATTGTTCACGCAGCATTCAGTTTTCTATGAAAAAAACTAGTCGCTTACAAGTAAAATTGTGGTTAAACCAAAATATTTCATATAACCCGCTACATTAGCAAAATACATATACAATAGTTATATGCGGGTTTGATGTCTAGTTAATCTGGTGAAAATTTCATTCACTTTGGTCAACGGGTTGCAGAGATATTCAAGAAAAACGCTTTACAAACAAACACACATTTTTTGACAGCGCCGCTCTAAGTTGTAGGATGCGTTTTATCTATCGACGTCATCAATATGCACCGAGAGCCAAGGTTCAAGATTCTGTGCGTTTCTCGAAATTTCTGTTTGTTGTGGTATGGTTTTCGGCCTGTATTTTTGAATCGTTGTATGAAACCAACAAGTATGTTATATAAAAATGTTCAGAATTGTATTCCCCATAAAATGATACCAAACATATCGTGTTTATGTTACGCGTACAAATGTTACTACATAAGACCCGACAGTGCTGCAAAAAACTTCAATTTTCACCCAGACGCGTAAACGTTAGCGAAAAATTATCAGCGAACGAGTTGTTCTATTGTCTTTTCTGGTTATTTTGGTGAAAATTTCATCAAGATACGACCATCCGTTCCCGAGAAAATCGACTTAAACCGCGACCTAACAAACAGAGATTTTGAGTACAATTCGACGTTCAGTTTCGCTCGATACTTGTAAAATGCGATTGGTTTGGATCCGTATTTCGACTGTAGTTTTGTCACCATTAAGCCTATTGTGGAATGTTATACACGAAAATGCGCAGAAATGAATTCCCTATCCGATGATACCCATTTTGCTGTACTTGTTTTTCATGGTAAAAAAAAATCCTTCTTACGAACGTGTTTCTTACGGCAAAAACATGGAATTTTTCGCATATACAAAGTTATAAGAGCAAATTGTTCACTACAAAAAATCTTGCTACCATCATACATGATACTATACTTAAGATTTTCATGTCGATTTGTCCACGCGTCTACTTCTACGCGAATCGCCGATTCTCTGTTTACTTTCGATAAACGACGTTGTGTATTTTATGTTGAATTTTAAGAAAGCGGGTTTAACGAAAATGTGTTTTCGGGCAGTATTTCCAAACTACTTTGAGTAACCATATGATGTTATACATCAAATTATGTAATTTATCGTTGTAATATCTGGCAACACAAAAAAGTTTTCTTCTTAGAGACTTGATTTTCATGCAAAAAACTGTAAATTTCACCCAGATGCGTAAACGTTAGCGAAAAAATATCAGCGAATGAAATGTAGCTTACATTGAGCTGAACACGTCGGTATATCTATCATCTTCCTATGACAAACCATTCCAAAATAAGGCCGTGTTAAACTTTTCATAAAAACAGGTCGCTGTCCACAGCGCTGTCACGACGTTGATTCAAAACAATGGAGTGTTAAGACTAAATCGCGTTAGTGCAAAATCGTTTTCGGGCTGTATTTTCGTGTTCGTATGAACAACCATATAGTGTTATACATCAAATTACGCGGAATGGAATTCGCTACACGAAGATATGAATTTCGTTGTAGTATGTGGCAACACACAAAACTTTCCTTCATAGCGAAGTTTTCAATGCTGAATTTCTTAGTCAAACAATACATTGATAGTAAGTAAACTGATCAATATCTGTAGAGAAAAACATGCTGATTACAGTAGCGAAAATTTGAACTCGATATCTTAACCCGTTTCGGAGATATTCATCTTAACCCGAACGTAAACATGAAAACCAAAATTTCTGTGCTGCGCGCTGGTAACGTCGTTGAGTCGAAGTAGAGTTTTTGATTTCGCAAAGTTAACCCATTTCAGTCGGCAGTCAACCGCCCTGAACTAAGCGTGAGCAAAGTTGGAGCGATTGTTATTCGACTTTAGGATAGGTCAACCTAATTGATACAAAGTTATTACTGTAGATTTGAAAATGGAAACATACACAATGATTTTAGCAAAATGTTTCTAGCACCATTTACGTCTCGGTGCGTTTTGTAGTTGCACTGATTGCAAATAAATGTTTCACTTGAGCCAAGTGTTTTGTTGATAGTTCCACACAATCCGCAAGTCTTTGAGGTGTATGCTTCATCTTGAATAATTAGCGTACAGTTAGTATTTGTTGTTCTATTTGCTAGTCTTTCGCGAAATCTGTAGTGTTGCCAACATAACAAATCCCTGTTGGCTCGATTTGCTAGGTGGTTTTTACGATCCTTGCGTACAATTTGTGACACGTTAATTTTACCCAACGCAACATACTGATATTCTTTTACGAGATGCGAGGAAAGTTTTAGATGAATATCGTCTACAAACGTTTTGATTTTCAAATGCAATTTCTTCAACGAAACAATCCGTTCTTCTGCGGCTTGCAGTTGTTTTTTGTTTTGTGCTTTAGTTAAATGCATTTGAGCGTGGTCGATTCTGTTATGTAATTTGCGTATCACATATTGCTTGTCTTCCTCGATGCCAACTTGAAAGGCGCTACAGTCTACTGGGTCATAAACGGTTGCGAACGTCCGACCTCCAGGATCAATGCCACATACACGTTTGTCAATCGAGTCGTTTGATGCGTTTCTGCGTGTAAATTTGGGATCGCATGGAATGTTCATGACAAACTTTCCGTTAGCTCGTTTCACAATTTTCACATCATGATCAATGGGTGGGATTTTTGAAATAGGTTTAGCAAGTTTTAGGAAGCGTTCTTTGGGTTTGGAACGCTTTTCGAAATTGTCCGGCATCATACAGATATATCGGTTCTGCATGTTGCAATTTTCTGTAGAAACATCCTTACATGTTAGGAGTCGTATGTATTGTTTCTGAACACAAAACGATCCTTGAACGATATTCGAAACGGGCATAGGTCGTTTAAGTTTTGATTTTAGAGATTTAGCTGCCTTATGCGACGTGCAAAAGTTTTTGCATGATGTTAGCTTTATCGAAGACATTTTGTTCTCAAAAAACCAGGCGTCGTTCTCTATCCTGTACTGTGGGTCAACATCGCTCGCATTTGTTTTGCAGACGATTTTCTGTAGCGCAAATTGGTTTGCCTGTAAACCTTTTTCATTTACCAACCACAGACACCAATTGTACGTATGGTTAGATACACGGAGCATTTCGTTTAGGATTGATTTTTGGTGTTTGGTAGGACGCAGACCAACCGAAAACGATGTAAGAAACTTATCTGAATGCATTTTTGGTTTTTTGACACTAGCCGAGTGTAGCAATTGATCGGAGATTTCATTGTTTGTGAACGTTTTTCTTCGTATAGATTTCCACCAATGCCACATGGTTATGTGTTCGTGGACATTAGCAGCGTTCCACAAAGTTAACTGATCTCGTTTGCGTTTCATGTTTGTAAACTACAAACTATCATAACGTTTACGTATATAGTATATTTTTCTTATGCTTTCAGCGGGCAAATACGACTGAATTCGAGTCCCGACAAAAATGGTATTAAGTAACCGCAACATATTTGCACTGTCTGCGGTTAACACTATACGAATGTACATGACTGTACAGCATTGATCGGTTCACAATATCAAGGTAGTAGAATGTATAACGCTTTCACTAGTCATGTACTGGTAGAAAGAGATCTGGGTTCAAGTCCCAGCTTTGACGTGAATATGAGAAATCGCTGTACGAGTCAAATTCAGCTCTATTGCTGTTACAACTGGTACTGTTTTTTGCTTGCTCAGCAGTCTTACTCTTATTGAAAACAAGGTTGAGAAATGTATCTTGTACTAACCCATTTGGTATAGTAACACATACTGTTAATCTACAAAGAATATTTGCTACTGTACCAAGCTAATGTGATATATCTCTTTTTACTGGCATTTCAGTGTAGATTCAATAAAAAGAAAAAGGCAGTTGTAAGGTTTTGTTCGTTTTATTGACATATAATTAACCAATTATCCCATAACCTGGTCCAAAATTACAAGTCGTTTGCCCATCATATTGTATGTTACACTTCATACAAAACATTTTCCCACCATTTTTGCCATATACAAATTCCCAGTACTTCAAATACAATTCATACAACAGAACCCGTGTCCACATTTCTTACTGATAACACGAGGTGGGTTACTCAGGTTTTTACAAATTTTACACGAGTCAACATTGTTCTGCAAATCACTTGTGATACTGTCAATAGCATTCGAAATGTTTGTAGATGCATTTGACAAACACGATTTTGTCTTTGGTTTGTCCCCTTCTTCAGGTTGTACGAACTGTAACGCCTTCTCAATAAAAGCGACTCTAGACTGAGATTTCGATACCAGCGATTTCAGTTTGTCTTGTCGTTTTATATACTCGTCAATAAAATCGCATTGTTGCTGACTACTTGAATTTGAGTCCTGTTTCACATTTCGCGAGCCTTTAGGTTTCTTAGTACTGGTCTCAGAATTGGCACCCGCTTTGCGTTTGTGCGACTTCGTTTTACTACTACTGGTAGAGTCATTGCTACTGTGCTGCACAATTTGCTCCAAGAAATTTGCTGCCTGCTCATCTTCTAGCATGTTGTGTTCGATCAACCCCTGTTCGTCGTCTTGCAAATTACTTAGAACGTTATATAGCTTAGTGCATTGTTCGTCAAGCTTGCTGGCCGTGTAATGAAAATTGTTATCGTCATTGAAACTAAAACCTACATCGGTAAGCTGTTTTGAGACCATGTTGCTCTTATCACTAAAGTGAGAATGATTTAGGTTATGCAAAAACAACGTTTTATGGTAAAGAAGTTAATAAAGTAACTATTGTATTCGTCGCCACGTTCGCTGTTTGCCGAGAAAATAGTGTAGAGCGGCAAGATGTCATACTATACCATGTTTATGTCTGTCTTTTTGAGGTCCCGTCAATTGTGAAGAGAACGTTTGTCAGAAATCGTTTGCTGGTTTACAACTCTCGACACAAGTGCTATATATCATGTATTATACTGTCGATCATGCGAATAACAGTTTCTACTTCTACCATATTACTACCGATACAAGACAAAGACATAGAATACTATTCAAATCTGTTTTATTGTAGTACATACAATCATAACATCTAATCTGTTGACAAAATTTTGACAAAGCCATCTGTTTCACTTCGACACATCGCGCATCGATTGTCACAGATCATCGTTAGACAACATGTTTCGCAAAACGTGTGCTTACACTTAACAAGAGTGCAGTTTTTCTCTGCGTCGCAACAAATAACACACGTTCGCAAGTCTTTCACTACTTCTTCCTTCTCCCGCTCACACTGTGCTGTCATTGCAGTCACCCTTTCTTCCATTTCAATTTTATTTTGCTCGCGCAGATTCTGTTCTCGCTGCTGGAACTGGGCCGTTATTGCGTTCACCCTTTCTTCAAGTTCTATTTCATTCTGTTCGCGCAGATTTCTTTCTCGCTTAGACCATTCTTCTTCAAACAAACGTTGCTGGTCGTCTACAATGCACTTGCTCGCTTCGCCATGGTAATAAGCAGCTTTTTGCAGACACAAAATGAGTTTGTTTAGCGAAACTCGACCCTCCTTCGTTATAGCGAAGTCGCTATTGTGCGCGAAAGCCGTGAACTGGCCACTAATTCTGTTTAGGTGATATCCCATCGCCTTGAAGTCTTGCGATGCTGACTGTTTTGGCCGAGTGTACGGAGTTTGCTGCGAGTGTCGCTTTCGTTTTCCTGTCGAGGCCGAAGTACTACCAGTACATACAACATCAGGTTCCTCGAACGTTGGTAGTCTGTGAGCGTATTTCGACATGTCAAGCAATATGATGTTGACTCTACGAGTGCCAAATCACGAATGATGACAATTCTAGTACAGATCGCCTTTTATACAACCAGCATCGGTGCTTTTTTTGTATATAGACCTAGTACATAGGACTTATTAAGTCGTAACAACATGAGCACAATGAGTGGCAAATTTCTTACTCGTGGTAGAAGCAGACATTCGTATTTGAGAAAAACGCTGAGCAAAGTTTCATGTGTAAGAGATTTTGATCGTACATACGTTAGTGAACTAGGCGTCTATCTAAGACAGACATTTCCCACATTACGCGATGACTGCCGCTTGTACATCAAGCACGAAGTACCAATTCAAAACAGGCGACCCGATTTCGTTATTCATATACCAGATATCGCTCTAATACTACTCGAATACAAAACGTCCAACGTGACAACGAAATTGCGAACAGCATATCTGTATCAAGTTATCGATACATTTCACAAGTTTCGACAGAGTTTGAGTACTACGGAAACATCTAGCAGCATACGCTTAGTCAGCATTTTAGTCACAAGAAATTCGTCAACTCGACAGAACAAAATTGTTTGCGTGAAAAATGAGTCAATCCCGAATAGATGTTATATGCTGTAACATTTTGGTCAGTTTTCATACGAGATGATATAACACAGCGCTTGAGGCTTGATTTGTCGACGTATATTCGTATAGTGTTAACCGCAGACAGTGCAAATATATTGCGGTTACTTAATACCATTTTTGTCGGGACTCGAATTCAGTCGTATTTGCCCGCTGAAAGCATAAGAAAAATATACTATTTAAGTGAAACGTTGTGTTGCTGTGTATTATACGAGCATGACACGCAAACTAGATCAGTTAACTTTGTGGAACGCTGCTAATGTCCACGAACACATAAACCATGTGGCATTGGTGGAAATCTATACGAAGAAAAACGTTCACAAACAATGAAATCTCCGATTGTGACACGACACAATTGCTACACTCGGCTAGTGTCAAAAAGCCAAAATTGCATTCAGATAAGTTTCTTACATCGTTTTCGGTTGGTCTGCGTCCTACCAAACACCAAAAATCAATCCTAAACGAAATGCTCCGTGTATCTAACCATACGTACAATTGGTGCCTGTGGTTGGTAAATGAAAAAGGTTTACAGGCAAACCAATTTGCGCTACAGAAAATCGTCTGCAAAACAAATGCGAGTGATGTTGACTCACAATACAGGATGGAGAACGACGCCTGGTTTTTTGAGAACAAAATGTCTTCGATAAAGCTAACATCATGCAAAAACTTTTGCATTTCGCATAAGGCAGCTAAATCTCTAAAATCAAAACTTAAATGCCCGTTTCGAATATCGTTCAAGGATCGTTTTGTGTTCAGAAACAATACATACGACTCCTAACATGTAAGGATGTTCCTACAGAAAATTGCAACATGCAGAACCGATATATCTGTATGATGCCTGACAATTTCGAAAAGCGTTCCAAACCCAAAGAACGCTTCCTAAAACTTGCTAAACCTATTTCAAAAATCCCACCCATTGATCATGATGTGAAAATTGTGAAACGAGCTAACGGAAAGTTTGTCATGAACATTCCATGCGATCCCAAATTTACACGCAGAAACGCATCAAACGACTCGATTGACAAACGTGTATGTGGCATTGATCCTGGAGGTCGGACGTTCGCAACCGTTTATGACCCAGTAGACTGTAGCGCCTTTCAAGTTGGCATCGAGGAAGACAAGCAATATGTGATACGCAAATTACATAACAGAATCGACCACGCTCAAATGCATTTAACTAAAGCACAAAACAAAAAACAACTGCAAGCCGCAAAAGAACGGATTGTTTCGTTGAAGAAATTGCATTTGAAAATCAAAACGTTTGTAGACCATATTCATCTAAAACTTTCCTCGCATCTCGTAAAAGAATATCAGTATGTTGCGTTGGGTAAAATTAACGTGTCACAAATTGTACGCAAGGATCGTAAAAACCACCTAGCAAATCGAGCCAACAGGGATTTGTTATGTTGGCAACACTACAGATTTCGCGAAAGACTAGCAAATAGAACAACAAATACTAACTGTACGCTAATTATTCAAGATGAAGCATACACCTCAAAGACTTGCGGATTGTGTGGAACTATCAACAAAACACTTGGCTCAAGTGAAACATTTATTTGCAATCAGTGCAACTACAAAACGCACCGAGACGTAAATGGTGCTAGAAACATTTTGCTAAAATCACTGTGCTTGTTTCCATTTTCAAATTAACAGTAATAACTTTGTATCAATTAGGTTGACCTATCCTAAAGTCGAATGTTAATCGCTCCAACTAGCTTACGCCTAGTTCGGGGCGGTTGACTGCCGACTGAAATGGGTTATAGCGTCAGTTTCATCCATGTTTTGAGAAATATTTGTTTAACATTTGCAGCATCTAATACATTTTTCTGTCAAAAATGCTCTTGACCAAACGATACATGTTTTGCTCTCTCTGCTTTCGATTGCAACAAAACGCTGTTAACCGTATGAATTCGCCTAATCTGATTTAGGTCTGTCCAGCAGAAACCATATTTCGGGCTTGTCAAAATTTGTTCAACATCAACATAGTACACCACGTCTGAATTTGTTTTCTTCCAGCATTGATCTCTTTGCGAAAATGAAAACTCAATGTCGGGGTATATGTCTTTCAGATACATGTCAACAGCGCTATTCCACTGTTCAAGATGTAAGTGTAGCATGTGGCGAAATAAGCTCAGATCTTTTAGTTCGAGTGCTAGCATTGTGTTTTTGTGGTGCGCACCACATGACTTTTCATTTTATAACCTATATAACATTTTTTTGCCATCATACACAACAAACAACTGTTAACAGTTCAACAGATTTATCTGTGTACATTTCGGCAGGCTGATGTTGAAAGCTGGCCTCTTCGCCACAGCGATTTCAGCGTCCCAGTCCTCAGATGGTGTGGAAACTGGCTTGATGCTTGTTTGTTCTGAAACACAAAACGCAAATCAATGTTATTTCAACAAATCAATATCATGGTAAATAACAGTCAAATACTACAACAACCTGTGAAATAAGCGCCACTAAATGCATAACACTTACTTTGCTGAGTCTGCGTCTGTGCGATTTCAGCGTCCCAGTCCTCTGTAACTGGCACTTTGAATGAGCTAGAGCTGTAGTTAGACATGTTGTTACTTCGGTTGTCAGATTGCAAATGACATGACATGACAGTCACTCAGCCCTTTTTATACCCAGTCGCTGGGTGAGAGACAGTAAACCGAAGCTATTGTCACATGAGTAGTTAAACAGAATCTTGACAGTTTTGCTGACAGAGTGGTATTCTACACTCACGAATTTGTACTTTGATTGCTCCAAGAGCTCAATTTCTCTCCGAAGCGTGATTGAGTCATCTTGTTGTGAGAGTAGGTCTGTTTTGTCGCGGATGCATTTCAGTCGAAAGTATTCAAGTTTTTTGTTCCAAAACTCAGTAACACACTTGGGTACTAGCGTTTGACCATATCGTTTTACCAAACACGATGCTAGTTTTTCTACTGTATGCTTTGAGAATTTCAGTACTCCGGTTAACGCAAAAGCGTATATCAAGTGGTAGCTTGTAGCTGCCATATCTTTGGTGCATGCATTGGAAAAGTAAATATGGCACTGGTGTACCTCGTTACCAAAAATGTCTTCGTAATTAGTTTGCTCGCATAGTAGAAAGTCAACACCATCGCTTTTTGAGTTTGTAAACCTTACTTTGACATACTGAATGTACTCAGATCTCGAGCAGTGAATGAAAACCTGTTCAATGTCATGTTGTGTGAAATCTATAGGCAAAACAGTCGTGTCTTTCATAGCGATATAGCATGATTCGCTAAAGTCATAATTTCTATTCAGATAGGCAGCTAACAACTCGGGCTTGTTTGGTAAATGTTTATTGTTAATGAGTGAATGCAGTTCACATTCGCTCTTGCTGTCTCTGCGTCGAGCCATCTCTGTACTAGACAGTCAACAGTATGTTGGCATATAAGGCAATCTTAATAATGCGACGACTGGTATAAATAGCGGCGCGACCAACAGACTATGTCTCATTTGCGATCTGACAACCGAAGCGACAACATGTATCTCAGAACACTATGCGAGGAATTCATTCGTGAGAAAAGAAACTTCAATGCCAGCGGTCACCAGAAGAAGTACATGTTTAGCGTGACATGTCCTTTCACTGATGCAGAGGGACTGCGTTTCATAGCTATAACGAACAGTCCATACGACTACTTGAACTACAAGCCAACGCTAGACCATGTGTTTCTCGATGAACCAACGCTGGCTGCGTTTGAACGATATGTCGATCTGATGTTTTCAACAGACGACGAGAATGACATGTGCTACTTCAAAATATTGAAAACGCTGATACATGAACAATTAACAACTCTACATGATCGCATTAAGAAGGGCAGATACATGCAGTCGTCTCCAACCGACAACTACAAACTGCCGATATGCATTATACCAGTGCTTGAGTTGCACGGTATCGAAGAATACAGCAAATGTTACACCGTGAAGTCTACTAGCCTGTCTCTAGAAAGAACGCAGATACGATTGAAACTGAACAGCTACTTTCGAGCAGTCATGACATTGCTAGGTTGTTCAGAAAGCGACCTTATAGAAATATTGGTGAGAAAAGGAGTACTGCCGAGTACACATTTTAAGCTGATCAGCACTCAGAAAGAGCTCACCATCGGTCTCAAGATTGTGAAAAGCTATGGTGGAATATATGAAGCGTTGAGACCGAGCATCGAACTGGCAGAGCAGGAGCTGGGGTTTGCTGCAATTAAACCAAAATATGGATATCCGAATTCGAACTTGTGTCAAGCGTTAGAGTTTTTGTTCACAATGCATCCTCTGTACAGACAGCACATTAACAGTCTTGAAGTGAAAACTGAGCTCATCGACGGTGGAAAAGGAAGACTCAGCAATGCCATTCCTAATCGCAAGCGCAAATTTGCCGAAAACTCAAAAGATCAGTCTCGTCTGTCAAAAAAGATGCTTGGTCAGACAGAAGACAAACAGTGGACAAACATACTTGGTCATGTTCAGAAGGCAGTTTCGGACTTGTTTCCAGAGCAGAAAGAGATTATCAGCATGCCCGGTCTGCGAGTCGTTAATGAAGAAATTGTTGAAACGACCAGCCCAGAACCAGTACAGGAGGATCAAACAAGCGACGTCTTACCAGAAAACCCGTGTAAAGTGTACTTTATAACAGAGTCGGCAAACGATGGACAAGAAGACTTACTCTCTCAATCGGTTCGTACGTGCATACCCAACATTCACGTTCCACCTCACTTTCGAACATTTTGTGTACAGAAGGAGTTGTTGACCAACGGTCTTATTTTGTACATTCCTGACACTTTTGCATTGTAGATAGTTTTGCAATGAAATTTCTTATATACGTACACAATGTGTTTTGCTGAATAAAAACCAGTAATGTTGCGTTTCACACTACTAGCTTTGTTTGTTTCTCTGTGTAGCTGTAATGATAACTGCTTTGACAAGTCGCCAGAACGCGACCTTGGTATATTCAATGGCGCATTTACCATTGTATCTTACGATGACACGTTAGGCAAAATCAACAAAATTGCAAATATTCCCGAGAAAACGTATCGTACTCAATATGATCTTCTTGAGGCAATTAGAATGGTGACAACAGAGTCACTGGGCGTGAGTGACAATTATTTGACTATTCAAAATTATGGGAATCGTTTTTGTTTTCGCACCAAAGGCAAACTGTTCCTATATCTTACTGAAAACATATGCATGAAGCTAAACACTACGCAGCATATGCGATTAATAGTACCAGATGAGGTTTTGATCCACCTCAAAACGCGCAGTGCCGATGGTACGCATACTAATGACAGCGATCACATTTCGCCCAATGACCCTGAGAGCACAACATTAGCAAACGATGAAAACGTTTCGCCACATGACCTTGATAACACAACATTGGCAAACAATGCAATAAATGACACTACTCTCGAAACTAACTCTACACATGGATCTAATAGCACAAATGTCAATGCTGAGGATGATGAAAAAGTCTCGGTCGTTGTTGTTATAAAAGCTGTGTTTGGCATACTCGCATTTTTTGCGATAGTAGTAGGTTTGGTAGCATTTGTGACAAAAGTGAGCAAAGAGCGACGTAACGAAAATTACTATTAGAGACATATAAAAATGAGTGTATCTGGATTCTTTTCATGGCAAGCATGCGGTTGTTTATCATTGTATGTCTGTTCATAGTTGCTAGCGCTGAGTCAAGGGTTCAAATGGTTTCTTCGTACGGTCTACAAAATTGTTACTGTAATAACTGCGACCCAAGTAAAACCATTGGTAAAATATACGATGGCGCTTGCTACTTTCTCAGCACGGAACAGCAATTTGTACTCAGTAAAACATATTCATCGCCAGTAAAGGTTGGTGAAAGCGACAACAGCACTGACTATAACGAGTACGATTTGGTCATTTTTGGAGACGGAGACGCTTATTTACAAACAATTTTCAATCAAGTCAGCAATGAACTGGTCTTGACAAACGTTGAACGTTCTATCAAAATGGCTCTGTTCTTTGATCAAAATGAAGCTAAATGCGTTCATTTGTTCAAGCGAAAATATATGATCATTTTATGCGAATCAACTATTACAGCGTTGTTAAAAGCTACTGAAGGAGAGTTTGCTACACTACCACCATTTGAAACACCTTCGTACAGGGAATGTTCGTAAGAACGCAGCTGCATCTATAACATCGCCTAAAACATGTTTCGTTGTCGAAGAAGACGACCAATGTTCTCCAGCGACGCTAGAAACAGAAGCCGATTTTATTAACGCATTTGACTATCTTATAAGTAGAACCCAAGACACTTCAGTCGATGTGTTGTCTAGAGACTTGATGTTCAAAATTGGCGATCTAAACGAAACGCTTCACTTGAACAACTACGCCTTGGTGTTTTCGCGAGTGTCATTTAACGAGAATAGAAGTTGCTTGTACATCGATGTGGCTGTAAAAGCGATATCCTACCAGAATTGTACAACAAAACAAACCCTCTGTCAAATCATTCAACAACCCGATAAGAAGCAGCCCATTGTACCTAGTTTGGATGAATCTCGACCCAACAGCGGTTGGCTAGTGTTTGCTGCGTTTGCGTGTGTGATTGTTTCTTTGGTTATTGTTATAGTTATTGTGTTTGCTCTACAAGGACTTCATAATCGTCGTGTACAAAACCGTGTTCCACCAGAAATCGCTTAAGTTAGTATAATATTCAACATCATACCTGTTTTCAGTTAGTTTGTACATTATGCGAACAATGTTCAGCTGCGAATTTATAGCTGCGATGGTAGCCAACTACTTGCAAGAAAGGCCGTTTGATGATACGACTGAAACACTTTGTGACATTGTTGAATGTGTGACAATGCATGTAGACAGAACTGTAATACAGCATGTGCTTACAAGATATGAGTTAGAGATGGCTATGTTTGATGTCGAGTATTTTTCTGAATTGCTGATGCAAAAACTGAAATATGGTTTGAGTTGGAATGCATTTTTGACTGTGTTTGTCATGTTATCTGCAATTGTACGCGAACTATCGAAATACAATGCAGAAAGCTACTATCATTTGGTGAAGGTTCAAGATATGTTTCAAATGTATAGGTTTTCTGATTGGGTTGCAAAACAACCTGGTCATTGGAATTCACTTGTTGATTATTGTATGCATAGTTGAATAAAAAGACAAAACAAACCAAATGAGTTTTTCACTTTCTAGTTGGCTAGAACAGAAAACTAACTATATTGCTTTAGTTATAAAACTGGTGTATATAAGCTTCGTGTTCAGCTTCACTCACTCATATCTGCGCTGACCACTCAAACGTTTGCACATGTTTGTGAATCTCTTTCTCGTCAAATTACTAACCAAATCGATACTCGAAGAAAGAAAACCAGATCCAATTTGGGACCGTTTAAAACGTCCTGTTGACAATAAGAAGAAGAAGAAGTCATGAACATCACGGCATTCATATCGTTATTCTATCTGCAAGAACTTCACTGGTGGTTATCAACGAGACAGATACGGAACGAGTGCAAGGAAGCGGTAGAAGAAATCATTGTAGCATTTCGAGAGGATGGCTGCTGCTATCGCCCACCAGTAAATTTTGACATTGACATAACAGATATTGTAGATCAATAACCTGTTTGTAGCAATAAAACATATATGAAAATGTATTGATGTGTTGGGTTTTTGTATCGTAACCTAGTAAAAAACAAACACAGTAATTTACAGTTTGATCAAGTTTATTCGAACATTCAATAACATACAACAATCATGACATAACATTTTCATCTCTGCGCTTACGGCTCAGACTTCTACTGAACACCTTTGTAAAGCTTCGTTTTCCATCGTTTTCGCTAGGTTCGTTGATGGACTGAGGTTGTAGATTCTCTTTTGACTCGTTTTCTCTTCTAAGCAGTTCGTTATCATACGCGTTTTTGTTGTGAAACGTAAGCAGTTGTGGTATACGTTTAAGAAACATAGCCACTTCTGTCATGCCAAGGTACTCGGCGAGTTCAATCATATTAACTAGACTAGCGATTGACTGCCAGTCCGTGTAGTCCTGTGTGAGACCGTTACATTGATAATCAGCTAGGTTCATGAGAATTTCGAAAACGTTCATCAGTTCTTGAACACTGTAGTTGGTAATCTTGACATGGTTTGTTTTAACGTTTGTGAACATTTTAACTAGTGCTGCTGGATAAGACCTTTGATCTTTGCCCACATAGAACACAACCCTGTCCTTGCTTTGTTTAAGCGAGTTAATAAGCTTCGAAGTGATTTCAATGCCAACATCATACTTGAGTTTGGTGAACAAGCGATTCGTAGCTTCGGTGTCAGGGACACGATGAATATCTTTAACGTTTACAGTGGACATGGTTTATGCGACTGGTTTGACATTTTTTCCCAAACGAGCCTTTTATATAAATTTTTGCCTTAACGCAATTTGCCAAATCGTATCTTATGATTACAGAGACAGTTGAACATCCACAAAAAGTCGTGCTTCTTTTTCAATTGGGCATCACCACCGATAGTATTTATCATGACCAAGAAAACGTATACGCCTAAAAGCGAGTAAGGACAAAGCGAGGTATTTCTCGAATGCTTATACGTATCATATATGAAGCTGATGTATGCAGAATTGTTAACTGTACTTTCGTCAAATAGAGAAAAGAAATTGTAAGCTTTCAATCTGTTGTAACCACACATTGGATCCCCAAACACAGAATCGAAATGACTTGTAATCTCGCTCGGCGTCAATGTCCTAAACAGCGACATGCGTTCGTCGTCTTTGAACTCATTAAGGACCATTGTAACACAAGTTTGAATACCACAACCGAGTTTAGAGTTGACGTTTGCAAGTTTGTTTTCAAAAGTGCGCATTTGCTCTTCGTATTATGTTATGTACTGATAAATGCATAGTGAACATTCTTTGTGTTGGCGAGAATACATGGGTGAAAACAAGTATGTGTTCTGAGCTAACTGTTCGTCTTCGTCAATCAAAATCTCTTCGATATCCATTGATAACGCAACAAATAGAGTACAGTTCAAGTATACAATTTATTTCTACCACATATACCAAAAAACACCATACAGAACAAGCATCTATCATACAATATTGCAAAAACGTAGTCATTGGTCCTCGTCGCTCATTTCCAAATCACTGAGCATAGGTGTTTCTTTTTTCTGTTTCTTGACAGCTTTCTTCACCCCAGTTTTACGTTTTCGTTTGGCAGCCAGACCGTTCATGATTTGCTGTTCATCATCGTTCAGCGTATCCGACATTTCTGTATCTGAGACATCGATGTCAGCATAGTTACGCTTCTCCTGAACCTTGGTAGATTTTATTCTTTCGATTAAAGCAAAAATGTCTTTATCTTCCCCCGAACTGCTTTCGAGTATGTCGTTGAGCACATCGATGGGAATCATATTGAAGACGTTAGCGCTTACAGTTTTCACTACATCATCACGCAGATTTTTTGTTTTCTTGATACCCTTGATGAGATGCTGTGTTCTCACTTTCAGGTTTTTATACTGAGTGAGTTTAGCATCGATCTGTTTCAGTTTGGCAGATAGGTCGTCTAACTTCATTGTATCGTCTGGTGACATGAAGACACCAGGCTCAACCTCAGAAACCATATTGCTTCTTACGCCGTGCTGAAGTATTGTGTTAGTGAATTCTTGAATACGTTCTCGGTTTTGCATTTTCCTACCGTAACTGGATGTAAACTGTCGCTGTGCCATTGTAGTAAGAGTGAGTGAGTGTACTTGAAATGACAGATACTCAGATATAAATACGAAAAAATATAAGAAAACAAGTTCACTTGTTCATCATTGGTCTGAACAACCTAATGTAGTACGCCTCTTTTGCTTTACGTACATACTGGTCTCTCACAGTCTCCAACAGAAACACAGTAAAGCGCTCTTTCACGTCGTACAAGTGCTTCCCACACTCAATCAAATGATCAGTCGCTCGACAAAAGTGTTGCTCCGTGCGAATGTGAGAGTTGTGCGTATGAATGCGTCGCCTCAGGTTTACAGTTTCCCCAATGTACTCGCCACTACAAGTGTTGCACTTCAAAACATATATAACGTCTTTCGACTTACAAGATAGATTCTCTCCGTCTTCCACCATGTACACAAACCCGCAATTGAACTGAAAACTATTGCCACTCTTTAGCTGAGAACATAAAGTGCAGCGCTCGCTGTTGCATGGTTGAACCTTGTATTCCATAACAACAAAAACGAAGTATAAGGGTGATAACAGTTTATTTGAAATAACGTTTATAGGATTTTTAACAACCAGACACGAAGGTCAGCTGGCAAGCTGAAAACAATTCCCTGTTCTTCCATTGCAAACAAAATGTCAAACCACGAACACGTTAACACATCGACATGCTTGAGCTGTAAAGTTTGTGAACCATTCGCGAAAGAAAATTCCACCGTCAAATCAAACTCGAAAATGTTCTTGTCTTCCACATCGTCAAACATTGTTTCGAAGACACTTTCGAGCAATTCGTGCTCATTTATCGAAACGCTAACATCTTTGCGTATTTGTACCGCAAATTCCATCGTGTCGGCGTTGCTGCCTATCACTTCCAAAGTGTACATATCGTGATAAGAAGTCATTGTGAGATGTGACAAAATAGAAACAAACATCAACGTATATAGTTTCAAACGTTTATAACATTTTCGTTCTTTCGGGCTATGCTATGCAAGGCGAGTATGAAGGCAACTGCAGCCACAACAAGCAAAATAAAACCACCAACGCTTACAGCTACGGTTTCCCAAAATGTTAGCTTTCTCAGTCCCGGTTTGATATCTGTAGTCGTTTTGGCAAATATAACCTCGCAAAGCATAGGACGATTTTTGCACTTTTCCACTGCAATAGTCTTAGTTCTCATATCAACGTAAGTGCATTCCTGTCCGCGATCTGTCGCTTCATTGCTTGAATATACAACAAAGTGATCGCTTGTTGCAAGGCCATCATCTATGTTTTTGATCTGAAATTTGGCCTCAGTCATATTTTGCGCAGTGCTTTGAGTAATGCTCACTAAATACGAAACCACATCGTCATCTACGTCGCTAACGCTAGCAATATTTGCAATCGAACAGTTGGCATCTATTCGAAAACATTTGCCGCTGCTCGCTTTAACAGCACCAACATGACAATATGTAAAGTCGGGCCATGGTAGCGGCTGAACTTGTTTGAAATGGTCTTCTTTCGCTATAAGTACAGCGTGTGCCTATCTATCGCATTCGCTTACCTGGTATTTTCTATTGAACAACGATTTACATTTTGCTTCCACGGAATTGCCATCTCTGGTGCTGTACACGATGAGTTGATATGATGAGGCCTTTTGGGACAGAATAATTTCGTTACTCACTTGTTTATGTAACGCGCTGAGCGAGTCTGACTGTTCGTCGATAATCAACGGTTCGTATTCTTTGAAAGGCGAAGTGTGTTTCGCTGTTAGAACCTTGAACGTTGGATCTAAGTTGATGAAATAACACAGACCGTTGTGCATTTTACCGACAGTAGTAGATTGATTGCATGTGAGACAGTAGCAGTTTTGCAGACCATAAGTCGATGTTTCAGCAACTGTGTTCTTGTTTGAAACAGCTTTATGCTTTATGATTGTGTCGTTGATAGCGTTCAATCGTTGGTCAATATTTTTCTGAATCGCTATAACGGTAAAGTTTGTTTTCCCCGATGCGTGCTCCAAAACAGGAACAGTTTCATCTGCCTTCTTTTTCTCTAAATCATCATTTGTTTTCCCTTTACGGGCCCATGGGTGCTCCAAAACAGGAACATCTTCATCTGCCTTCTTGTTCTCTAAATCATCATCGTAATACTCATCGTCGGAATAGTCATCGCTTTCCAGATTTTGTAACACGTTTCTTTTGTCTGCGATTTCGCGATTCACTTGTTGAATGTTTTCTCGTAAACCCGAGTATTCGTAAGGGTTTCTTTCGAGCTCGACAGTTTTCACGTAATTATAGAGTGCCAAATCATTCACTCTTTGCGTAAGGTATGCTTCTTTTATGACCGTAAACGCTTCATTTAATCCCAAGACCCATTGTCCACTTATATCTTTATCGCACCAAGTACCTAACGATGAACACAATTTTCCGTTAAATCGGATGTTAGCCTGACCCAACACACCATTCGCACAAACCTTACTCCCATTATAGGTCAATGAAAAGTTATACGTTAACAATGGTATCCACGCGTGTGTCGAAATTTCGGTATACACTGATTCTACAAATTGGCTCATTGTGTACGTTTTCGGTTCAATTGCCATTTTTACAGCAAGACTGGGTAATTCGTATACAAAGAACATTCCGTTCGACCTAAAACCGTTAATCACACGGTATTCTGGTTTCGAATAAGCTTCTCTCTTGTTTGGACATCTAGGTAAGCCAATCGTTTTGCATCTCGCTTCTAACTCGTGAGCCTCGAAACCCAGCTCTGGGTTACTAATCCATCGATTGAAAAAGTGTAAATTGTGTTTGATATCATCGTACAGTGAAATATAATCGTATGTTACGTTAATCAAAATGTAAAACGAACCATTGGTAACATCGATCGACTTTTCATGTAATGGCGTAAAACATTGCGAATCATAAAAGTTCGGATTAATACCGCCTAACGCATTTGTTTGCACCACAAGTACGAGTAAAAGCGCACAAAAGTACTCACAAGCATGCATACTGAACATAAAATGTTTTGTCACAAGTAGAAAAAACTCCATATATAGTTTTTATCATTCACTGTTTGCAACATTCTTCTGCAAATTATCGACATGGAAAGTAGTTTGTTGTCAACGAACCAGGCTGCCGCGAATACTACAAAAGTGCCCCATACGGGTGAATTGGAGAAGTTTCTCTTGAACATTGTCTGCAATACTCATGAAAACGATCAAATTGAGACACGTCTATCGAGTGAGAACCTGGTTAGGCAGAGAGAAATAAATTCCAAAAAATCAATATGAACTGTCGCGAATACACAATCGGTGAAATTTGCCAGAAGTTGCGAAACAACATTGGTGTAATTTTGGATACGCGACCGCGAAATCCGAAGTTCTGTACCTTGTTCAAATTGGATAGGTTCCCTTCAGGCGTGGAATGAACGGACTAATGAAACAATATCTAACATACAGTTAGCAAAAGCAGGGTTTTATTTAGATAACTGTTACAAATGCCTGAAGTGTTTTCACTGTTCAGTTATTTTGCAATCATGTGGTACACGAAAAGACATTTGGGAAGAGCACGCAGAATTATTTCCATTTTGTGCTTATGTACGACAATGCCAGGGAGATGAATTCATTCAAAATGTACTCATGCAATCCTATGTGGCAAATGAACAAAGCGACTCAAATGAAAAGTATATTATAGACGAATTCAATTCAAACAATAGGTCTTGTAATGAGAAACACGAAGTCGGATGTTCGTTTGATGTAAGTAGTTTGCTCGAGGAGAATAATCGCCTTCGTAGCAATATATTGTGCAAGGTGTGTTTGGAGGAGCAGTTATCAATAATCATCGTGCCTTGTTCTCATTACGCGGTTTGCGCCCAATGCGTTGCTGCGCTAGAGCGGTATCCTCTGTGTAGATCGCATATCCAAGTGACAATAAGGTCACAAATGGTTTGACATTAACCTGCAACATGATACAGTATTATCATTTTTCTTGCAGTTATCGACATGGATAGCAGCAAACAAAGCATACCATCGTGTTTGTCAAATGATATTGATCATATGGACGTAGACACTAGACAACTTATTTTGAAGCAGATCAACACATACGCAAGACTCAAGGCTGCGATGGAACCAACGAAAACGATCATGAGACTATTTGACGAAATTGTTGAGGAAACTGTAAGAAAAACTGATATTGGAAAAATCAAGATTCAACAAGCCCTCATGAACAGCTGTAACACGAGAAATACTTTTTCGGTGTGGTCGTTTCTGATCACTGATCGCAAGAAATATACAATGAACGTGTTACAAACAAAAGCTTGCTTGTGCAAATTCGACTTTCGGTACAGTTGGACGCACAACAACAATTGGATCATTGGTGTGATAGATTTCCACGGCGTTGAGAAAACACAAATGGCCGTCAAGTCAATTCTTGGCACTGAGCGTGTTTGTGAAACGTACAGCATGAGCGCAATGACAGGACATACCAATAGTATTTCTATGTCTGATACTCAGTCAAACAGGTATTGTTAGCGAAATCAGTTATGTTTCTTGGTGTATGACATAAAAAGTAAAAAACAACGAATATATGCGTTTTGATAAGTTCTATTCAAAATCACAAATCAAATACGAAAGGACATACAGGACACAGTTGTCGATGTCTATGTTTCACGCTGCCTTTTGCAATGTCCCAGATATGCGTATGGCAAAACACGCACCGAATGCAGTCGAACAAAATGTCATAAATGAACCCTTGGCTAGCCATGTCTTCCTTCGAGTCGCTAGGTTCATATTGTAAATCATCAAATGTTTTGAGTCTCTGATTAACATCTTGGTTTTTGAAATACAAGGCTCTAGACGGAAAGGCCATGTTTGCAAATTATGTTTGTTACAGTTACACGATTAGTTCAATATATATCAACAATTTTGTAATATCTACTTGCGAACAATACCACATGTTTGCAAAACAGTCTCTGGCAATTGTTTCAACCATTCAGCTTAGCAACTAACCAAAGCAATCACAAGTGGGCATATTGACAAGCATTCTTGAGATGTTCTACCACAGAAATCACAACGTGTTTCATTTTGGTCAGATTCTTCTTCCACAATACCATAGTTGTTTCTGCGATATTGATTTTCATATTTGTTTTCCAAGTACCTTTCGAATGACTCATCGTCGGAAAAGTAGATACGGTTGGTTTCTTCTTCATACTTTTCACCACGTGTTTCTATCATGAGTGTTGGAATCATTTTCAATACTGCAATCACTATCATCGTTTGTTTCATGATAATGTGTGTGCTTTTGGTCTCTTTTGGCATTCCGTAGTTTTGTTCTACGTTTCGATAGTTGCCTTCTCTTACGTTTTTGAACAGCTTTTTGATGCTGCCTTGCAGTTTGTTTTTGATTCGATTTGTAAAAGCTTATTTTTCACGATTTTCGATTCGTTTGTTTCGAACTCACTACAATAATCACTACAATAATCATCATAGTCATCTTCATCGATGTAGTCATGATTTGTTTGAAACCATCTGCAGATAGCGCATCGATTATTGTCAAGAATTTCGCTATTTTCACTGTCATATCCTTCTTCCATTCTACCAAAACAGATCCCCATTGCGACTGAACGGTTTAACGCTGAATGAGACAGTATATATCCTGAAATGGCTGAAAAACGAAATAATTTTCCCGATAGAAAATCGACACCCGGCAAATTAGCGGGGGGTCTTTTTCAAAACACCACCCCCCCTTTTCCAACTCAACGAATTTTTCTAAGGCATATACTATAGCCCGGAACACCCACAAAAACGAGCGCAATAAAAAAAAGTGGCTGTAGTGTTTGATTACACATTATTGACATAAAGACATTATGAGGATTGTATTTCTCTTTATTCTTTTTAAGTTAATTTTTTATAATTTATTTAATCATGTTATAATAAAATTTATTACAGTTGCTGTTTATAAATTTGCTGCCAATACTGGAATAAAGGAATTCAGCTTAATATGATTCTGAATTGGTGTCATCAGGAATGGTCTGCAAGGGTAGCCACTATCTCCTAACAGAAAGCCACGCCCCGGGTCTGAATAATAATTTATTTAAACATTTATTTTTGATGAACTATTTATGATAATGGGCATTATAGAAGTAAAGTAAAATCAGTATGCATTATATAAACAGTATTGACTAAACGGTCTGCTTTTGTGTGTTTATAATTATATGAAAATCACCTTTTGATCCATGCATTTGCTTGTTCACCATTATGTACCTTGATGGTTGGCTTCCAAATATCTCCCTATGTTAGACATTCTGGAAACGTTGGCGTGATGGCAACTCCCAGGCCAGCATGCATTCACACTTGTAAATACCCCTGAAAAAAATGCAATCACTGTATCCATTATATTCACCATACAGTCTTATACTGTGTACATGTGGGTCTCAATCAGCATTTTTTAAAATTATTATTTAAAAGATACCAGTCATATTTATTTGATATCATCTCAAAAAGCAATACAATAGTTATATCAATTGGAAATATGTTTTTTTTTTTAACTAATTTAAATGCTTTATATCATTTTTATTTTAATGGCATATATAATCCATACAAACTATACACACACTCTAACATTGGAATTTTTCAATATATCATTGCATATTAATAAGTATTAGTGTCACATTATCTATAATATTTTGAATTTATCTATTCAGATTCAGCTTGATACTGATACTGAAGAAGAACAATCTCATAATCGCATTTAATTTATTTATCAGTTTTCAATAATTATATGATTTGTTTACATAATTTACATTAACTTTCCCCTAAGGAACCTCATGCTACTGCAGAACGGATTACACGAATTGTATGTACATGTATATAAAGCGTCCAGGGAAAAGTGTGTACTCATTTTGTCAGTCTGGATTCAGAGTTTGTCGCATTTTTAATGACGTTGAATTAATAAGTTTCATGAAACATGGATTTGGTAATGGATAAAACGTGGAGTGTGTTAATTCAGTATAAATTGGCAATGCAGATGCGAACATGTTTTCGATCTGTGACTTTTTAAGACGGAAAAGTTGCATGTTTGTCAACATGTTATCTGCATTGCCTCAACTGCATATTTGTTTGGACATTAGTAAAATTATAATACAGCATGTGAACTAACAATATGATATTTTTGGATACGTTTGCGTGGAATAAAAAAAGGTGCGTGTTATTTTATAATTTACAAACCATTGCTATCACACGTCGCCTGCACGTTGATCCAGTGGAAATGCGTCCTATTTACAAATGCCACTTCGTCGGGCTGCCCGGGTGACAAGATGCGGACGTGGGTGCCGTCGATACACCCGATGACGGATGGAAATCCCCGAACCCGGAAAAAGTCGTTTGTCGCTCGTCGTCGGTCTTCGTCGCTCGTCGTCGGTCTTCGTCGCTCGTCGGAAACTTAATAAATCGGTCCTTCAGTCCGAAAATAGCGTCAACGACCGCGGTCGTCGTCGGTAAGATCTCTAATTTGTAAGTCAAGTCGTCGAAATCGTCGCGGTTGTCTGTGTCTAAAGAAAAGAACGTCCGCCATGTTTGTCTGTCAGTCCGTACGGTAACCACCCCTAAACCAGCACTTGGAGCAGGGTTAAAACTGACCGCGGTAACGTCGTGGTTACTGTGAACGTCATTGTTTATACAATCCACCTCGGCATGGTTATCACAGCGGTTACCGCGTTCGTACGGTTACTGCGTGGTTTAAACGTTTATACAATTGGCTGCGGGAAGCGCTATGACAATTTTGAACATGTTCAACACATTCGTGGATTATCGTAGCGCCGCCACATTTTTTTCTAAAAATGTAGGACAATCCTAGTGCCATCGTATCTCAATCCGACTTATTTTTACAGCCATCGTAGCTGCATTCGTGGCCTTTCGTTAATCGTGATTAATCGTGACCGATTTTATGGCATATATATATTACAAGACTGTAGTACGTTATGGTACGTTTTGCTACGTATATTATACGGATTTCTACGCTTGCCCTACGGTTCAGTGAAGATTCCAGTAGGATGTTTTCCGACAACTATCGTGACTTCTCACGAATATACACCATGGACCACGACAACGCGACGATTGGGTCGCGATGTTACTACGTACCCACTACGTTTGCGTACGTTGGTGTAACGATTACGCACGAGGCATCGTGATGCCCAAATCGCCTTGAAGCGTTATGAAGCGCGATAAGAATTGGCTGCTCGTAGGTTTATCGTGACGAATCTTACTACAATCTTAGGAGAAACGTTACCAATCGCCTGTAATCGTCTGTTACCGTAGCGTAAATCTGGCGCTAGCGTATTAAACCATAATAGATCGCATCATATCTTTGTAAAACCGTGGTGAATCGGTTGCAGAAACCTACAAGTGTCGTTGATATTCGTAGTTTCGTCCTACAACAACCGTAGGAAGACACAGTCGAGACACTGTGCATCCCGACTCATCTCGATTAACAAGTCCACGATCAATCGTGGGCTATCGTAGCCAAAATCGTGACAGTGTGAACGGGGCTTAAGCGATTTTATGACATATATATTACGACACTGTAGTACGTTATGGTACGTTTTTCTACGTATATAGTACGGATTTCCACGCTTGCCCACTTTCCGCCTACAGTGGATTTAGGTTAGAAGAGACTACATAGAAAAAGAAAAAAACCATTAAAGCGGAAAGTGTCATCCTGGACACAGGATGATCCGGCATGACACTTTACGCACATGCATTAAGCCCGGGTTCCAAAGACACGCCTCATATGTATACCATATTTCAGAGAGTTTTCTGTGTTCTGCGTGCAGTATATTACAATTGAGTTTGAATTTATACGCACGCTACTTATATATATATAATTATTGCACGGTAAGACTCATCATTCGACAGAGCTAAATTTGGAAACGACACACGTGCTTGACGCACATGCCAAGCATGTCAGACATAACGTGACGTTTAGGAAACGCCTATTCAATGGACGTCGTGGAAAATGGCAATGTGATAGGTAAATATGGTATAAAACACTTGTTACACACTTTGAGCTCACAAGCTTTTTTACATCCATATAAGAAAAACTGCCACGTCTCCTGGCGGCCATGTTTTTCAACGGAGCGGATTGCACGGTAAGACTCATCATTCGACAGAGCTAAATTTGGAAACGACACACGTGCTTGACACACATGCCAAGCATGTCAAACATCACGTGACGTTTAGGAAACGCCTATTCAATGGACGTCGTGGAAAATGGCACTGTGACAGGTAAATATGGTATAAAACACTTGTAACACACTTTGAACTTACAAGCTTTTTTACATCCATATAAGGAAAACTGTCCCATCTCCTGGCGGCCAGGTTTTTCAACGGAGCGGAACCTAACATATTTCGGCCAAAGTATGCGACAACTATCACTGTTGCAACATACACATTATTAGCAAAATGTGTCTCCGTAAACACGGGAGTGATTTAGAATTTCGATAGTATGTGTCGATTGGAGACAATCATGTAAAGTACGTTTTTAATTTTGTGTTTGAGTTAACAAGTAAAGGACCATAGATAAAACATATGCTATGCCATGATAAAGACTAGACGGTACAAGATAAGATAACACGCGTCGATACGTTTCTTTAAACCGTGCCTTATCTAAATGCCCTGTAATTGTGCAGCATACCATTAATGGCAGACACACAGACGTACAATACACATTCCAATGACACGTCTGCTGGCGGCACTTTGTCTGTTGGTTGCGAGAGCGGACGGTTTCCTGCTCCAGACTGGACAGCGTAACGTGGTAGAAGTGCTGGGAACCAGGAACGGCGTAGCCTTTGGCACGTGGTCGACACCGCAGTTCTGCCCGACATCGTATTATGCAGTGGGCTACAAAATTAAGGTGATACGGAAGTAGATGTGTTTCTTTTATTATTGTATGATTATCGAATCTGCAGTTAATGAATTTAAACTCTAATTTTGAAGTGAGATACAAACTTAAGGTGAAACTAACGTATAGATGTGTTTCTTTTATTATTGTATGATTATGAAACCTGTATGCAAATGTACGCCTTAACCCGAATGACCGGTTGTGCCAATTGTGTGAATACATATTCGCATATGGTCATACACATACACTTCCTGCTTATGTTATTGAAATGTTTTTTCTTTTTCATTTCTACTTTTGAGTTTTTTCCATTTTTGTTACATGAAATTACAACGCGTCGTTTTAAATTTTGTCCAGGCTTATAAATAAAGTTTTGTATGCAGTATGAATAAAGTTTTGTATTCATTCTAAATAAAGTTTTGTATACAATATAAATACAGTGTTGTATACAGTATAAATACAGTTTAGTATACATTCTAAATAAAGTTTTGCATACATTCTAACTAAAGTTTTGTATACAGTTTAAATAAAGTTTTGTTTACAGTATAAATAACGTTTTGTATACAGTACAAATAAAGTTTTGTATACAGTATAAATAAGTTTTGTATACAGTATAAATAAAGATTTGTATTAAGTATAAATAATGTTTTGTTTAAAGTAAAAATAAAGTTTTGTATTCAGTATAAATACATTTTTATACAGTATAAATACAATTTAGTATACATTCTAATACAGTTTTATACAGTATAGTTTTGTATACAGTACATGTATATATAAGTTTTATATACAGTGTAAGTTTTGAATACTGTATAAATAATGTTTTGTATAAAGTATAAATACAGTTTTGTAAAGAGAAATTTCACTTGATGCACTACATTCAATAAAACGATTGCATGCTAGTATATTACGTTGCGCAGCAAATTCCGACCTGCTCATTTATTTCTGCATCTGGACAGTCTCCCTTCCGATAATTCCCTTGACAAACATATACATTTTTTAACATTTTATTGTAGTCATTCTACCATGACACGCGCAGTTATCCGGGTTGTGAAAACGACGGGACGGATTTTGTCCGGGTACGCGAAATGGGGCGGGGCATTATGTCCGGGAGGATTATGTTCGGATTTCACGTTGAATTGCATAACATATTCCATTGGGCTGACTTATTTTCAGTCGGAAGGGGAACAAAACCGCGGTGACGACACGGCGCTCAATGGCGTCATGTTGTTGTGCGAAACGCTAGACGGCGCTTCTGGTGGCGAGATCACTTCTGGCGTTGGACGTTGGGGCACGTGGTATCCGTCGGAACGCTGTCGCAGGGATGTGAATCACTACGTAGAAGTAATGGTTCAGTTCAACTTCAGGGCAGAGCAGGATCAAGTTAGTATCTAGTCCCATGCCGTAATACTGCAGAGTTTAATACTTTATTCGGAATTTTACACCCATTTAAACAATTGTGAAAATAACTTGGATTTATACTATTACCGTTTGTATTATAAAATACTCACAAGTGTGTTAAATTTTGGGCGTTTCTGTTAGAACGAGACGTAGAATATAATATACAAACACTATATTTGATTGTACCCAAACGTTATGTAAATGTACAGTAATATTCAAGCGAAAAACGCCTTGTAAAACGAGAGCGCTCATTCATTTACACGGTAATATTTCGCATTATGAAAATAGCGCCAGAACGCAAAATTTTGGCCGTGCTAAAATAAGTACGCCTACAGTAATTTCATGGGGAGTATCAGCCACAGCTCCGCGTAACTTTGCGTAGATAGTACCGATATCGAAATTAGGGACTTTGCGAAGGCGAGTTAAATATTTGTTTCGCTTTGGCTGTATTGTATCAAATTATATTCCATCGTATTTCATTCTTCAGGGCGGTGGTGACGATACAGCCGGAAACGACATGGAATTTCGATGCAACTTCTTCGAAACCCGAACTTCCGGTGAGCTTCTCCACGCCCCCGGCGGCATGCCGTGGGGAGGGTGGGAGTGGAGCAACCAGTGTCCGCCCAATTCAGCCATCTGCGGGATACAGACTAAGATTGAGAGCTCCCAGGGTGGGGGCGACGACACGAGCCTCACCGACATCAAGATGTTCTGCTGTTATGATTGAATTTAAGTTTCGGATCAGTTGAATTACAAGCTTTGGAGCCGTATTCCCGAAACATCTTAAGTAAAATCTTATCCTTAACTCTGACATCATCATTTTTCATTAACATTTTATATTTAAATGGAATTGTGCAAAGCGTGTGTGAATTATGAACTTATTATTAACTATTGTTTACTTAACAATAAAGGGATTCACACATTTATATGCAGTTTTAAAAATATGACATTACTAAACTTGGAACTTAAGTGAAAATAGTTTAAGAAAAACTTAAGATGTTTCCACGCATTTATATGCAGTCTAAAACACTATTACTTTACAAAAATTGGAACTTAAGTGAAAATAGTTTAAGAAAAACTTAAGATGTTCTGGAATATGGTCCCTGGTGTAACAACTGTTAGGGTTCCGGTGTTGTTGTCTCAGTTGTCTGTGTTCTGCATAGTTATCCAGTGATTCAGACTGCCACTTAAAAGTGTTATTTAATATAGCTCTGAAATGAATGAATCTGGTTGATGTTTATTCCCATGTGTCACTGGAAGTTATTAGGGCTGGAATGTAAAAATCTCGTAAAATAATTTTTCTGTTGTTATTGACTATAATTTAGAGGCTTGTTGGAAGCACGATATGGACAATTTTTGAAAAGGTGAAATTTGGTTTTCTTCTTTAGTTTTGGTTCTGTATTGGGTACGATACAAGTATAATAGTCGATGAGCTGTAGCTTTCACTTGATAGCACTATATTATACACGTGCAAAACGATATTCACAAGTCTCAAATCTAAAGACACACTCAAATCAACAGGCTTCTTAATCTGCCGATACTCGTTATCAAACGACTCTGGCTATCGCCCTCGTGGTTTAATTCCTACGCATCGGAACTCCAAACCGTTGGTTATTACCGCAATAATTCTTCGCTAGCCAGTCGATTATTTATTAAATATCAGTGCAATAATATCGGCAGTTCACTGGTTTAAAGCTGAATATGTCCACTCTGGTTGTTCACTGGTTCTCGATTTAATACAATAAATGAAACGGACCATCAACGATGCCGAACTCAAAATTATGAAACGTCATTATTTGACGTCATGACGTTATGAGTCCAACGATATTTCAATTAAACCAAATTATACAAATAAAATGTAAAAATATATAACTTATTAAGACGTGGTGTAAGAAATTTTGTTTTAATTGTGTCCAAAACTAAACATCTACATTGTTTATATGGCGGCCTGTTGGATTTGTAGGCTAGAATCGGGCCCTTCGGCTTTATCGTTCTCCTGTTTAAGTGATACATAAAAATAAATCACATTTATGTACAAAATATCAACTACTATTAAACGGCGACCATGCTTTTTTGTCAACAATTAGGATAATACACATTTTTTACTCTATCAGCGCTATATCTTGGTGTAATTTTGATTTTTTCAATACTTTATTCTAAACATTTTCTCACTTCATTATGATTTTGAAAGGATAGGCCACTATAAGAAACATTTACAATCATGTGTATCGAAATTATGGAAGCGTCCTAGTTCCACAGTCTAAATTATTTTTGTATTGCATTATCTCATAATTAGAATATACCAAGTCCTAATTAGGAGATACTAAGTCCTAATTAGGCGATCGTATCTCACAATTAGGAGATAGTATCTCATAATTAGGAGATAGTATCTTATAATTAGGAGATACCAAGTCCTAATTAGGAAATAATTAGGAGATAGTAAATCCTAATTAGGACTAAGTATCTCGTAATTAGGACTTAGTATCTTCTTATTAGGAGATATAATCTCCTAATTAGGAAATAGTAAGTCCTTATTAATAGATACTAACTCCTAATTTTGGAGATACCAAATCCTAATTACGGGATACGTTATCCTAATTAGGACTTAGCATCTCCTAATTAGGACTTAGTATCTCCTAATTAGGAGATACTATAATAGGACTTAGTATCTCGTAATTAGGACTTACTAGTAGCATCTCCTAATTAGGACTTGATTTCTCCTAATTAGGAATTATTATCTTCTAATTAGGATTTAGTATCTCCTAATTAGGACGTAAAATCTCCTAATTATGAGATATTATCTCTTAATTAGGACTTATTATCTTTGCTCTTTGCAGTGACTGGGAAACCCATGCATAATGCGATATTTGCGCATGTAATTGAGAAAAATTAAAAAGAAATGGTTACCAATGCGATTTTACGTCGCAACCAAGATTTTTGAGAACGAATAGAAAAACGCTGAAAGTACAATACACAATGCTCGGTCTGGTGTGCAGTTTTGTCACTATGCGGAGAGTTTTATCCACAAAAATAATTTGGCAGTCTAAGAAAACAACAGACGCTTATTACACTTTGAATATTAATTGCAAGCGTCTGCGTGGTGTATTTTCTCGATTGAAACAGTAAGACGTTCACAAAATGTATTTGCTGTAATTCCCAGAAAAATCAAGAGGAAATCCCATAGATAAAAAAAAAATCCCATAGATTTTTGTGAAGATGAGGAATTATCTCATATGGAAAAACCCTTTCCCAGTCACTGTCTTTCAACTTGATCTTATGTTATAGATTATGGCCACAAATCTAATTGCATGGTAGGTCTAAACTGTAAATGACTAGTGTACTCATGGATTGGCCCCTATTATACACGTGTCAATATTTTCCCCCAGGAGGGGGGAGCCGTGACCTGACGTAGGGGAATAATTATGACTAATTTCATTTTAGGGGATTCTCCACTCTAACGCCACTCATTTTTGTCTAAATTCCCACAGTGGGAGATGCTTAGTGTGTCAATTGGCCAGGGACAAGGAGGGGGGGAGTGGGCAATATTATCAGAATCTAAAATCCAACCAGTCTATTTCCCGGGACCCAGAATCATTCGGCGCGTCAAATTCCAGCCTGTCGGGAATTGCTTTCAGTCTAAAGTCCTGTATATGCCCCCTGCCCCCCCCCCCTCCCCCTGGGGAAAAATATTGATAGGTGCATAACTGGATGGACCGGCTAGCAGTTTGTGGCTCAGTAAGTTTATCATACTCAATACTAAAAAACAAACAAAAACTGACCACACAGTCAGCAGTCAGCTGACTACACTTATAACAATGTTATTTAAATTTAACCCAAGTTATAACTTAGAAATTGCTGGTTTGAATTGTGGTCAAGCTTTTCTTCAAGGATTGTCGAACCACCAATTATGTTCTGTAATGTTTGTTTGTTGATAATGTCAATAATCTGAAACAAAAATACACTAATAAAATTTAATTGTTTAACAAACATATACATCACAACAATCATGAATCACTCACAGAATCAGACTCAGAATCACTATAAGCATTAATAAGACTTAAACTTGACTTTTGCAAAGCATTATATCTAGAGTCATTGTTTTGTGTACCAATCAAGTTGCGGTCTACAGTTTTGGAATGGCACTCTTCTGTTTTATTACCACTGTATGATGCTTTTCCATTCAGTTCTAGTGCTGTATCAATTGAGTTTTGATTTTCTGGGTTCTGCTTATCTTTCGAAAATTCTAAAGCTTCTGCACCAACGTTTTCTTCCCTCAATAAGCGAGAGTCTGTTGAAAAATGATCCACATTTCTTGATGATCTATCACTTAAACTGTCATCAACGATATTTACACCGTACTTATTGTTGATGGTAGTGCTGGTATCTGGTTTCATTTCTGTTACAGATTTACTATCACTTTCACCACTGTCAAGCCCATTTTCTACACTTTCATTGCTATCAATGCTACTTCGACTAACACTTTTTGAAGCTTCGTCACTCATTTTGTCATCAGCTTCATGTATCACGTCACTGCTTTCTTCCGAACACGGCGAAATACTTGATTCCGACTGACTGGAGTTTCTTCGAAAAGAAAACTTCGAACCCACACGTGTCTCTCTCTTCTTAATACCCAGACTCTGTTTAGTCAGTGTGGAAACCCCTGTCATTTCTGGCATGATAGTTCTATCAAACGGGGAACTCTGTTTCTTTGAGTTCAGTGTCTCTTTGATAATAGCTAGCTTCTTCATCTCTGGACTGCTGAGTTTGCAGACTTTGGTTCTTTCAAACAATGGCCGGCTTTCAATTTCCTTCCGTTTCATGGCCTGTCGTTCATCGTAGGCTAAAAAATACACCAATATTTGAAAAATGTCTGTTATTCAAAGTGAAAAATGTACTGTATAAAATTGATAATTTAATGTATACTGTTGGTTATATAACCAGTCTATAAAACACAAATTTTGCTTTATTAAATGCAAGCATATCGAAAATACTTCCTCTTTTTCAAATTGCTTAGAAGTTAAAACACACATGCATGTGTTGTGTATGTTTTTATATCAACATCAACATATTTACCTACGATTAGATGATATGTACATGTATCAAAATATTTTAGAAACAATTTATTACCAACTAAATTATAGACGATGCTGACAATAAAGATAAGCACTTTTCTGTTATGAAAGGTTGTACAGGTGTTAATGGTATGCATTAATTACATACATTAATTACTATGTCAAAATGGAATGCTAATCAAACTGGCAACTTTTAAAGTAAAAAACCTGCTCACCTTGACCATTTTAGCAAGAAATACTATGGTACTCAAACAAAATTGCAATATTTCATTGTAAGGATCATGCGAGACAAACATCGATGTGGCGCGTCGTGGAAAAACCGGACTTAATGCATGTGCATAAAGTGTCGTCCCGGATCAGCCTATGCAGTCCGCTTAGGCTTATCCGGGATGGCACTTTCCGCCTACGGTAGATTTATGTTTAGAAGAGACTTTCTTCAAACAGAAAATACCATAAAAGCGGAAAGTGCCATCCCGGATTAGCCTGTGCGGACTGCAAAGGCTAATCTAGGACAAAACTTTACGCACACGCATTATGACCAGTTTTCCCACGACGTGCCATCCATCTATTTTGCGATTTCGTGGAGTCTGGATGAATGAGTCAGAGGTAAGTAGACGCAGAGTATGCCCGTGTACAGCGGAGACATTATCTGCATCACTTGCTATCAGATATCATTTGAAAGTACATGCAGAGTCATGCTGAAAGCTTTTTTGGCACAATCTGCAACCACTCTGCATAACTTCCACATAGATATTTTGAGTAATTACTGGAGCTGTACTGTATCACAAATGCAAGTGCACCTACTGGTATATGTTTGTTTGTTAGCTTATTTGTTTGGTTTTTTCGCTGTTTTTTAACAATATTTTAGTGCTATCACTGTGGTCAGTTAACCTACTCATACTTTTTCTGGGCAAGCTTAGTCGATTTAAGCAGTTTACCAGTACTAATTGCACATACTTATGCTAGTAACTGACAACTGCCCTACTTGAATCAGAGGTAGGGGAAGAATGGCCGTAGAAATAATTTCATGATCAATCCCCACGCAAGTTATGTGGCCGGGCTGGGGTTCGAACTCACGATCCCCGGATTGACAGTCCAGCGCTCTACCAACTGAGCTAGCTGGGCCCGGAACAACTGCACCTAGTACCTACATCCACGTGCTCTGCACTTGAACAAGGCACCTAGAACCTACATTCAAGTGCTCTGTACTTGATCAAGGCACCTAGAACCTACATTCAAGTGCTCTGTACTTGATCAAGGAAGCAAGTTTCACGTCTTCTGTGGTCTCCTTCTGTAGCGGGATATGAAGGGATGACTTGGCGAGTAGTGCCGCGTCAACATCCTGCTCCGACTTGTTGGCCTTCTTCTCTTCCTGAACAACAGATCGTAAAACATTAACATTATTTTAAAAGGGACAGTTCACAGTTTATGTTTGGAAAAACATTTTCTCTTTAATAGATGGAATTTTAAAATGGGAATCTATGCTGTTTTGGTTGCAAAACATTATTATTTTGATATTTATTATGCCTGTTACAGCCCAAAACAGTCAAACTGCAGTTTAAAAAGTTTATGTCTAAAACATACACAATAGTATAACTGAAAGTAAACCTTAACAGGGTTCATTCTGATATTTGCAAAAATAGACAAAAATGAAGACAATTTGAACATTCGGGTTACACAATTCTGTTTGGCTACAACTTTTTTTTTTATTAAACCTTACCATCAACGGTAATTTAATATCAAAATAGTAAGATGCATGTGACAAGCACCGAACATTTTTCCATCAGAAAAGAAGATTGAAGTATGACCTAGTTTGGCATGAACAATGATTGTTCATGTTACAATCACTCGTAATTATCAAGCATAAGACTTACCTCTTGTACCAAGGCAAAGCCTTTAGAAGATCAGTAATAAAATAACTCGAATATAATTATGGCTGAGATTAAATCAAAGATCCGTTATATACAAACGTTGTGTCAAACATCACAATAAATTTTCTAAATATGTAACTATTGAATCCCCATCCATACCCTAAACTTCTGCCGGGCAAGTTTATTTAGCAAATAGTCGTCCTTCCACTCGTCCCTCTGTCGCTCCAGACTGGACATAGTGGCCGCAGATTTCTGTCCCTTCTTGACGTCATCCGAGCCGTGCTCCAACTTGAACATGGCGTCTGTTGCCATCTTCTTGATGATACCTTTGTCTGAAAGCATCCATTGTGCTGTATTTAATAGGCCAAAAACAAGTTATGGTTCTGGTAGCCCGACAACCCTACTTTTTTCACATGGCATTTTTTTTTCAAGAGTTCAGCAGTAAAAAAAAAGAACTGCTACTCATCATCCAACAAACATACAACAAGAGGGCCATTATGGCCGAAAGCGCTCACCTGAGAACTGGTACAGATGAAGACCATACTGTTGTGAAAGGTTTGAAAATTAAGGTATATGAACAATATGCAAAGGGGGATAGAATTAATTTATTTTAAAACAGCGGTTAGTGCAATGGGCTAACTAAAGTATGAGGTGGGTAGTGGATATGCGGTGTTTTTGCTAATGGTTCTCAAATCATTTTTCATGATATTCTTACCTGACCCTTTTTCATGAAGTCAGTGACAATTCTGGAAAATGCAGAAACAGTAGATTTTGATGTCTTTTTCGCAGACAGTTTTAGAGAACTAGTTGCAATGCGATAAGTGCGATGGCTGTGCTATAAGGTAAAGTTTTGCTCTTTTTTTGGATACTGTTCTGTCCAATGATGAAAATGATGTTAATGCAGGCTCTGAAGACATCAATGTTGCATGTACAAATAACTGCATGCAAGGTTTGCAACTGTTGGAAATCAAATTTTATCAATCAATTTTTATGGTCATACGCAAACTGTGTAAGTTTGGTAAACATCAAATAAAAAATCGTGTGTGCATACCAATCATTGATAACTTGTTGATAGTTGTTTTTTTCAAAATACAAGGGCAAATAACTCTGGTGTTTCTGGTCTGATCATGCTTATATTCGACTTCACCTGTAGTCTTATGTTCATGGACAAACTGTGCACGATTGGTGAAGACTGGATGAAAAATAAAGTCTCTATCCTGAAAAATGTCCATTATTGTATATTTTTTTCACAAACAAAGGGCAATCAATCTGGTGTTTCTAGCATGATTTTGCTTATATTCGACTTCACTTCTAATCTTATGGTCATAGACAAACTGAGCAAGATTGATGAAGATTGGATGAAAAAAATAATAAAGTCTCTATCCTGAATAATGTCCATTGTTGCATATTTGTTTCACAAACAAAGGGCAAAGGGCAATAACTCTGGTGTTTCTGGTCCGATCGTGGTTATATTCAACTACAACTGTAATTACATGGTAAAAGACAAACTGTGCAAGATTGGATAAAAAATAAAGTCTCTATCCTGAATAATGTCCATTTTTGTATATTTTTTAATAAACACGAGCTGTCAGAGGACAGCGCGCTCGACTATTCTAAGTATTTCAGTTGGTACATATTTTGGATAGTGAAAGGGGCATAAATTTGTTCAAATACAATATTTTTAAGTGGAGCCTTGTATAGTTTATAAATTTGTGAAACAAAAATTTTTACCACAAAGTTTATGTAAAAGTGGGCTAACTCTGTCAAAATATAAAACAGAGTTGTGGCTTATGTTGCCCCTGATACTAGAGATGATGACAAAGGTTAGTTCCAAGTTTCAAGTGAATAACTTATGTAGTTTTGATGTAACAAACTTTTGAATATAAACTTTAACCAGAAAATCTATGTGAAAAAGGGGCATAACTCTGTCAAAATACAAAACATAGTTATGGGTAATGTTGCCCCTGATACTAGAGTTGGTGACAAAGGTTAGTTCGAAGTTTCAAGTGAATAACTTATGCAGTTTTGAAATTACCAAACTTTTGAATATAAACTTTAAACAGAAAATCTAAGTGAAAAGGGGGGCATAACTCTGTCAAAATACAAAATAGAGTTATGGGTAATGTTGCACCTGGTACTAGAGTATATGATAAAGGTTAGTTCCAAGTTTCAAGTGAATAACTGATGTAGTTTGGAAGTTACAAAACTTTTGAATATAAACTTTAAACAGAAAATCTATGTGAAAAAGGGACATAACTCTATCAAAATACAAAATAGAGCTATGGGAAATGTTCACCCTGATACTGGAGTTGATGACAAAGGTATAATCCAAGTTTCAAGTGAATAGCTTTTGTAGTATCGAAGTAACAAAACTTTTGAATGTTAACTTTAACCAGAAAATCTATGTGAAAAAGGGGCCTAACTCTGTCAAATACAAACCAGAGTTATGGGGAATGTTGCCCTTGATACTGGAGTTGATGACAAAGGTAAGTTCCAAGTTTCAAGTGAATAACTTATGTAGTTTTGAAGTTAGAAAACTTTTGAATATAAACTTTAACCAGAAAATCTAAGTGAAAAAGGAGCATAACTCTGTCAAAATACAAAACAGAGTTATGGGAAATATTGCCCCTGACACTGGAGTTGATGACAAAGGTTAGTTCCAAGTTTCAAGTGTATAACTTATGTAGTTTTGAAGTTACAAAACTTCGGAATATAAACTTTAACCAAAAAATCTATATGAAAAATGGGCATAACTCTGTCAAAATACAAAATAGAGTTATACAGAATGTTGCCCTTGATACTGGAGTTGATGACAAAGGTTAATTACAAGTATCAAGTGAATAACTTATGTAGTTTTGAAGTTAGAAAACTTTTGAATATAAACTTTAACCAGAAAATCTAAGTTAAAAGGGGGCATAACTCTGTCAAAATACAAAACAGAGTTATGGGGAATGTTGCCCCTAACACTGGAGTTGATGACAAAGGTATATTCCAAGTTTCAAGTGAATAACTTATGTAGTTTTGAAGTTAAAGACTTTTGAATAAAAACTTTAACCAAATTCAGACGCGGACGCAGATGCCGGGGGTAGTAGGATAGCTACCTATTCTTCGAATAGTCGAGCTAACAAAGGGCAATAACTGTAGTGTTTGAAACATGATCAGGCCCATTTATGGCATCTGCTGAGATCTGATGGTCATACACAAACTGTGAAAATAAAGTCTATATGTTGGAAAAAGGCATTTTTGCACGTTTTTTGCATGAAAATGGGGCAATAACTCTAGTGTTACTGGTGTGATCTGACCCAATTATAATACGATCTGAGATTTTATGGTCATACACAAACTGTGCATTTTTTGTTAAAATTGGATAAAAAGTGAAGTCTCCAGCGTGAATACGAACCCAATTGTTGACGGCACACGACAGGCGACGCAGGAGAAGTCCCCTATACTTGCTATTCTTTTCGTCACGCTTCAGTAAGCATTTGGTATGTCCCTTTGCACGAGTTTTTCGTTCGATTTGGCGGGTAGAGTCATTCGAGGTTCGCTTGCACAGGAGTTAACACGTGGTTCAGCATATTTTTAAATTGCTAAAGCAACTTAAAAAACATAAGGGAACGAGGAGAAAAAATTTATAGTCAAATATATGAATGTCTGGTTTCAGTTCAGTTGTTGTTGTTGTTCATGACGTTAGTATGTATATTAATATAGGTTTGTTCATTTTGTTCATTCTGTCTAATTATGTATACAAATTTATTATATTGCAATGTAACTAGTTTCGTTGATGTATAAAATGTATCCGTGATGATTGTTATTGTCAGGTGAGCTAAAAACTGTTCCAACACATAACTAGAACTCAGAGAGTCTGATGTGTCGCCAGACGGGGCATAACTCAAATAGAATAAGAGAAATTATGCCCAAAATCGAACTTGACCTTCCTTTTATGCCTACTAACATTTGATAAAATTCCGTAATGATTGCAGAAAAACTTTTCAAGTTATGTCTGCTCAAGCCTTATTTGCACTATTTTTTAAAACAAAGGGGAATAACTCAAGTACGATAAAAGCAATTATGCCAAAAATTAAACGTAACCTTCCTTTTATGCCTACTAACACTTCGATAACGTTCACAAGCTTTTTCTTCAATTTGACCTAGTGACCTTGCTTTTGAACTTGTCATTGGGACAAAGGTTCTGACCAAGTTTCATGAAGATTGGCCAATAAATGTGGCCTCTAGAGTGTTCACAAGGTAAACGTTGACAACAAACGATTCACGACGGACGATGGACAAAAGGCGATCACAAAAGCTCACCATGAGCATGTTGTGCTCAGGTGAGCTAAAAATGGAAATTAACTTTCTTTTAATGCCTACTGACACTTCCCTAAAGATTCATAATGATTGCACAAAACTTCTCAAGTTATTGTCTGCACAAGTCTTACTTGAACTATTGGTTTTTTAAAGGGGCATAACTCAAGTATGATAAAAGCAATTATGCCAAAATTTGAACGTAACCTTCCTTTCATGGCTAACACTTCACTGAAGATTTATAATGATTGCACAAAACTTCTCAAGTTATTGTCTGCACAAACTGAGGGGGGACGCCGCAGACACCAACAAAAACGCCGATGGAAATGTTCAGACTTAATTGTGTGTTAAAGCAGCAGTCCAGAAATATATTTATAAAATTAAACTTTTCTAATGGACATCTTACCAATCAAAATAAAAAGACCAGAGGGCCAAAATAACCCTAGGTCGCTCACCTGAGTGTAAAGCATCATAATGGCTTTTAGCAAAAAGATTGTTTAAGATTTCAATATAGACATATAAGGAAAACTGTCCCTGCACCCAGCGGCCATTATTTTTAAAGAATCAAAATGATTTTCTGGAATTTAGTAGATGGTCACCCAAGGAACATGTATGTGTAATTACTTTGAAATTTAGCCAGTGGTTTCAGACAAGAAAATTTGTAAAGTTTTCAATATAGCCATATAAGGAAAACTGCCCCACCCCTGGCGGCCATGTTTTTTAACAAATCAAAATGACTTGAAGGAATTTGGCAGAGGGTCACCCAAGGAGCATTTCTGTTAAAACTATTTTCAAATCCAGCCAGTGGTTTCTGACAAGAAGATTTTTTAAGTTTTCCAGTTTTTAAGCTTTTGCTTGCCATGACAACCCGAGTTTTCAATATATTTTAATAAATTGAAGGAATTTGGAAAAGGACCATCCCAGGAGCATTCCTGCCAAGTTTGGTTAAAATCTGCCAAGTGGTTTCAGAGAAGAAGTTGTTTGAAGTAAAATGTTGCTGACGGACAATGGACGCCAGACACAGATTGACCAAAATAGCTTACCCTTGAGCACTTCCTGCTCATGTGAGCTAAAAACGTATTGAAATCAGCAAAATAATAACATTTGGTAAATTTTTATCTTTAGTTATCTGTATGCGACAGCTGGTGATGCCTCTGGAATAAATCAGCATGTACATTTGTGTATATTCCGTTCGTACCAAGCGTTTTCGAACATAAACATTATAAACTGTCTTTCGTACATAAAAAACAGTTTTAAGTCGAATAAACATCATTAACTTTCAATAGAACTATTTTAATTTAAGATGTATTTAAGAAATAATTGACGGGTAACTGTTGGTTATTGCGGTAATAACCAACTGTTTGGAGTTCCGATGCGTAGGAATATAAACCACGAGGGCGGTTTATTACTGCAATAACCAACTGTTACCCGTTAATTATTTCGATTCTAACACGATCTTATATAAAAATTCGTATTTTTAATGGTTATGAATGAGAACTATATTTTATCAATACTCCGCCAAATTTCCGAGAGGAGAATTCACACGTGCGTTTCAGTGACGTCCATAAATTATTGATAAACATTGAGCGAATGACATCATACTTATCGATATAATACATTGAAAATATGATGCTAAAAAGCGCAAATTAAAAGCATATTAACAAAATGTAAAAGTTTTTGTGAACTTAAGTATGAAATGTGTAGTACAAGTGTGGTTTCATTGTGCTACATAATGCAGAAAATGATTTGTTTGTCACAATTTGCTATCGCGCGTTTAAGCTCATGCATTTTACGGAACAAATTCTTTGAATTTCAGGAACTATTTTCAAAACATTAGGCTCCGCCCATTATTTGTTGCAGAATAACCCACAGTTATTTTCCTTCTTTATCTATGCACCACTAGCCGCGTGCCGTGGTATAATGAAATATATTCTATGGACAGCGGCGTTAAATAGCCATAATAAAGGTACAATGAGAAAACTGTGGCAAATACATGGACATAGAGCTACATTAATAGACTCCGTTTGCAATTTTGCAAAATTTTAAACTGAAGATTTATGTTAAATGGGAAAGATATGCATGATATCTTTCAAAACAATGTTCCATTTATTCTTTCATTGAAAACAGACAATCATTTTACATGAAAATGGAAATGGTGGATAGGGTTATATAAGATAAGAAATCAGCAAAAGTACACAATATTGCAAACACATGATGTCATCGCATGAGAAAAGAGGTAACATTTACCTTGGAAGTAACTATTTAACAACTATTATTATTATTATTTTCCAGGAGTTTTAACATTCCATGTATTGCTTTGAGCGTTACAAGGGAGTGACACCTGATGTTATCTATGTTTAATGTTTGCTGAAGTTTACAGTGTTGTGAACTACATATGGTCACTTGTCTCCAATAAAGGGTCACTTATTGGTAACATTTTTATTTTTGTGCTTTCCGTTGGTTTATAGGGAAATATCAGTGAAATAAAATTGGTAATTCACTGTTTTAAAACAGTGAAAATTACCACTTCGATAATGGAACTTCTTTTTCCGACAAATACCAAAATAACACACTTTTAAGTATAAAATAAAAAGAAAACGTGTTGGTTTCCTCTGTATTTTAATTTCACAAAGCATGTATAAGTGCTTAAATTCTAGCAAAATGATGCACAGATGTAAAGTTTATCATTTACAATTACTTAAAAGGTTGACTTTGTGTGATCAAATTTTCCAGAGATGAAGTATGTACTTAACTAACCAAAATTCCTAAATTCTACCAATGCACTGCTCATTAGTGATGTTTCATAATAATGCTGAATGATATTCTACTGACAATGGTTATGAAGCTGGTAGAAATTCTGCTTACTACGGTATAAATTTTACTAACCAGAATTTCTACCACCTTCATATTATTAAATAAAATGTAAAATAACAAATTATGTACTCAGTTTTACGGCAGAAATATTGACAGCATCAGGTTAACCTAACCCTTAATACCTGTAACTGTTACCACTTGAGTCGTTTTTGCTATTATGTGCATACCTTCAGTTTCAATTTGCCCGTTTTCTTTTGGGTCCCATCGCTGCTCTTTTCGTCTAGCACCCTCCAGAATGACATAATCATGGTTCTGAAATGCAAAATCTCGGATCTCACTTTTCATACATTTTTTAAATGATTTCTGTTTATCATTAAAATCTCAAATTCTGAATGTACATACATAAATCATAAAACGTTTACTTGGCCTTACTAAGCGAAAAAGTTGATTTTAGATGTATTTGTGTTAATTAATTAAAGGGGAAAATGTTGAATTTTGTTGAATGAAAAATGAGAAAACTTATGAATGGCAAATAAAAACTAAGTTTAATTAAATATTCAAATATGTTTAGCAGTTATGTTTGAATAACTGATTGCTATGGAATGTAATATACACCAAATTGCAGACGTATCAAATGCACCAAATTTCATGAAATTACAAGGCTTAATGCCATTGTTTCTCTTGAGAGAACAGTGCTTTCTGTTTAATGTCGCCAACTACCCATACAATAATATACAATTTAGTATTTTATACATGTTTAAAAGATTATGAAATCATAGCAATCAGTCACTTCCATATCTCAAAACTTGTTTGTAAATAATAATTAAATGAAAGATAATAAATAAATAATTATGCTGTTAGTGAAAACATTAAATCTTTTATTAGCATAGTAATTGTGACCTTTGGATCTGTCTGTATTTCGAAGTGGTTGTCGCACAGATGGCACTTCATTCGGAACTTGTAGATAGGCGTGGTGTAGTACATGCCCGTCTTGGACTTCTCCGCATTGTACCGGACCCCCATGCCGATGTGGTTACCACAGCCATTACACCAGATGTTGTAGGGCATCTCAAACCTAGAGATCAATTACTCACATTGTAGCCTATGCTATTATGAGTTTAATGAACAGAAAAACTTTTGGAAAAATAAAAACTGTGAGTCTAGTACTAGCGTACCAGACCCCGTGTTCACAAAACAAGTTGAGCCTGATTTTCAGGTTCGAGATGAACTTGAGCCAGATATTTTAGGATCAGACTCAAAAGTGATGTTCACTAAAATCAGGATCAATTTCAATTTTTGGTCAAATATATATTATAAAAACGATTTTTAACTCTTAGCAACATACATTTGCTGTCTGATATGAAGATTTTAATAAACGTAATACAAATAATTATGTGATGTTATCAAGAAGAAAAGTTATTTCGAAAATAAAAAATGTTTGATATTCCGCTCAGTTGAGCTACAAAATCAAGATCATCTAAGACTGATCCTGATCCTGCAATTGATCCTTTGTGAACACGGGGCCAGCTAAGACTAATCCTGATATTGATCCTTTGTGAACACGGGGCCAGCTAAGACTAATTCAAATCCTGCAATTGATCCTTTGTGAACACGGGGCCTGGGAATTGTGTTCCATAATGCTACTACCTTGGTAGCACTTCATAACCAGGGGCCGTATCCACCAACCCATTCTTACACTTAAGAATATTCTCAAAACGAGTTTGTTCTAATAAGGCCCTTTTATTAAAATATTTGTTTGTTAATGAAATATGCGACATTGGTACCAGCATAATTATTTGCAAACACACGCAAAGGAGTTTTTCTTGAGTCTAAGTCTATTCTTTATTCTTTAGTCTAAGAATGGGTTGGTGAATACGGGCCATGGGTTCCTTTCATATATGATATTTAACCTTTAATAAGGCTTTTGCACATTCACAAACTACATGTATATATATTATATTTTTGTTTCTAATATATAGAACATCATCATACAAATATAATTTACTGAACAAGAAACTTATGGCCAAACATTGTATTCACCGTTAGCATATACAGTCAGCTTAAAATAGTGATATAAAAAGTTGGAAAAGCCTGCAAAAATATTCAAAATACGCTATTTCACACGAACAACAGTAACTACCCGGTAATTTACCTGGTAGCCTTCCGTAAATTACTCAGTGTTTTTTTAACCTTTGGGGGAAAGGTGGCGGGGCCCTTTAGGCGGGTAATTTTACGGCAATAGGGGATTTTTTTAGGTAGAAAAACATTATTACATTCTTATATTATACTTTTGTTATAAAACATTAATCAATTGTTTTGCTACAAATGATAGATTAGATTATGCACAAACTTAGTTTGATAAAAAAATTGCTGGGGTTATTTATCAAAATTCCTCTATCTTAGTAAATTTTTGTCCGATTTTGGTAAAGTTTGGTAAATTGGCCATAAAAGAACACTGTTACTATTCCTCGTGGCTCAACACAGCACCACAAAATATTAAAATTATGCATTATGTTCATTTACAGCAAACTTAACTGTTGACCCCAAAGAATCTACTCAACCAGACTACGCAAAACTTCTAAATCAGCTGTCAGACGCCATGACTTGTAACCTGTATACAACATATTCAAAACCTTATATTCACTGTTTAATAAATTATAACAGAGCAATGATTTCGTTCAACATGATACATGCAGCTTATTGTTTCAGTTAAACATCCACAAGTCACACTAACATAAAATATGTATGACAGGGGCGTAGCTTGGGTTCAAAAAATGTATAGGCACAATAGGCGGAATCTACAAAATGACGCTGTAGGCAAAAATTTGGGCCAGGAGTGTTTATACTCGTATGTGGCTACAAACAACTAACTTCAGCTAAACCCTGACTCTACACAATAATTGTAAAATAAGCACGTGTTTCATGAAATTTATTTCATATTGACGTAATCGACTCGTTAAACAAACGTAATCAACTCGTTAAACAATAAAGTATCAACACAGCCAAGAATGATCCCCTCACCCATCCCCCATCTTGTTTTTATTGCATTTTTGGTATATTTAATTTTTTCATATCTGGAAAAAATGTATAGGCACGTGCCTATAGTGCCCAAAGGTAGCTATGCCCCTGTATGAGGTGTTGTAAATTTGTTGTCTACCACAATTTTTGTCCGACAGTTTTTTCATTGTCTGCTTACCTGATGACAAGGATGCCCTGGCCCAGCTTACGGGCCCTATCTCGCAGTGGATGCTGGCCCACATATTTGTTCACCGACCCCTTAGAAGGGTCCCAGTCCGGGGGGTAATACTTATTGACTGACTTTCGTTCAGCCTACAAAACAAAAGAAAATGTTTTAGAGTTATCCACATTTTTAAGCAATTCACGTTTAGCATTCTTTGAAATTAACGTTAAAAAATTACTTACTTTCGTGCCAGTAACTTGAGAATTTTAACTTGCCCGAAAACTTTTTTACTAGCCCAAACTTTGTTTATATTAAAAATCTACAACTAACAACAGTTCATCATTTAAACATTTATTATCTAGAAATAACAAGTGTGATATTCATGTGTTTCTCTACTTAATAATCCTTTTGCCTGATCCAGTTTTTATATATTGACACAAGTCTCTGAAAAACTTGCTGTTTCTCTACATAATGGGCATTTCTAAATATGACTGGATTACTTGCCAGGCGGGCCACCTACGAAGAATTTGTGCCTGACAATATTTTTACTCGCCACGGTTAAGCGGGTCAATGATAATCTGAAGTCGGTGTTTAGGTCAAATAAAACTGAGCAGCTGGTGCCATATTTTCAAAGACTTTAAGTTGGTTTTAAACTTGATTAAAATATTCAGTGCCTGTCTCAAATAATGAACATGAACATTTTTACATAACCGATGTTATTTTCATATTTACCGGTTTAGTGAAATGATCTGATTTAAGATACTGACAGGTTTACCTTAAGTAAAATTACTAACATGTCTAAATATTGGTAATACAGGTACATATCAATATCACGAAACATGTATATTTTACATGATGTGTCATGTCAATGAATTGAATATATTAATCATGCCCGAATGTTTTAGACCCCTAATATTTATGCGAGTATGCTAAAACATGATCAGGTGGTGGATTGGATTTGGAAATATTATTTAGCATCGCCTGCATTATGGGACGTTTCTTTGAGTACACGTATCTTCTCCCCAATAAAATCATACATCTTAAATGTATTCAACAATTAGCTATATTACACAGAGCAGCATATAAAGATTTTGCCAGAACTGAGTATTACCCAATCATTTTAACAATAGCTGTCAGAGGACAGCGTGCTCGAATATTCAAAGTTTTTCTGCTGGTACATATTTTGGAAAGTGGAAGGGGCATACATTTGTTGAAATACAAAACTTTTAATTGAAAACCTTATATAGTTTATACATTTTAAGATTTTGGAACAAAAAATTTAACCAAACGATCTATGTAAAAAGAAGGCACACTTCTGTAATAATACAAAACAGAGTTATGTAGATTGTTAAACTTGATGCTGGAGTTGATGGCAATGGTATATTCCAAGTTTCAAGTGAATAACTTATGTAGTTTTTAAGGTATAAGACTTCTGAATATAAACTTGAACCAGAAAATCTATGTGCAAAAGGAGCATAAATCTGTCAAAATACAAATCAGTTATAAGGAATGTTGCCCTAGATACTGGAGTTGATGACACAGGTATATTCCAACTTTCAAGTGAATAACTTAATATGTAGTTTGAAGTTACAAGAGTTTTGAATAAAAACTTTAAATAATTCAGGCGCGGACTCCGATGCGAGTAAGAAAGCTCACCTATTCTTTGAATAGTCGAACTAAAAATAACTGGGTACTGAGTGCTATAAATGAGTACTTGAAATTATGTTACCCCATTAACATTAATTGAATTTGATTGTTGGAAATACTCTTATTGAGTAAAACTGTCACACAAATGTGATCAAATTGCCTACCACTATACTACCACGCATGAATGATGTGATAAAAATACTACAGGTCATGTGTCGTATTAAGCTTGCATCAGCACTCATATTTTCACTATATGACTATTGATTAGTTAACCATTGACCAATCTTTACACACTCTAGCATTTTTTGAGTATTCACTATTCAGTATATAAGTTGAGTTTTGTCACTCTTTAAATTTTAAATAAATCGAGTAAATGGTGTTTCAGAATTGGGTATATTATGCAAATGCCTCATCTGTTACAAGTTTACAAAAATTATCAGTGTTTTATTCCAGTTATTGTGACTGTGTTTGCGGAAACTTAGGTTGATAAATTATGCTGTTTCCAACAATTTCTACTATTTTTTAATGTTTTTCATGTTTATAAGCATTCTTTAAAACAACTGTTCATGGACAGCATAAAGTGTAATTCCTTAAACCTGTTAAAGGAATAACACTTTATGCTGCCCATGAAAACTTAATTGATATAATGTTAGATAAGATAGATTTTAATTTTATTTAGCATCGACAAAGTTATTAGTTAGTAGTTGTCCTGGGCTTTGGGCAAGTGGATTATTTCAAAGACTTTTTGTGGATCGCTATTGCTGATGAACTATGCAGATACGGAATATGGACAAATGGAAACAGTTCAACTGATTTTAACTTGTATAATTAAAGCCTCAGTCACAACCGGGTTGTGGCGACCTTATGGCGAGCTTGCGGTGAGATTTAAAAAAAAAACGTGCTTCGACCTTACGACACCAATGTGTTTTTTTCTCGATCTGAAGGTCGCCGAAATAACTGCAACAGTCATTAGCGCAAGTGCTTAAGTTGATGTGGAGGCCTTGCGTCAAGCAACCATCGTGCGGGCACAGTGCGCACATCGTGCGACCAACCTACGGGCACTCTATGTTTTTTGCTTCGAATTTGCCAGCCGCAAACATGCACGTTGCAATTGCGGATGTCGTATGACTTCCTTGTGTAGAACTTACTGCTACCTTGCGATAAACGCACCAGCACCCAAGAAGATACTGACACCTCCGCTCGCCGCAAGAAATGTGAGGCTATCGCACTGTGTCCGCAAGGCACTATGTGCTTTGTATAAATAACCAAGATTATTTGCATCCTTTTTAAACACATTTTCCATACTATCTTTTTATTTCACATGTGTTACAATCATAAAGCTACATGAAGAATTTTTTTTATAACAAATTTGAAAATTTAACCATAGCATCTTCCTGGTACACTTGTCAAATTAAAAGTTGTAAATGGCACCAAAACATGTAGGATCTTTATGAAAAAAATACTGATATTTGTGTTTTTGCCAAAATACCATTGATGTCTTGCTGTGACAGTGCATACAACTTGCGGTGATTGTGTGATAACTATGCGTTGGTGGTGCGTCTATATTAAAAGTATTTCACAGTAGCACTGTGACCATTGAGTAGCCGTAGGACAGAAGCATGTCAATTGCATGATTTGCGGACACATCTGCGGTCTGCTAAAGCTGAAAATGCGCAATAGACGTGCAGCGACTGCACGTTGCCTGTACGGTGGTCACACGATGCCCGAACGAATTCCACAAGTTTGTCATAAAACGCATGCGTTTGTCTTGCGGTTTCAAAATCGTGCGTTTGGTCTGCGGTGACCGCTGTGGGTTGTGACTGAGACTTAAAATCCTACGGGTGTAAACGTGCAAAAGGTTGCACAATACAGATATGGATACAGATTAGAATTAGGATTCAATTTGCCAATTAATTATTTGTTAATTTTGTGTGACAAATTTTGGGGTCGCTTAACCAATTAACCGAATACAGATAAAAAAAACTCCAGCTCTAATGTCGCGAAAATGCATGACACTCAACAAAAATAATAACAAATACCTTAAAATGTTCAATTGTATTCGCTAAAACATAAGGTACAGTCAAAGCACTGTCAATAAATGCCTTACCATATTCTATTTTAGTTTCAGCTGTAAGAAAGCCTTCTAAAAATATTACGTCAATCGCAATTTCCGAGTGACGTAAATCCGTAAATTCGAATAAATATCAAACTAAGAATGAATTTAATATAATGAAATATCTTACAAAAAAAAAACGATTAAAATACCTACATATGGTTTATTTTATGCTTCATTCAAGGTTATAAAAAATAATCTTATTTAATCAGCTTTATTATATTCGTATTCGTTTCAAGGGAGACAATCGTAATTTTTTCAGAACTGTCAACAGTGTAATTTTTGTAACTCCCAGTTTATATGAAATAGGGAAAATGAGTAAGTTCCACGGTGATAGTTAAGTTTTCTAAATACAGATTGATGGAATATCATCTCTAGTTTAAACTCATGTCTACGAAATGATAACAGGTCAACTTGTACCCGAGTTAAATCGTACCCTACTCTGTCTCTAGTCAACTCGTACCTTTTTGTGGTTAACTCGTTCCCTATTTCTGGTCAACTCGTACCTTCTAGAGTTAACCCGTACCCTGTGTGGTCAACGCGTTCCCGTTTTGGTAAACTCTAACCCTACCATTGCCAACTAACATAGCCTGAAAGTCTCAAATTCAAAAGGTATACGACGCGTATAAAATGTTAAAGGTGAACGGCCATGTTTTGACATACTTTTGATATTTTGTAGATAAAGATCAGTAGATTACAATGTTGCTTATGTAAAATTTGAAAATTATTAGTTTGATGCTTAAAAACGATGATTTTGTTCATCTGCAATTTCCGTACGCCGCTCGGTAATTTCCACCGCCTTTTTCTTGATGACGTAGTTCAATCCCAACGCTCCATTAATAAGATAGGTCGCCATTATTACTTACTGAATTTCTTTAACAAAAATTGGCATTTCAACAATTCTTTTATGACAATATTTTGTTTTTAGGTATTGTAAGTCGTTGTGCTTGCTTTTAACATGTCACAACAGCTATTTTAAATGAATTTTATCGTATTTAACAACGTCTTGCGGGACGAGTAAATGACAATTAGCACATGCATCATTTACAAGTAGATTATGCCAAATTGTATTACTTACCTTTTCGTTGATCGTCAATCTAGCTTATCCAGAATTATTTTGATTCTTTTATATTTCCATACAAGTACAGTCGTGTCCGGTAATCTTGCGCGTCCGGTAATCTTGCGCGTCCGGTAATCTTGCGCACTACGCAGTTAGGCATTTTTGGAAGACGGCGCGTTTTATTTACTGACGTTTACCGATATTAATTTTTAAAGGAGCCAAAACAACTGTAATAAATGAAAATAAACATAGTTTTTGTATTTATAATTACCTTTTGAATGATTTTAATCAAGTATCCATGAGTTGTAAACACCAACCTACTTAGGCATAAATCCGGTTTGCTGGATAAAATTCCTCGATTTCTTCACTCCTCTCATAATTTTTAAAAGGAATATTATAAATTATGCATAATTGTTTTATTTCCTGATCAAAGTTTGGTATTTATCTTTTCTGAGCTCTACAACAGACATCGTATACAGACGAGATTGAATCTTTTTCCCGCCAATTCGTCGATTTTAAGCTCCGGGCATGCTCAAAGGCCACTTGCTTTTCAATTACGGAATCCTATTATGAAAAGACAAATACACTTTACTGCGTTAAACAATCTTTTTGTATTGTGTTTGTATCAAATAACTAGTTTTAATTTGCTTTTTTTATATTATAGTCACATCTCGTCAAAGTATAGTTACTTAATGATGAACGAAGCCTGCAGTGATGATAAAAAAACTTGAACACATTGATTTATCTGGACATTTTTACTAAACAGATTTATAAGTTTGTTTTATGATATGAATTGGACACCATACTTTTACATTAAGCATTTAATGACGTCATTTTCAAAAGTGCGCAAGATTACCGGACACTGGAATTGTTAAAAAACGGTGCGAGTTATTTTTGTTTTGATTTGGATTCGGATAGTTTTTTATTGAATATTTCAGATATGGTTGTGTTTCTAAATGCAAGACAGACTGTCGTTTATGTTCAGTAAAAATTAAATTGCTACGCTTCTTTAATCCGATGTTTATCACACAATTAGTGCTTAACTGCGCAAGATTACCGGACAGCATCGTATAATAATACACAAGTAATATTTAAAATAGAAAACTCCCATCACTTTTCAGACAGTTCACAATCATATGTTTGGTAGTTAATCCTCTTGGTTGTTTATGTTGCTCATTTACATGTATATTAATTTTTTATAAATCGATTGTTATTTAACCGTTGCATTTTTCACTTTCACTATATTCAAGATGTCAGTTTTTACAGTCAATGTGTCATCATGCCTTGAATGAATGGCAGTTTGTATACAACCCCTTATTATGTCATGTGACAAACAGGATGTTGTTTTGATAATTGGATACCTCTCTTACAAATGTGCGAGAACGCTTTACAGTTTGCTAAGTGTAATGACTTTAATTATTAGCATCTACAAAAGAAATATGTACGTGCAGTGAAAGTTTATGAATGTGAAATATTTATGTGTCTTTTTCAATTTGTCATGCACTTTAACTAAAAAACATGTCCATTTCATAATGTTTCACATAGAAAAAGCATATGCATGTGATATGCTAACTCACATATTACCGACAATTTATGTATTGTGTTATTTTTCCACGTTACTCTACTTTCCAAAAAATACTTGCATGCTGCAGATTATCCTAATATTGCTTACAATATATGTTCAGTATATCTATAATCGGGATAGTGAAACATTTTTGGGATATACTATTTTCTCATATTTAATAAAGTCAATGTTTCAACAACAGGCTGTCTATTATTATATTAACATCGTTCTTTACAATCTAGTACAATTTTATTAGACGGGCTTCTTATGTAGCCTTAAATCTGAATGATCTACAACATTTGTATTGAAATAATTCAGTAATAGGGCTTTGAAAAACATTAAAACACTACGTGAAAATGCTGTCGTTTTTTATTATCTTTTGACTACTTTTACAACAAAACGCATTTTTTTTTTTACTGTTTGATTATAAAGATAGTTGAATTAATTGCCAATGCATAAGGCTGAACTACTGCAACAAATCAGATGACGTCTAAGTCATGTATAATTATGATTCATAAACCTATTAACCAATCAGAAATCAGGATTTGCCATGCCCCCAACTTGTCAAACCTTCATATTACTTTTGACACGTTATTGTGTAGGAATACACAGGATATTGTCATCGTTGTTTGTCGGGGCCATAAAGTTTATGATCTCGGTTGTGGTGACAGCAGGAAGCCCAGACTACTAAGGATCCATTTCCATGATCTCAAAGATAAAATATTGTTATCATTTGTCTAGTACTGATAAGTTGATAACACAAAGTGGTTCTAAGTAAACATCCCTATAGGAGATGTCTAAGACGAAGTAAGTAAGGACTATGTATAGTCTATTTTTATCAAATCTAGCCATTACTTACATTAGAATATGTTTTTATAACCTACATTTATCTGACACATCCTACTTAATATAAATTATGTCAGATTATTGTAACTTAATGAAATAACGCGAGTTTTGAAGTAATTTGTACAGTCTATATATAAAACAACGCGTTGGGAAGAATATACGTCACTTCCGGTTTGAAACAAAATGGCGTATCGATAGAAATATGCGCAAAATCATGTTGTCTTTTATGCTATACTCGCTTATAAAAGCGTTATTTATGAAAACTGATACGAGAAGTTGATTTGTTATGGCTAAAACTATGTTTCTAAAGAATAAATAACATTTGTTAGAAGCCTGGCCTTTCACCTTTAACATTCATCACACATAATTGATTTGATTTGTAAAAAAGGTTTACTGTTAATTAATTATTTAAAAGAAAATTATGTATTTTGTTAAAATCAAAATTAGGTACGTAGTTAATATGAATTTAGGCACTGCCTAAGTCGGGAAAACCAAACAGATATTAATAGACTATAAAATAAAGATTTATCAACATTACAGAATTAAATATTAAATAAAATATGTGACAAAATTCTGAAACGCTGCTCATTATAAGTAATTAATTACCCTTTTAATTAAGTTTATGTGGGATAGGACTAAGGAGGTTCACGGTTCAAGCTTTTTGCTGAAATAAATGCTGTTGTTGTGATTGAAACAGACAACATTTTTAGCTCGACTTTTCGAAGAAAAGCCAAGCTATTCCACTCGCCCCGGCGTTGGCATCGGCGTCCAAGCTAGGTTAAAGTTTTTTGGTAAGCTAGTTTTTCAGGAATGGCTTGAGGGATTTCATTCAAACTTTAAGCATTTATTCCCCACATAAAAATGAACCTAAAGGCCAAGTTTGGTAACTCTAGTTTGAAATTTGTCAAAATTATGGGCTTTTTTACACATAGAACTTTTACATAAGCTATATGGACAGGTTAAAGTTTTTCAGTTTAGATTCTCAGGAATGGCTTAAGGGATTTCATTCAAACTGATAACACTTATTCCCTATATTAAAATGAGCTCATGGGCCAATTTTGATAACTCTAGTTTGAAAATTGTCAAAATTATGGGCCTTTTTACACTAAGAAATTTTACATGTAAGCTATATGGACTGGTTCAAGTTTTTTGGTAAGCTTAAGTTTCTCAACTTTTCGTTTCCACTCTGACTCGAGAACGGATTAAGCTATTGTAATGAAACTGCAAACATAGATACCTTATAGCGAGACCTCGCTAGGGATTGCATATGGGGTGGGTGGGGTCAAGGTCACTGTTACTAAAAATAGAAAAACGGTTTCCGCTCAATAACTTGAGAACAAATTGAGATATTTTAATAAAACTTAATGCATTAATACCTTATATCTACACCTCACTTGGGATTGCATATGGGTGGATGGGGTCAAGGTCACTGTTACTATAAATAGAAAAACGGTTTCCGCTTAATAACTTGAGAACGCATTGAGATATTTTAATGAAACTTTATACATACATACCTTATGTCGAAACCTCGCTTGGGATTGCATATGGGATGGGTGGGGTCAAGGTCACTGTTACTAAAAATAGAAAAATGGTTTGCGCTCAATAACATTAGTATGCATTAGATATTTTAATGAAACTTTATACATACATACCTTATGTCGAAACCTCGCTTGGGATTGCATATGGGGTGGGTGGGGTCAAGGTCACTGTTACTAAAAATAGAAAACTGGTTTGCGCTCAATAACTTGAGAAAGCATTGAGATATTTTAATGAAACTTAATACATACATACCTTATATCAAGACCTCTCTTGGGATTGCATATAGGGTCAAGGTCAAGGTCACTGTTACTAAAAATAGAAAAACGGTTTCCGATCAATAACTTGAGAATGCATTGAGATATTTTAATGAAATTTAATACATAGATACCTTATACCGTGACTTCGCTTTGGATTGTATATGGGGTGCGTGGAGTCAAGGTCAAGGTCACTTTTGCTAAAAATTTTATTGATGTGCTGACTTTAATGTATTTTGTTAGAAAAATTTGGTTTTCGTGGAATTTTCATATTGTTTAAGAAAAAAAAGCCAGTAACTCTGACAAGCACAAGAAAAGTGGAGCGCGCTGTCCTCCGACAGCTCTTGTTTCATGTCTTACTATTATATAATAACTTTTGTTAAAGTGAAATAATTTATACAATTCCTAGTTTTTGTAATAAACACTATTTTATGCAACTTCTGCCTATGGAAATGACACCGACAAGGGATCTGCCCATGTTGTGACACTCATTTGGTGTATATTATTTATACCGATAATTAATATGATACACATGGACAGAAAGAAAGTATAAAAATAGAATGGGTGAGAGACATCGTCAGTGACTAGGAAACCCATGTAAAATGCTATATTTGCGCCTAAAATTGAGAAAATCTCAAAGAAATGTTTGCCGATGCAATTTTACATAGCACTGAAATTTTTGAGTATGAATCGAAAAATGCTTCCCAACAATACACAATGATCGGTCTGGTGTGCAGTTTTGTTACTATGCGGTGAGATTTTATCCATAAATGAATTAATCAGTCTAACAATTCAAAATCAACAGACACTCATTACACCTTGAACGGGAAGCGCTAGCGTGTGCGTAGTGTATAGTTATGCCCCCGGCATCTTGATGTGGGAGGCATATAATGATTGTCCTGTCTGTCCGTCCGTTCTTCCGTCCATCCGTCCGTGACAAGGTTAAGTAGATTTTACTGTTTCGTCTAGGACCAACACCGCTTATTGCTACACTTCAGACTTGGATACTTACACAGATGTTGCATATGACCATTCCGCATCCACCCATATCACCCAACCTCAACTTGACCTTGACCTAATTTGCACTTAGAATAATTAAAATGGGCTGTTTCGTAGTTAACTAGATTTTACCGTTTAGACTAGCATCAACACCACTTGCTACAACACTTGGATATTTACACAGTTGTTACACTAGGGTTACAAATTGACCAAAAAGGTTACGTTGACAAGGGTAGAAGTTAATCAACTAGGGTACGAGTTGACTAGAAACCTACAAAATCATGCGCGTTAATGAAAAATTCACTAAACTGTACAATGTTTATCAATGTCATTCATGCTTGTAGCGTCATGTACATTTCATTTATATAGATTTAATTACTTCTCCTAATTATCCCACACACATATTTCTAATTAAGAATTGAATAGTATTTTTCTGCATTTTCATCGGTGTATGAACTGTCTGGAAAATTACGTCTCATTTGCATATACACCAGCAACCAATAAATCAGTCATTTTGTTTACAAACGATATATATAGTGTATACATCGTAAACATTCGTGCTAAACAATGACATCATTTCATAAATAGCGAATGAAAGTAAGCACCCTAAAGGTTCGCGCAAAATAATGTCATTTCGCAAATAGGAAATGAACAAGTAGTATGTCATAAATAATAATGAGGTAATTTGCATATGCATCCTATTTATCAGGGTATGAATGACAGGTCACGTGGGTGGATTATCCAATAAGAATGCAGCATTTATGTGAACATGCAAACATGTGTAATTATCATTCTATTATATTGTCCATTTCCAGGCTGTATTGGGTGCTGCAAGGCTATGAAGCCTCGTTATAAGAGGCTTGTTGATGACATCTTCCCTGTCAATCCTCAGGTAAAACAACATCTTAAGATCTGGGTCTGTATTAAGATCGTTATAAGAGCCTTGTTGATGACATCTGCCCTGTCAATCCTCAGGTAAAACAACATCTTAAGATCTGGGTCTGTATTAAGATCTGGGCCCGTATTTATCAACCCATTCTTTGACTTAAGACATAAGAATAAAGAATATTCTTGAAACTATTCTGTTTTAAAAACAGTGTTAATATGAATCTTACTTGGTTTTGCCCCATGTCAAATTATACTTACAGCATTCATTATTTAGAATGATTTGTTAATGACATAAGTTACATTGTTGCCCGATATATATGCGAACACACTAAGATTTTGTCTTGAGTCTAAGTCAGTTCTTTATCCTTAAGTCTAAATATGGGTTGGTGAATACTGAATACTGGCCATAATTTAAAATGAGGGGTTACAGAATCATCTTATTCCCTAAAGGTCGGTGTGATTTGGAAATTCATGCACAGTAATGGCAAAAACATTTGGGTTGTCTGTTTACAGGATGGCCTTGTTAAGAACAATATGGACAAGTTGACATTTTATGCATTGTCATCGCCGGAGAAACTTGATCGTATTGGCGAGTATTTAGCTTCAAAGCTCAGTAGAGACGTGGCAAGAAGGAGATATACGTGAGTAATACTGTATTACAACAAAAAACTATCAGATGATATTTTCTTGACATTTAAAACGTCTCCAATGCTAAAATTTTATTAAAACTTCAGATCTTCCTTAAACTGTTCAAACAAATTTATATCCTGGGTACTTGCCAGTAGAGAGATTTTTAATATATTTTGTAGCCTTATCAAGGCATCTTTTCCAAACAACTTTTTGTTGAAATCACACATTTTTCCATGAAATGGACATTGCACTATGATTAATTTTCCCTTTGACAATAATCACAGTGATGCTACGTCCCCATTCCTTTGCCTAAAAGCTAAGCTCATTATACCTAACCTTAAACTGATTATACACCCATTTTGTGAAAAATGTGATTCATGTAGACCTGTTGATTCGTCTGTCAGTACGTGTGTCTATGTTTAGTTTCCGTTTTATAAATTCGAAATGCATGGAAGGATTCTCATATGACTTCAGATTTTATTCACAATTAAAAGTCATTATGAGGCGTGTCGTGGGAAAACCAGGCTAATTGCATGTGCATAAAGTGTCGTCCCGCATAGGCTAATCCAGTATGGCACTTTCCACCTACAGTGGATTTATGTTTAGAAGAGACTTCCTTGAAACAGAAAATACCATGAAAGTGAAAAGTGTCGTCCTGGATCAGCCTGTGCGGACTGCACAGGGCGGCACTTTCCGCGTACAGTGGATTTATGTTTAGAAGAGACTTCCTTGAAAGAGAAAATACCATAAAAGCGAAAAGTGTCGTCCCGGATCAGCCTGTGCGGACTGCACAGGGCGGCACTTTCCGCCTACAGTGGATTTATTATTAGAACAGACTTCCTTGAAACAGGAAATACCATAACAGCGAAAAGTGTCATCCCGGATCAGCCTGTGCGGACTGCACAGGCTGATCCGGGACGACACTTTACGCACATGCATTTAGCCTGGTTTTCCCACGACACGCCTCTTATAATCATCTTTGTTAAAGCGTGTGTTCTATGTGGCCTTAATTTTCTCTTAAATGCTATGTCCTGTGCCAAAAACATAAGCTCTGAAACAAACAAATGGCTGATGGGACCTTTTCTCAGGCTGGTGAAGATTGCCATGGACGCGCTGGACCAACTGCTCGTCTCCTGCCACGACTACAGTCTCAACCTGTTTGTGGAGAGCTTCCTCAAGATGGTCCAGAAACTCCTCGAGTGTGATGAGCTCGAACTGCAAGTCCTCGCCACAGCCTCCGTATGCAGCAATTTTATTGCAGCTTTGGCATTAATTGGTGCAGCAATTTTATTGCAGCTTTGGGCATTAATTGGTCCAGTACCCATCAGATTGGGAATTTTGTAAATTGGGGAATTGGGGCTCATACAGATTATTGAAAGTGCTTCAATTTCAAGATTTACTTGAAAGGTGCTTAGAATTTATAAAGAGTGCTTAGGAATGCTTATTTTGGCTACAAAATGGCTTTAAAATATTCTGAGAAATGAGAGAAATTGCTGAAACCATTTGTGGCACCAACTTAGTGCTTTTATATGCCTGCATATATTTATTTTTCAAGGACTGTGTCCTACTGAGTGTTTGAAGTTGTTTAAAATATTTGTTGACAATGATTACTGAGTCAAAATAAATCTTTAGCAAACATAAAGCAGTTTTAACAGTTTCAATATAAGCAATAATTAGAGCCCAAACTTTTACAGATTTGAATAGGGCAAACTAAAACAAGTGCTTGAAGTGGATCTACTGTCCTTGACAAGTGCTTGAATTTTGATAGATAATATTTGTATGGACCCTGGGAAGAATGACTTGTTAATTTAAAACATTGATTATTGTACTTACTTAATACTTGTAACTTTATAAAGTTATTTCCCAATATTATTTCTCTTTGCTGGACAGGAATATGTAAGTCGCAATCTCATTAAAATCATCTCTAGTCTGACGGTACTAAATTATCCGCTGACTGGATCTGTTGACTTCGCATTAGGGGTCACGTTCAGATGACCTTTTTAGGAGCCCATCAAACTGTTGCCTTCAAAATCTTGCGGTATAACTTTATATATAAGCCACAAATACTATGCACGAAATTAACGTGAACTTTGGATGTTTACTCACCTAAGGTACCACTATATCCATTGTTATCCCCGTGAAAATGGACTGTAAATGATATATTCCGGAGCATCAGCTGGAAATGCATCACTTTTCAAAAACCGTGGCCAAACATTGCAGTGCAAGAGGCAATTAAATTGGGCTCAGAAGTGCTGATTTTTTAATGTTCGGAAGGTCATTTGAACATGACCTGTTATACGATGTCTTCAGATCCTAACAATGTTAGGATTTGATTTTAATGAGATTGATGTAAGTCGTATTCTTTTAGTGCAAGATTTGTTCGGAATACAGCTTAATCAGTAATAACCGTTTGCAGATTAAGTGGATAAACAATTCTGTTTGGCTAAAAAATATTTAGTTCCAATAACTACGAAGCAATTGAACTGTATGTGCAAAAGTATAATGTTCTGTTTTATGTTTGCAGTTTGTCAAGTTTGCCAATATCGAGGAGGACACACCATCGTATCATAGACGCTACGATTTCTTTGTCTCCAAGTTCAGTGCTATGTGTCACAGTGGTATCGAAAATGACAGGCAAAAGTCCAGGTGAGAACTGAGAATAGACACTGAGTTGTTTGTTGTTTTGATGCCCCCGGTATCTTGATGCAGGAGGCATATAGTGATTGTCCTGTCCTTTCGACCATCCGTCCTTCCATCCTTCCGTCTGTGACAACGTTAAGTAGATTTTACTGTTTTGTCTAGCACCAACACCACTTACTTAAACACTTGGATACTTGCACAGTTGTTGCTTATGACCATTCCCTATCCACCCATAACACCCAACCTCACCTTGACCTTGACCTAATTTGCACTTAAGAATAATTCAAATGGGCTGTTTCTTGGTTAACTAGATTTTACCGTTTTGTCTACCACCAACACAGCTTGCTACAACACTTGGATACTTACACAGTTGTTGCTTATGACCATCTCCAATCCACCCATATCACCCAAGCTCACTTTGACCTTGACTCTGACCTAATTTGGACTTATAATAATTCATGAGTGCCATTTCTTGGTTAACCAGATTTTACCGTTTCGTCTTGCTTACTACAACACTTGGATATTTACACAGTTGTTACTTGTGACCGTTCCCAATCCACCCATATTACCCAACCTTACTTTGACCTTGACCTTGACCTAATTTGGACTAAGAAATGGGCTATCCAGCACCAACCGGGGGCCTGTGTGGTTATCAAACACAGAATCTTGTTAATTTATAAAAATATTCGATGTTAATGTTTTTATGACCCCACCATCAATGATGGGGGGTATATAGAGTTTACCCTGTCCTTGGGTACCTACGTATGTACAAGTGTACGTATGTACGTGTGTACGTATGTACATGTGTACGTATGTACATATGTTTGGATTCTTGTCCGGACAATAACTTTGTCCAGCATTGGGGAATTGTCAAATAACTTGGCAGAAATGTTAAGCATAATGAGTCGGTGTGTCACGTGCAGGAACCAGGTTCCTAGGTCCAAGGTCAGGTCACACTTAAAGGTCAAAGGTCAAATATCAGAATTTAAGCCATCTATCTCTGTCCGGAGCATAATTTTGTCCAGAATGGAAGGAATTTCAAATAACTTGGCACAAGTGTTGAGCATGGTGAGACGGTGTGTCGGGCTCAAGAACCAGGTCCCTAGGTCCAAGGTCAAGGTCACATTTAAAGGTCAAAGGTCTAATATAAGAATTTAAGCCTTCTATCCCTGTCCAGAGCATAATTTTGTCTAGCATGGAAAGAATTTAAAAAAACTTGGCACAAGTGTTGAGCATGGGGAGATGGTGTGTCACGCGCAAGAACCGGGTCCCTAGGTCCAAGGTCACACTTAAAGGTCAAATAAAAAATTTAAGCCTCAGAGTTCTCGGTAACGCGAGATTCAGCGTATTTGGACGCGAACTTTTTCAGAAACGACGCCATAAAATCCAGGGTCAGATTCTAGGATGCGTCAATATCCGGTTGCGTACGCATGTTTTTCCAATACACTACATGATCGCTCATGCCGATTAACCTTGCTATTAACACATTCCATTGTTTGGCTACTGCAGCAGTATGTCAATTATCGATAAAATCTTTCTGTAGGAGGAGTCAGGATTACCTCAGCTAACCACTAAGCCAATCAAATCGCGCATATTTTAAGAAGCACTTTTTTACAGTGTGAGCGACAGCATCCCAGTCATGGCTCGTTTTAATTAATTGAGGGGCACAGTAAAGGGGGTATTTTTTGTAAGAAGTTCAGTTTCGGCGTGTGTGTTCTTTGGAAGGTGTGAACGGTAAACGTAGAGAGTAAAGACACGGTCTTTAAGAAGTGCAGGTTCGCGACTAATTAGGCTAATAATAATTACATCTTATTTACTGAAGTAATAAAACTGAGATGTAAGGCGTTAATTGGAATGCTCCGATTTCCAAGCGTTTCATTAAACAGATATTGTCAGTTTATATTCAAAATCTGTTTCGTCAGGACGTTTATTTAATGCAGTATATTTTTATAGTGTTTATTTGTATTTATATTTGTGATAAGGTTATTGCTTTTGAAAAGTGTAGTGTAATAATGCAGCAACGGACGTTGCAACAGTTCGGACTCTGAGTTAATGAGATGAGATGTTGATGTATCATTTTATTGAAATTGATGTCTAATATGTATGTTTATGTATTTGTGAAAATGTTGTATGGTTATATATAAAATAAAAAGAAATAATTGTGCTGAACACGGTGTTTGTAATAGTAACTATTATAACAAAATATAGTTTATTCAATATACATTAGATTCATATAAAATACAAAAATAATCAAATAATGATCTGAAACGCTTAATTATGGTGGGACTCCTACTTTTTCTGAGGAAGGAGTCCTGGACTCCAGATTTCAAAAACCTAGTGAGAACTCCAAAGCCATAGACACTGTCTGGAGCATAATTTTGTCTAGCATTGGAAGGAATTTCAAATAATTCGGCACAAGTGTTGAGCATGGTGAGACAGTGTGTCGCCCGCATGAACCAGGTCCCTAGGTCCAAGGTCAAGGTCGCACTTAAAGGTGAATGGTCATTTAAGCCATAGATACTGTCTGAAGCATAATTTTGTCCAGCAGGGAATGATTTTAAACTAACTTGGTCGAAGTGCTAAAATGGTGTTGCGCACAAGAACCAGGTCCCTTTGTATAATGTCAAGGTCACACTAAAAGGTCAAAGGTCAAATATAAGAATTTAAGCCATAGACCATGTCCGGAGCATATGTTGTCCAGCAGGGAAGGATTTTCAAACAACTTGGCATAAGTGATAAGTATTATGCGGCGGTGTCGCATGCAAGAACAGGTGCCTTGGTCCAAGGTCAAGGTCACACGTTCAGGTCAAGTATATGTATATATGTAAGATTCTTGTCCAGGCAATAACTCTGTCCAGCATTGAAGGATTTTCAAATAACTTGGCAGAAGTGATAACCATTATAAGACGATGTGTTGCCCACAAAAAATAGGTCCAAGGTCAAGGTTACTTAAAGGTCAAAGGTCAAGTATAAGAATTAAGTCCATGGATTCTGTCTGGAGCATAATTTTGTCCAGCATGAACATTTTTCAAATAACTTGGCAGAAGTGGTAAGCATTATGAGACGGCATGTGGCGTTCAAGAACCAGGTCTGTAGCTGAAAGGTCAAGGTCAAAGGTCAAATAATTTTCTAGAACATAATATTGTCATGCATGCAGGGATTTTCAGATAAATTGGCAGAAATGATCACAATCACCAGATGATGTGTTGCATGCACAAACCTGACTTGTTAAGTTAGTGAATTACTTCCCTTAATTCAGGAGTGTGCAAAGCATCATTAAAAAGTGATTAAAGGCATTTTGTTGATTTTGCACAGAATGATTTAAGAGTAAGTGAAGCATACAAGAACCATAACTCATAATTGCCTTATAGTTTTCATCACTACCCTTTATTGATTTTTTGTCAGGACTAAAACTATTTTGTGATTTCCAAATTACTTCACACAAGAGAATACATTAGCAGAAAGTAAAATATAAAAGGACAATTCTCTTTTTGCTAAATTATTTGTATGCAAACAGAAAAAGCGGCGCCATGTAGAAATGGCTGCATAGGTGGGGGCATCCGTGTCTGTGGACACATTTCTAGTTGTAAATATACTATATCTGAAATAATTTAGACTGTTGAAATTACAAATGAAATTGAAAATGGATTCAGTGCCTTAAATTAAATTTGATAAACTTTCTTTTGAAATTAAATTAGCAGACACTTAATTAATAACAATATGAAAAAAACAAACTTATATACAGTTCTAATATTGAAATTGGACCAGGAGTGTGTATTTGATGCATAAAATTAGTCCGAAGGAAAAACATGCATGAAAGTCTGTTTAGCTCAATAAAAACACCAACCCTACTAGTTAGGGATCAAATGTTCAATTGCTGCCTACCAGTTGTCACCACAATATTTTTATTTTACCATGCCGTTTGATTAAGAAATCACTGCTAAACCACAGCTGTTACTATTTAGTCATTCTCTATTAATTTAAGCATGTTAAGTTGACAAAATACAGGACAAGATTTTGTTATGTCTACATACTGCTTGGTAAAAATTAGAAAGATTTTTTATGTTTTTTTTCAAATAAATTTTTAGTGTTGTTGAAACATATCGTCTGATAAGCAGAACTAGGCTTCTGTCTAAGGGGTTTTCTTTGATTGTTTCAATGCTGCTGTTTTCAGTATTTTTCTGGGTGTATATGAATCATTTCCTAAAATATCATCGTATACTTGTTTTCAGGATTCGCCTGTTCCGCGGTGTATGGTTTGCAATTACTTCCCTCAGAATATCATCACATACTTGTTTTCAGGATTCGCCTGTTCCGCTGTGTATGTTTTGCAATTACTTCCCTCAGAATTTCATCGCATACTTGTTTTTTAGGATTCGTCTGTCGGGGGTGAAGGGTCTGCAAGGGGTCGTAAGGAAGACGGTGTCAGATGAGCTGCAGGTCAACATCTGGGACCCTATACACATGGACAAGATTGTCCCATCCTTGCTGTATAACATGCACGATCCTGGGTATGTACAGCTTACATCAGTTACATCTGTGATTTTGTAAATGTAGTTACTGTATTATTAAAATCCTTGATTATGTCTACAGACTGGAATTACCTTACCATTGCTTTTGTGGTTTTAACCTTTTGATTTGTTTAATAACTTCATCATCCTGATAGTAAAATGTAATCTAACAAGTATGGTTGGCCAAATCACATTGTGATATATTTTTTTCTTATAAAAGTTGTTTTTCTTACAAATGTCCTTCTATTAGTGTTTTTTACCAGTTTTCCTCAAACATCTTTTATTTATAATGACATTATTTGAACCTTATTTAAAAATATTTCTAGAAATCTGAATTTGTAGGGTTTTTGAGTTCTTTATAGACATAGCGTCCTTTCACGCCCCTGCTCCATTCTGCAGGTTTGTACCTGTGGATATAGAGAGCACCAAAGATGATGAGCACCCAGCCCAGGTGGCCGAGACCGTTCTACGTGACCTCATTTGCCGCGCCTCATACGGGAATCTCAAGCCAGTGCTGAGGCCTATACTGGTGTAAGTATGCATGGCTTTATGCTACAATTTCAGTGCTTTAGATTTTGTTGTGTAGACGGTAAATGTACGCTCTAGAATTTATTGGGGTGTATGCAGGCTTAGACCATTATTTATGGGGGGATGGGGTGAATGTACTTTTTGGTTGGAAAATTGATAGCTTTAGAGTGCAAAAGAAAACAATGGAGTAATCTAAAGTGATGAAGTAAACATCATATGAAGATAACAATATTTTGAAAAGGATTTCTACACATTCACATTTCCAACAGTTGGATAACATTTATGGGTCTGTTTCTAAGTTCCATGTGTACGTCTATTGCAAATGTACATCCTGGTGTTATTTTGCTGTCATTTTCTCTGCGTAATTATGCGTGTACATGTACATGCCTTATCTGGATGTTTGACTATTACTTGATAAATTCCACCACCACAACTCTCAAGAATCAACGGGTGTAACAGTATACCATATGAGGTTATGTTATGGTTCAGTACCATTTGGTTCACAGTTCATATCATTACTGTATGATATTAAAGGGACCTGTTCACAGATTGACGAATTGACAATTTTTCAGCTTTTTGTCACTGATTCCAAAAATAAAAGAACAGTGTATACAATGGAGCAACATAACACTACGGACCTTGAAACATACTGTAAAAAACGCTTCAATTATGAGTAATCATAGTTGAAATTTATATAATTATAAAGCATTTGTAACGCTAATCGATGCATTAATTTGGAGTGTTTCTGTTGTTTTCGCTGTTGACATCACTTACATAAAGTAAACAATGCAGGGTGAAATATAGAATTCGGAATGGCCAAGTGGTTAAGGCAATAGCCTTTTAATACGGAGGTCCCGGGTACGAACGCCGGTGGGACCATTTTTTTTATTTTTTTTATTTTTCTAAATACTTTTTTTGTTATTATACTTTAGCTTTTTTAGTTCCGATGCTTAAATCTGTCCATTTAAGACATTTAATGGCATACTTAAAAACATGCGAAAATCTGTGAACAAGTCCGTTTAATCAATGATGAAGGCAATGAGGGTTATTGTGGTACATGTAACTTAGACAAGTGCCGGCCACATTCCCACCCAGACATAATTATGCCCTCCCAATAATTTTGAGCCAGGCGGACACATCGTCACCTTAGAGCAATAACTCTATATCTGGAGTGCAAAATATAAGTACTTATTCAGTTCTTGAACAACAGTGACTGGGAAAGGATCTTTCCATATGAGATAATTTCTCATCTCCACAACAATCATTTTGTGAACGTCGCGATGTTTCAGTTGAGAAAAAAACACCACGCAGACACTCGCGCTTCCTGTTCAAGATGTAATGAGCATCTGTTGATCATGATTTTTAGAATGCTGAATTAATTGTATAGATAAAATCCTACCGCATAGTGACAAAACTGCAAACCAGACCAAGCATTGTGTATTGTACGGCAGCCATTTTTTATTCATACTCAAACATTTTGGTGCGACATAAAATCGCATCATTTCTTTGCAATTTTGCTCAATTTTATGTGCAAATATCGCATTTCGCATGGGTTTCCCAGTCACTGGAACAAAGGTGATGATATGCCCTCCCGTAAATTTGCCACCTCGGACATACTGTGAAACCTGTCCAAACCGAACCCTGTGAAAACCGAATCCCTGTCAAAACCGAACGGCTGTGTCGGTCCCGATTTTTTTTCTTCTTATTGTATATACCAAAAAACCTTAATAAACCGAACCCTGTCCAAACCGAATACCGAACAATTCTATCACAAATTTGATCTCATTCTACCTGAAAAACCCTGAATAAACCGAACGGTGTATCACGTCAGGTGTCACTTCGCGATACCGCAGAGGCATGAACCCGATAATTGGTGACACAATTACACACAAAAGGCATAATCGCCATAGTGATAACGGGGCAGTGGCGCAATTAGTGATCAGCCAGTTGGTGCATACTACAATAACCAACTTGTGAAGAGCAGATTAGTCGGTCGTGTTTTATGTTGAAATTTGCGTACAGTGTAAAATGTTAAATGTTTCAGAACAGTGTAATTAATTTATACATAATTATAGTAAATTCTGGCAATATTTCCATCTGTGATCTTCATATGCCCAATGCTAGCGATGCAATCGAGCTAAAATAAATATGTTCAAAAACTAATCAAAACAGTCAACAATTGATGATTGATTTAAAAAGATGTAAATAAGTTGTACGTTGAATACAAGAACTTGTTTTATTAATAATTGGTATGTCGTTTTATGTGCAATATACAAATTACTTGCAAATAATGAAAATAATAAACAATAGTAAAAGAATGAACATTAACATGATGTCTTAATATACACTGTAATTAACATATAAAATAGATCATACATGTTTAAAGGAAATAGCATTTAATAAAAAACCTGTGTAAACCGAACACTTCTGAAAACCGAACGATCGGCCCGGTCCGGACGCTGTTTGGTTTAGACAGGTTCTACTGTACTTCCTTCTGTAAATTTTCCACCCTTTCACTTTCTTGAGCATTTTTCAAATCAGATAAAGACTAAATTGTTACTAAAGTTGCTGCTTGATATTTTAAATTACATGTAGTGTTGAGAAGCTGCTCTGCAATTGTGTAACCAACATGTCTATTATTGTTTGTTATCTTCAGACACATGGACAATCATTCCCTGTGGACTCCACCCACCTTCGTAGTGAAGTGCTTCAAAATAGTGATGTACTCTGTACAGGTATGCAGTTATCAGTTATACTTCAACAGCATTTTTCCTCTATATAATCTTGGTACCCTAAAAAGGTACCTTCCCAATCCAATTTACCTAATTTTTTTCCCAATTTGAAGTTAAACAACTCCCAAATATCTGGGAAAATAATCCAAAACGATCCCCAAAAGATCCACTTTATGTATATTTAACTTTTATTTTACGTCCTGGAAATACAAGTTCATGTGAAAGAATCAATGAAAAAGTTGTTTTCGAGTTTGTTAATTGTAACTTACAGTTTTCTAATTCTTTTTGGCAGTTTTTACTGAAAGTGTTAAAATTCCCAATTTGGAAAAACGACGGAAATTTTCCCAGTTACCTGTTCCAAATAGTGAGGAAACACGCTGTTCAAGTTAACTGTTTATCATGATTTAGAACTTGTGTTGTTTATAGTTGTTTGAAATACAATTTTGGTTATTGTAACACCTCCCTGTGATGCTACCTATTGACAACTCCAGATCGTATAGTGGTTTACATATTTTTGTCTAATGGCTACAAAGGCTCGGAAGGAACTCTTTTTTTCTCTAATGCTACTCCTAACTAGAGACATGCAGCGCCTACGTCATATACACGTGGTGCCCTGCTCCAATCCGGTGCTACCTAATGCAGCGCCTACGTCATATACACGTGGTGCCCTGTTCCAATCCTGTGCTACCTAATGCAGCGCCTACGTCATATACACGTGGTGCCCTGCTCCAATCTGGTGCTACCTAATGCAGCGCCTACGTCATATACACGTGGTGCCCTGCTCCAATCCGGTGCTACCTAATGCAGCGCCTACGTCATATACACGTGGTGCCCTGCTCCAATCCGGTGCTACCTAATGCAGCGACTACGTCATATACACGTGGTGCCCTGCTCCAATCCGGTGCTACCTATAGCACACCCATCACCTGTATATGCAACACCGGATTGTGTTACATTATACATACCTCTTCATGAAAGAAAATGTCAGCATTGAAATGTTCTTGAAGATGGGTTTCATTTCTTGTTAGAATGTTCACTGTATAAAAATATTAGAAAATTATAGATTAAGAAGTATTACTGGAAAAGACCAAATGTACCCAAATTTATAGACGTAATGCAGTCCGACAATGTAATTATTAACAGAAACTATGTATGTCCATAAAGCGTTTATTCGAAGAAACCAATATACATATTATTACGATTAATATTACCGTAAATGTATTTACACTTGACTTCTCGCTCCGCATGTTGCTTTGTATATTTATTAAATACTCATTTAAATTGATATTTTGCCGTTGTTGACTATAGCATTGTTAATATTTGTATTTATATGCGCAACTTTTGTTGTAATTTATTTATGCTTAATTCGAGAATTAGTATTACACAGGTGACCACTATGTATGCATATATATATATTTGTGTACTATTTCATGTATACTCAAGGACTGTATGTCTGATGTATATTGAATAAACCATTTGCAAAAAAAGATCCAATTGCTCAAATTTGGTAAGATTCTTTTCTATTCCACCCACATTGAAACGGGCATATGACAGCTTTTGTGAATATTTTAGTATGGAAATTAATTCTATAAGGAACTTTCTTACATTTGTTTGTTATAAAAAAAGTAAAATAAAAGAAGAAAACACCTTTACTGCCAGAAATATTTAGCATTTGGGAAATAGTACTTATCTTAATAAAAAATTTAATAAATATATGAGGCGTTTTGTGGGAAAACCAGGCTTAATGCATGTGTGTAAAGTGTTGCCCTGGATCAGCCTGCGAGGTCCGCACAGGCTAAAGCAGGACGGCACTTTCCGCCTACAGTGGATTTATGTTTAGAAGAGACTTCCTTGAAACAGAAAATACCATAAAAGCGGAAAGTGTCATCCTGGATCAGCCTGTGTAAAATAGTTAATATGAATCTATGTGAATATTCAAGCGAATGAAAAAGCAAATACTCTAATACTGATTTTGGTTTTTGATGCCATCCCTAAGAAAAATAAAACAGTTCTTAGTGCTGGGAACCCTGCCTACCACATTCAGCACAAAACTCTGACATGCTATTCTATTTATGTTTGTATTACTTCCTCTTTTACAGCAACAATATGCGTATGTGGTTATCCAAGCCCTGATGTCTCATCTGGATACCCATAAGAACTCCGCCCCCGACATTAAAGCCGCCGTAGTTGACGTGCTATTTGAGGCAGTCATTATAGCAGCCGGTGCTTCTGTCGGTATGTTGTGGTGTTCTACAGCAAGTTCTCATTAAGACAGGTTCTAACCAGGACCCATTGACATGCTAATGGAATTGCGAATATTTTTTAACATCCTTAAAGAAAATTTGTTGGTTGTTCCAAGTTCGTCACAATGTTTCTAATTCCAATAATCTGAATTGAGTTGATTTTGATTGAAAATGTAGCTCTCTAAGATCTAGATCTGTATGTTACTGTTTTGTTTCAAGTCACATTCAAGTTCAGACTTGGTTTGTTTTAATTAAGAAAACACATTTCATTGCAGAAAATATTTCATTTGATGTATAGTTAGTTACCAGTATTTATCATGTAAAACATTTGTCAACTTTATTTGATGTGTAAGTCATATACTGTAAGTGAAATTAATAAAAACTTTTCAAAACTTTGTGTTACAGAGTCTTATGCTTCAGGCATGTTTGCATATTTGTATTGTAACATTTGCACCGTGTACAAATAAACTTGTACTTGTACCATCTTACAGTATGAATACATAATGTAATCTATTTCTAGGACCATCTGTTCTCGATGTATTCAATACCCTGGTGAAACATCTGCGAATATCCCTCGACAATAAAAGTTCTGTTGAGAACATTCGAGCCCAGGAAAAGAAATTTGAAGAAGCTCTTATTAACACTATAGGTATGTTAATCACACAGGTGAGATATTGAACATATACTGTGACTGGGAAACCCATGCGAAATGCGATATTTGATATAAAATTGAGAACAATTGCAAAGAAATGTTCACCGATGCGATTTTACTTAGCACCGTCATTTTTTAGTATGAATTGAATAACGCTGCAGTACAATACACAATGTTTGGTCTGGTTTGCAGGTTTGTCACTATCATCTATGCAGTGAGATTTTATCCATGACATTAATTTGGCAGTCTGAAAAATCTATATCACCTGACCATGAACGTGAAGCGCGATCGTCTGCGTTGTGTATGTTTCTCTATTTAAACAGTTAGACGTTCACGAAACCTAATTGCTGTAAATCCCATAATAATCAAAGGAAATCCCCTTGATTTTTGTGGAGATGAGAAATTATCTCATATGGAAAAATCCTTTCACAGTCACTGCATATACATGTATTGTGTATTAGCAGTATTCTGTCGAACATATCTGGAAGTTTATTATTTAAGAATGCATAAATTGAATGTTGTGTTGTAGTAACCAACTTATAATTAATTATGAAATATAAAACAGGCAAGTTTGCCAACAATCTGTTCTTAGTTAATACATTATTTGCTAAAGAGATTACTAAATTGGCTCTTGACTCTATGCTTAATTTTATATTGTTATAACATTACCGTCATTGACTCTATGCTTAATTTTATATCGTTATAACATTACCGTCATTGACTCTATGCTTAATTTTATATCGTTATAACATTACCGTCATTGACTCTAAGCAAAATTTTTAATGTTTATAATATTGGCTATATTGGCAATAAACTTTGTTATAAACCTTTATACTATTGCCTATACTGACTGTCAGCTTCACCAGGGCTTGAATTTAACTAGCATATATACTAGCAAATATTTGCAAGTGTCTTCTATTTTAACTTGCACAAATTAGTTTCTTCTTACAATTCCATTAAGTACCCATTAACAGCAAAATAAAATAACAGTTAATGCCTTTACTTTAGTTGCTAAAAATTTGCAAAGTTGGGTTTCGTTGTACTGTAAGGATCTCTTTTGTTGCGTACACATATTTTTCACTCGCAATTTTGTCCAAGCAACAAATAAATTTACTCGCAAAACTAATATTTTACATGCATTTTGCGTATTTGCGAGTGCTAAATTTGAACCCTGGGCCCGTATTCACAAAGCTCTTCAGGGAAAACTTAAGTATATTCCTTAAATTTATTCCTTAAGTCTGTGGGTACTTCATGTAGAGATCTTTTTACATTTAAATGTTTCAAAGTAGTAAATAGTACTTTGATATTTCAGATTGTACCCTTTTCTCTTCGTAAATCTGTGGATTTCACATAGAAATCTTCATGTGAAAATTTTTCACTTTTTTTTTATGTACATCCTTAGTTAAGATTTTCCTTAGGAGCTGTGTGAATACAGGCCCTGAGCTTCACCCCATTCTAGGTCAGTTTGCCAACAACCTGCCGGACTATCAGAAGATTGAGATTATGATGTTTGTGATGGCCAAGTTTCCACAGTTTACAGCCGAGGAGTCATATGGGTAAGTTAGGTCGTAAAGAAATTCTTGTTTGTATCCCCTCGCACAACCCATACTTATTAAGGGTGGGTTGGTAGGTAGGAAAAACATTTTTTTTTTGCGTTCCACACTGTAAGCCATTAAACTTTCGACAAAACAAAATAATGCGCGAATTATGTCCATTTAATATTAGATAACAGTGATTTTTTTTATATTTTGACTAGTATTTGATTGAAACAATAGTAACATATTTTGCAGTGATTATGTGTTGAATGGTAATAAATCCTTGATAACTCTATACTGAACTACTTAGATAACACAGAGTGATATAGAGTAGATAGACAAAGCAATTTCTGATGGTCGGCATAAAAAGTCTGCATAAAACAATACATTAACATTGCTTTTAAACAACATCAAAAAGTATCTGCTGAAATGAAAGTTCATATTTATGAGAAATGTTTTACAGATTCGTACCCAAAATTGATGACTTAGTTCAATAATATATTTAGGGTATGGGCGATCCTTTTACGGGTAGGTATCTATCCTTTTCATTCTTCATACATGTATCGAGGCTTTTAAACACTGTTGCTTCATTTGCCTTTGAATGTGGGCATAGTTACATGAAGATTCCAGACATGCCTTTGTTGTCTAGCCCACAGGGTAGCAATGGAACAAGTACGGAACAGGCTTCAACTTTGAACCTTTTGAAAAGTCAAACATTACGAACTATGTTTGTTATACATGTACCTAGTACATAAGCGATGTATCACGCATTATTTACATGTATATATTGCGGCGCCTACCCAGTTTTTGAACATTAGGTTGTTTACTTGAAGTACAAAAAGGCTATATGTGACTGAAATAACGTTAATTTGATAGTACGAATGTCAATAAATGTTTGTTAGTTTGCTCCGCACTTAGGTTTGTTAGTTTGCTCCACACTTGGGTTTGTTATTTTGTTCCACACTTCGGTTTGTTAGTTTGTTCCACTTTTAGGTTTGTTAGTTTGCTCCACACTTAGGTTTGTTAGTTTGCTCCGCACTTAGATTTGTTAGTTTACTCCGCACTTAGGTTTGTTATTTTGCTCCGCATTTAGGTTTGTTAGTTTGCTCCACACTTAGGTTTGTTAGTTTGCTCTGCACTTAGGTTTGTTAGTTTGCTCCACACTTAGGATTGTTAGTTTGCTCTGCACTTAGGTTTGTTAGTTTGCTCCACACTTACTTTTGTTAGTTTGCTCCATACTTACATTTGTTAGTTTGCTCCTCACTTAGGTTTGTTTCCATACATGCTGCATGTATGTTTGTTTGTTTATTTACAGCCTACAGATGGATGTTCAACTTCAAACAATGTTGTTGAAGACATTATTAAAGGTATGTATATAATATAGGTATGATTTTACGACTAATTGTTGTTTGAGTGAAAACAAAAAGAAACCATTTTGACCTGGTTGGTATTCACAAAGCTCAAGAGGGAAATCGTAACTTAAGTTGTACTTGATGCCCAAAAAAATATTTCTGTGTTTCGAGCAACCCAATTCTAACTAGAGGAACCCACTGGACCCTAAAGTTTTTCCGAAATTCGTCAGATTTAAGATAATTTTTAATGTTTTTTGACTGAAAAAAAAAGTTTAAAAATAACTCAATCCCGACCCTACCTAAAGTTTTTTAAGACCATTGCCCAAAATACACTATTTTTGTTGGCCTTACTGGAACTATGTATAATCCAATGATTTTTGTTTAGAAAAAGTGTACAATTATTAAACATCTAACTTTCTTACCAATATTAACTAATTTTAAACATTTTAAAGTGAAATGACTTACAACGAAACAGCTAGAGACTGTTTTTCGGAATTTTATGAATTTTGCCTATACATGTATAAACATTAAAAAAAAATCGTCGCATGTAAAACATTTATTGTTACCTCTCATACGTAAGGTTGCTACAAAGTACAAGACAGTAAACATGGCGAACGCTTTCCCGCAAGAGTTCCTGCAGCCCTTGCTGCGCATGTCGCTGTTTGAGGAACCCGGAATGCGGATCATCGTTCAGGAAATCCTGCACACGCTCATTGATCGCCACGAGAACTCGGAGAAACTGCGACACGTTCAGTAAGTCTGGAGTCACGTTCCAGAAACAAAGCAGTATTTTTAGAACTACTTGCTGTGTACCTTTCCAAGTTGCATAGGCACATCACTTAAAAGTTAAAGGAAGATTTTAAAGTTAAGGATTTCACTTAAGGTGTTTCTGGAATACAACCACTGATTTGTGTGAGCTTCTAAATCGCCATATTCTGCTGAAGGAAATTGTAGATTTGCTATTAAAATGTTGACATCCAAACAACTTCTAACATTTATCTTCAACATACTGGTACTCAAGCTAGTCGGTTTAGTTTATTTTTCACCTGTAGATCCGTTTTCATAAAGTTTGGTGATATAAGGCCATTATTGTCCTCTGTTAGTTTTTTGTATCATTTGATTTTGTTTATTGATTTCATTGATGAATGCATTTAGACATATCAAAACGAGCTAGAGGGCAACTCCGTCGAAGTAGTCGCCTGATTTGTTCAGACTTCGCTCTGTCTAAAGATCAAAGCAATGTTCACTTTGCCCAAAACTTTGACATGTTACATGTATTCCTAAGCTGCAATCACTCACCGTGTAGCATCAGCCCTGACATACATTCACATCAATTAAATACCAAAAGCACACATACTGTTTTCACCATTTTCATGGTTTTAATACAATTTTATTTCATTTTATTCTTGTAGAGTTATTCGAGATGTAACAAAGATGGGCATAAAGCTTGAAAAAGTATCTAGACCAGACTCTTTATTCATGAAGAAGGTAAGATATATGGTTCTGGTTTTTACAGTATTTAAACACATTTGAGGCGTGTCCTGGGAAACCCGGGTTTAATGCATGTGCGTAAAGTGTCATCCGGGATTAGCCTGTGCGGACTCAACTGTTATGGTATTTTCTGTTTCAATAAAGTTTCTTCTAAACATGAACCCACTGTAGGCATAAAGTGTCGTCCAGGATTAGCCTGTGCGGACTGCACAGGCTAATTTAGGATGACACTTTACGCACCTGCATTAAGCACGTGTTTCCCACGACATCCCTTTCTAGTGAGGAACCATTAACCTAGAGCATATAACATGCGTTTAAAGAGATTTTTCAAAGGATTATAATAAAGAAAATGTTCTGAATCGGAAGAAACTAATGTTAGTTTGATGCATACAAGCACAGGTTTACAATCTTGAATAATACTATATTTTCGGAGTACAGGTCACAGCTCTAATGGTACCTGTGTGTTATCAAATGTTCTGTTCTATTTTTGCAGTATGGGTCACAGTTCTACTGGTACCTGTGTGAGAACATGCGCCTGGAGAGCAACAAGGTGGACAACTTTGAGGCGCTCTACCGAACCATGGCGCTGATCACCGTGGAGATGGGGTGTAAGGACATAGTAGCCGACCTCATACGACTGGCACTTGTTATGCAGGTAAGGAATTAAGAAAATAACAAAACACCAAGAACAGAATTGTCACTTGTACAAACATGATTTCAAAGCTTTCCTGTTTAGGTAAAGAGAACCTTAATTCAGGTATTATTAAACTTTATTATAAAATAAAGGAATGTTTACCATGCAGAAAGAAACCTTGCATTATTTCAGTGATGAAACTATTTGGTAAATTATTTTCTGATGAAACTATTTGGTTAATATTTTCAATGTGATTTAAAGACCATGTTTTAAACAGTCCACCAATTTGGTGTCACCCATTTTTATTTTGTTTTAATGATATATGTTTTTGAGTTATAAAGCCTGGTTAGTTTCAGTTACTTTGTTAAAGTATTGTTATGACGTTTAAAAACTAAACAAGAATGTATTGATTTTAGCTTAAAGGGGATATATACGATTTCAGTATCAACATTTCATTTTCTCATAATTGGAACAACACAAATGAGAGGATGACAATAATCGAAGGAAAATAAAATGAAAAATTAAACATATATTTGTTCCATATTTCAGATGTTTTTTTTTTAATGAACTTCCTGATAACGACAAATTTATTCCTAGTGCTATGCCAGTATCGACACCTTTAGTCATATTTGTGGGAGTAACGGTGTAAAGCTCAAATTTCGAGGAATTTCGAATATTAGTTCTTCTGAACTTTTATTCTACTTTGTTGTTTATCAATGTTTTATAGGTTTTATTTTACTTTCAAAATTGTATATGAAAATTTGAGATCGTACATACCCTCTTTAAGCATTGCATTTTAAATCTTGTTCGTGTTAGGAAATTGCATCAGAAAATGATCCACAGTCGGAAAATATTGAAGCTTCTGAGAAGGATGGGGTAATGGTCAGAATGCCCGATGACTATAAAAATTTTAGTCTAAATCTGCTTTAAAGTCCCTTTATGTTACATAAAATATGTCTTTGCTTTGTACTAAGTTAAATTGTTTTTAGTGTTATAAATAATGAAATCTAAAGTTTTTATATGGGTACTGGTATATTTAAAGCTTATAACTATTTGCTCCAAATCAGTGCAAATTGTAATAACATGAAGGGGCTTTAATGTCATAAATATTGGCCTTTAAAATGAATTGTTATAAACCTAGACATCATTTATTGGCTCATATTTGAAAACAGTGAATTGTTATAAACCTAGACATCATTTATTGACTCATATTTGAAAACAATGAATTGTTATAAACCTAGACATCATTTATTGACTCATATTTGAAAACAATGAATTGTTTAACTTTTATAGTCATGAGGGCAAAATCTAGTACACTCCAGTGTGCCTAGCAAATTATCCATTGTCGTCCATATGTGGTTGTATAATATAAGTATTTCTACACACCCATCTACACTCGTGCATATTTTTTCCATATGTTTTGTCCCAAACCTTACCAGATGTAAATATGTGTCCATATACTCTTTCCTGCTTATTTCTATTAAGAATGATCCACTAAACATGCTAGTTATTTTGTCTCCTTTCAGTGGTCACTGTTAAAGGATCCATTGCCACCCTCACGCCCCCCCCCCCCCCCCCAAATAAAAAGGTCGATTTTTCTCAGTATAGTTGCAACAAAATCCCCAAAACATAGGAAATGTGAACTGACGTTTTATATCATAACTTCATGTATTGTTATGGATAAACAAAAAAAGACAACAAAGTTCAACTAATACTCCACTCGTTTCAGTAATTAATGAATTAAAACTCTCTCATCGTTTTCTCCAATTACCAAGATTTCACAATGCAAACGTTCACAACCTGATTGGTACCATACCCAGTGCTTTGAAAAAAATCTATGATGCTCTAATTTCATTTTAGTCAAATTTTCCAAATTTCCTGTACAAATTCAAGCTTACGATGTGTTTCGGGCAACCCGACCCGACCTAGCGAAAACCCCCCGGCCCTTAAGTTTTTAGAGACGATCATTTTCCGTGAAATCTGAATGTGTCAGATTTTTATTTTTCAAGGGAGTTAATCGTGATTAACTAGGCAATCTGTGTTGAAACGTTGTTTTATATTATTTACTGAGTATTCTGGATCACTTTATGAATGAATAGTATAGTATTGCCAGTTATGCATTTGCGATTTTATGGCTAGAGTTAAATAAAAACTAAAAAAAAACTGAATTCCTACCCTACCTAACTTTTTGGAGACCGTTGCCCGAAACAGACAATTTTTGTTGGCCTTAACTACCCAGTATTCTGAATACATTTGTGGCGCGTCGTGGGAAAACCGGACTTAATGCATGTGCGTAAAGTGTCGTCCCGGATTAGCCTGTGCAGTCTGCACAGGCTAATCTGGGACGGCACTTTCCGCTTTTGTGGTATTTTCTGTTTCAAGGAAGTCTCTTGTAAACATAAATTTACTGTAGGCGGAAAGTGCCGTCCTGGATTAGCCTGTGCGGACTGCACAGGCTAATCGGGGACGACACTTTACGCACATGCATTAAGACCGGGTTTCTTACGACGTGCCACATTTATATTGTGCCAGTGTTAGCATAGACATCTGTTTGATATCCAATTTAAGCAAGATTGACGAATGCTGTATCTGTTGCTGTTAATGTTTCTTTCTTGAAATTAGTATATAAAGACAAAATAAATATCTGCATGTATATAAAGAGAAAATTGATACTGAAAGAAAATAGCATTTGAGGCAAATTGCAGTATTTTTCAGTAGCAGTTTATTTTATGCATGACAACTTGCTGTGCAGCTATACAAGATCTCATTTGTAAACTAAGACCTTAACATATTATTTTGACCATATGAAAATGGTTGCATGGCATGTAATCTTTGATTTTTCATTTGCTAACATTTAACATTTAGACACCGGTTAAGTTAGAGTACGGTGATATTCATGAAGCCAGAACCATTCCTGTTTTCAGAATATCTCTATGAACGACCTGAGTCTACCATTGACCCACAAGTGTGCGATTCACGCGCTGGTTGGAGCCTTCCTATGCCTGGTGGCACAGATCTGTGAGCTGCCAGAGCTGCTGCAGTACACACTGGAGGTAATGTAGTGGAGTAAGATGGTAAATACATTGATATTTGCACTCCCCGATTTGTGGGACAATAAACATGACAACAAGCAAACTGGATTGAAATGGGCTGGCGCAAAAGCACCAACAGGCATTTATTAAAAACATGGACAGAAAAGTGTTCATGTGCAAACATATCTTAAAAATTATGCAAAATTGTCGCACAAAGCGTGACGAACCACAAAGTCCTCTAAAATGAACTATAAAATTGCCAGAACTTTTTATATTATGCAATGTAATATAGTTAGTATGCACTGTACAAAAAATGTTATACATGCAGATTCGTAAGTTAATTGTACAATACAAAAGACGACACAGGAGGAGGGGCAGGGATGGTGGTTAAAATTGAGCTTGATACGAAATGCATCTGCGTTGTTCCGATCATGTTGAAGAATGATTCAACTAACTTTAATTTGGGGTTACAACGCAGTAAATAATAATTGGTAAACATAGGTTACACATCAGCCATGATGTTAACGAAGTGCAAGCACGCTCCAATATGAATTATTTATAACTCCTGCATCTTATAAATTATAGTTTTATTTGTGTGTGGGTTGAAGCCTTTCACAGATTGCAAGGTTGTGGAAATGTTGCAATTATTCACTTGTCCATGGACAAGTTTATTGCAAAAATCTGCTAAAGTCATTTATCTGAATAAGAAAATACCTAGTTCTGATTCTAGACATTGAATTTCCTTATTTAATTATGCCCCCCATCGAAGATGGCGTGGTTTATTGGTTTGCTATTGTCGGTCGGTCTGTCAGTCAATCAATAGACCTTTTTTGTTTCCGCTCTTTAAGTCTGTTTTCATCCGATTTTCTCCAAACTTCATGAAATTTTTTGTGGGCATAATATCTCAGTCAGGTTCGATAATCAACCAAATTGACCCAGGAATTACGGAGTTATGGCCCTTTTAATTATCTAAAATTATCCTTTTTAGCTGTTTCTGTTCTTTAAGTCCGCTAGTTTTTATCCGATCACTTAAAATCATGAAAATCTTCGTGGTCTTAATATCTCGGCCAAGTTCAATTATCAACCAAATCGCCCCAGAAACTGTGGAGTTGTGACCCTTGATTGTTCTAATATTAGCCTTTTTAGCCGTTTCCGCTCTCCAACAGCTGTCATCCGATCTTCACCAAACTTGAAGAAAATGCTTATGGGAATAATATGTTAATCAAATTCAATGCTCAACCAAATTGCCCCAGGATCTGCAGAGTTATGGCCCATGATTTATCTCAAATTGGCATTTTTAGTCGTTTTCACTATGTCCAAGAGTTTTCATCTAACTTTCACCAAATTTGATATTTTAAAGATTGCTTTTAACTTAGAGGTGGCATAACTGTTTACAAACAGCTCTTGTTTATCAGATTATAATAAATAAAAACATGTTTTTTATTGTTGTTAAAATATATAATTTTATAATAGTTATATAAATATTCACCAACTTCTACATCTTCATACACTGGCGGATATGAACAGTACTTGCCCACAGACAACTTGACAGGGAAACTTTACTTCTCTGATGGTAAATTTACCATTGTTGGACAAGTTGGGCATGGGATTTCCATGCCACTGGACTGTTTAACAGTGAAAAAAATCCTGTCACATGCCCTAAAATAAGCCTAATAATCAGCTGACCTAATAATTATTAGGTTAAAAGGATAGTTTACTGTGTTACCTCATATTTTTGAAATTCCATCACATTGCCAGAAAAACATTCTCCATCCATGTCACTCTATTATTGTCACTGTTTATGTTGGCTAAATTATGTCAAAGACTATTTCAGCGGTGCAAAATCTTTAAACAAATTTACTGTTAATTTTTATTATGTAGGCTAAATGCTTTAAGGACCGTTAGAATATAACAAGATTTTTAGCCAACGGAACAGCTTTATTTCACCATTATTGCTAGGTTCCCATCAGCGATTAAAATCGTGGTCATAATTGTGAACTAATCGTGGTGATCCTTTCAGATTTTATCAGATCTTAAGGTCAGTCGTGGCAATCGTGTTAATTGTAGAAACAGTTTGAACGGTTCAAAAATTATCTACGATTAACACGGCCAACTGCGATCAATTGTCTCTCGGGATCATCGTGTCAGATCTTAATGCATCGTAACAAAGCGCAACAAATCGTATCTTATTGTGCATCCGAATCGTGGTGATCGGGGTCGATCGTAGACAAGAAAAAAAACAATCTGTTAAGATGTGTTGCGATCTCAAGAAACAATGAAATGAATAGTCAGTTGGTCTGTATTGATATTATTCGGGTCCATTCGTAGCTCAAATCGTGATCCCTATCGATCGCAATAATGAATGACATCGCGAACATCATATCCTATCGTAACGGAGCGCATGTATTCGTGATAAGCGTATTGGAAGTTATCTGTACGTACTAGAACGTCCTAATTCTGGGAACCAGATCGTGATGACTATGATAGATCTAGACCCAATCGTGGACTCGACCGAAACAATCCCAACGAAACGTATGTAATCATATCTGAACTGGAGATCAGACTGTGACAGATCGTGACACCTGTAATTGACAGATCGCAACAGAGCGCAAAACATCGTATCAAAACATATGGACTCGCATCAGACCATATCCAAGCCTGAAATATCTGAGAAATACCAGGATTAGCTACAAGTGGCCAATCGTGGCGTTCGTGACAGATCGCGCGATAGTGGAAACCTAGCATAAGTGATACACATGATCTAAACAGATGCTATGTCTGGATTTTGATTTGCTCATTGGAACCCCACCTTCTTAGAATATGTAGTAAACATTTCCATATATGGATATCTACTGTACACATATACTAATTTTGTACATGCGAACAACTAATCAAAATGTAGGTTATATTAAGTTAGAACATATTATGTAAAATCTTACCGGGTTAAGAAGGGGTTTATTAATTATAATGCTATACTGATGGAAACTTTGACTGTTTGGCTCACAATATTTTTAACATTCCTCCAAAACCATTGAAAACTGAATGTACCAGGCACTATTGAAAACTGAATGTACCAGGCACTATTGAAAACTGAATGTACCAGGCACTATTGAAAACTGAATGTACCAGGCACTATTGAAAACTGAATGTACCAGGCACTATTTGTATGTCTTCTACAGATTTTAGAATGCAGAAAGACACAAGCTCCACATATGCTGCCAGAATTCGCCTTCAACAGAAAGAACAGGCCTAGTAGGTAATGTTAATGACATTTAGACAATAATTCAAACCTTGTGGTTTTTTAAGTTCAATTGTAATTCAGATTATGTGTTGAATGTATTAAAGATTTTGTTTTTCAAGCTCACCTTATGGCTAGATACTACAGTCAAAATGCGATACTACGAAAAGGCACGGGAGACATGGATTTGTTCATAGTATCGAAGTTTTTTTTTTAGTTTCTCATCTTTATGGAATTTCTGTAATAGTAAGAACGTCTTACATGAAATGTTATTTTGCTTATCATGTCGTAGAATTTTGAACTTATTAAACTAAATGCATTTAACAATACGCTTGTGTATGTGTTCACATTATAAAGAAAAATATAATAAAAGTATAATGTCTCCACACAATAATCTAATTCGCAATGACATATTATCGGTTAACACGAAAGTTATTAAGTCAAATCTAACACTGCATCATTTAGACTGGCTTTAATGGTAACTAAACTTGTTAACAACTTTCTTTGTCATGGTACGAACAAACTGGCTAGGTGTCTGACCGGAGAGAGGTGTGAAATCTTTGTCAAAAGGTGTGAAAAGTCTTCGTGACAACATGATTCTTAGTTCCAGGTTAAGATTTCAATGCAAACATAATGATGGGACCTGAAAATTTGTTCGAAGTAACGCATCTTTCGTAGTATCGCAAATTTGTAGTATCTTATCTTTTTTTAGGTAAACATATAAGGGCTGTTCCAGGAAAAAGGTGATGGGGGGGGGGGGGCAGAACGCCATCCAAAAATGGGGTACCACCAACACAACTTTATTTTTGATCATTTATTATTATCTCTATCACCCCCCACCCACCTAATTTTAATACATCGGCGTTCCACTCCCTGATCACCCTTTTTCCTGGAACAGCCCTTAGAAAAATGGGGGGGGGGGGGCCGACAGCCTTATTCGTAGTATCTCATCTTTTCTTAGCATTTTGGTTGTATTTTGGAATTGCATAATAGCACATCGTAACCATGGGACAGGGCACTTAGTTTTTTGTAAACGTCTAACTGTTTCAATTGAGAAAAATACACAACGCAGACGTTCGCGCTTCCCGTTCAAGGTGTAATGAGCGTCTGTTGATATTGTTTTATCAGACTGCCTAATTAATTTTATGGATAAAATCTTACCACATTATGCAGCCACATAGATGATAGTGACAAACCTGCAAACCAGACTGATAATTATGTATTGTACGGGAGCATTTTTCGATTCGTACTAAAAAATGTCGGTGCGACGTAAAATCGCATCAGTTAACATTCCTTTCTGATTGTTCTCAATGTTATGCGCAAATATTGCATTTCACATGGGTTTCCGAGTCGCCGTGTTCTGTAACCAGGGGCTGTATTACAGCATCATATTAAGTAAGTAAAATGTTATCCTTAACTTAAAATCATAATTTTTCTTAAAACATTTTATTCTATGTATATATGACATTGTGCTCAGCGTTTCTTAATTCTCAATTTATTATTTACTTTTTTTTGCTACTGTAAAATATGGTTCAAGAAATATTCCATTTAAACAATATGAACTTGTGAAAATATTTTAGAATAAACTTCTGTTTCTGTAGTACGGCCCAGTGTCTGTCAGGCCTCAGGCAAAACCAGTAAAACTCACAAGCCACAAGAAAAAGGATTAGAACAAGACAAGACAAGACAAGACAAGACAATAGTTTTATTCAAGATTAGTACAAAGTACATGATCTAGAAAAAAAAACGAACATATATACATTCTATACGCGGTCAATGCATTCGGAATTTGTTCTAAAAATCGTGAAATATATGCAAATTCAAAACGAAACGAATTAATTTCAGTATAACATAACATAAGTTGCAAACGTATGGAGAGTGAGATTAGAACAATGGCCGTCACTGCTGGTGAAAACCTTGTAAAGATTTTATTTGCAGACTTAAAGATTTTGACTGACAAATACTTCTTGTAGTAACACAAGTTTTTGTAATAAAATTTTTTAGCAGTGTCACGGCATAAACTTGGTCACTCAAGGGGAGAAGTTGTGTGGCGGCCCGCTTAGCTCAGTCGGGAGAGCACTCGCTCTGATAGCGAGGGGTCCCGGACTGGCCGCACAATTTTCTCACCATGTGATGGCAGATTACTAGACCTCGTAGCAAATGATGGATTTAGGACTTTTACGGAGACTTTTTTTGTCCCAAATAGTTCAGTGTCGAGACAACTGATACGGACAATTTTTAATAACATTACTCTAGAATTATAATGTAATTATGAAGTAAGTTTCATGATGTTGTTGGTCCAGTTGTGTTGGCCAAAATGTATTATATTTTAAATAGATGCATTCAAACACTCACAAAAGAACCAACCAACTTTGATATTTTCAGCTTGATTTTAAAGTCGCAGTCCATAGAATATAATTCAATACATCTTAAATTAGTATTAGTTCTGATGAATGACAATGACGTTTATTCGACTGAAAACTGTTTCATATTTACAAAATTTATTTATAATGTCTATGTTCAAAAACGCTTGGTATGAACGGAATATACAATAATGTACATGCTGATTTACTCCAGACCAGAGGCATCACCAGCTATCGCATACAGATAACTATATGATAAAAAGTTACCAAAACATTGTAATTTTACCGATTTCAATGCGTTTTTAAAATATTTTGATCGGTAATATGTCTATTAGAAACAATTTCTGCAAAGTTTTATTTTTATTGAAATATTTCTGGACTGCTGCTTTAATGCGGTAAAATATTCATGAAGAAACTAAACAGAGTTGAAGCTGAATCTGAAGTAAAAAAGGACCAGGAAATGGCTGCTTTGTTAGTCCCCTTGTTTTTTTTGTTTGGATTTTTTGCTGTTTTTAACATTATTTCAGTCATATCTAGGCGGTGAGTTAACCTACTCACACCTTTCCTGGGCGAGCTTAGCCAATCAAAGCGGCTTACCAGTACTAAGTGCACATGCTTATGCCAGTATCTGACAACTGCCCTACTTGAATCAGAGGTAGGGAGAGAATGGCCGTATAATTATTTTATGACCAATCCCCGCACAAGTTATGTGGCTGGGCTGGGGTTCGAACTCATGATCCCCGGATTGACAGTCCAGTGCTCTACCAACTGAGCTAGCTATGTCCGGCTTGTTAGTCCAATACTGGTTAATTTATGAAGTAATGTAGACCTAAATAGCACCAATTAAAACAATCAACTTGTTAGTCCCTTACTGGTTGTTTTAATTGGTGCTACGTAGGTCTACATTACTTCATAAATTAAATAAAAAGCAGGGTTGTCATTATCAAATAAAACAAGCGATTTTCATCTAAATATAAGAGATTTGGTTAGGGGTCTAGGGGGCCCTTTTGTGATATTACCTATCACAATTGTTTACAAAAACAACTGATTTTCAGATGATTTTAAACAATAAATTTGATCAGCAATCGGATAATAATGACAACCCTGAAAACGGTATGGGACTAATGTCACATGTTTTACATGCATCAAAATTATTCATGACTCATCATGTGTTTACCCATGCAGATCCTCAAGATGGTACGTGATTTCTGCCAACTTCCTCAGAAAATATAGCAAACCGATAAACATCTTACTGTATACAAATTTTCAGTTTTGATCTCAAAATAACTCATTCTGCAAAATTTATATTTCTTAATGAATACAATCCTTTGAAATGTTCAATGCATGTCCTCTAAATTATGCATGACTCAAAAGCTTGTCTCTAATTTCCCCCGCAGTGCTTCAGAATTACACATGACTTCCCTCACAGATTTTGACCAACAGATGTAAGTATGGTAACAAACCAGCAGTCCGTGTTTTAGTTTGTTTACTGTTGATTGTTATATGTGTTGACGAGTAGTCAGCCAGAAAAATGGTGTTTCTGATTGACTTGAAATGTTCATTTCTGCGGAGCATGTAACACGATATGTGCAGTGACAGTCTGTTTTGAATGGCCTGGATAATGTGCTTTTGTTTGCAATATTTTATACTGTGCTTAAAGTGTAATTTTGGTAACTCATAAAAGAAACATTATAGCAGCTGATCATTTCAATCTAGGTAATTGCAGCCACTATCTATTTCTGTAAAATTTATCTAGTGTGACATTTTGGAAAAGTCACAAGATAGTTTAACTGTCATTGTCACTTGATACATGTAAACATTAGCTGTTTTGTGGGGTAAACGTGCAGTTCGAAAAAGAATTGTTTAGTTGGATTTAAGATTCTTCTCACAAGTTCTTAACATTTTCTAAAATGCTACTCTTATCCCAGCCAATAAGATTGCTTGTTTCTAAAAGTGTTCAATAATTGGTTTCATGTACATGTATTAGTTTATGAGCAATTCTTTTGTATTTTCTGTGTATAACAAACGCATGCCACATATAATTCGGTTGTTTTTTCCACTAAATCATTTATTGGCCGACAAAAAGATAGTAAGAATATATGAGGCGTGTCATTGGAAAACGGGGCTTAATGCACGTGCTTGAAGTGTCATCCCAGATCAGCCTGGGCAGTCTGGACAGGCTGCTCCGGGACGACACTTTCGGCCTACAGTGGATTTACGTTTAAGAGACTTCATTGAAACAGAAACTACCATAAAAGCGCAAAGTATCATCCCGGATCAGCCTGTGCAGTCCACACTTTACGCACTTGCATTTAGCCCGGTTTTCACACGGCATGCCTCATATCCCCTTAATGGTTATTCTTAGATTTTAATGTGAAGTGTGTTTTAGCATATGATTGTAATCAGATTATAAAATTATTCCTGTGTTGGTATTAGCATCAGATAATAGGAGCAAAGGGCACAAATTGCTTGTCTTGTGGCACCATTAAATTTTTACTTAATTTGGAGGGACAGCACCGTTCAGAGTTTTTGTCATCCAGTTTTCTGTCTTTCACTCTTCTACCTTTTCTAACTAATTTTGTTATTCTGCAGATAATGTAAATAATGCAAATAACTGTATGATACACTGCCTTATTTTTTGACATTCAGTAATTCTGTTGGATATTCTAATTTAACATAGAAATATTGTAAATACTGGTTGGCGAGTAGTATCGGTGAACTAGCAGTATCCGTGATTTGAATATTAAAAGGTGTTAAAGGTCTCCAGCATTGAATGTAGAGTTTACACACATCACCTAGCAACTGTTCTCAATGCAGAATAAGTTAAAGTCTCCAAAAAAAGTCTTCATATTTTTCAAGATATTTGCATTTTTTTTTTTTTAAATCTCAAAACAACTTAACTCCTCGCGGGGCATTCACACGCACGTCTTTGCGCATGCGCATTAATCTATAATTGAACCCCTATTTTTATCTGGTACTTCCCTATTTTCTGTTTACCAAGGGTGATCGATAGGTTATTCACATAAAGCAGCAATTATAGTATTTAAACATCACCATCCATTTATTCAACACGCATTCTTCGTAAAATAGATTTTCTTTAACAAATCAAGAATTGCAATCGCAAAATGTGTACTCAAAGAAAATATTAGCAAAGAATTGCAATTTTAAAATGTTTACTAAATTATACGGCTAGTTTTCGGACCAAATTTCAATGCAGGGGAAGCGTCTACTTCGATAATAACATGGTTATCTCCCGTTTACGATCAGCAAATTTTTAAGGGACGCCAAAGGGGTAATCAAAAACCCATTTTCCGGCATCCACTTATCTTTGTAGTCGCATTATCACCGTTAATCTGGCATAGAATTTAGTAATATTACATCATTATGATGTAGGTAATATAATGTAGAATAGTATAGAGTGATTAAAATCTTGAGGTTTGTAGCACAAAAATCGCATTTTCAATTGAAAGGAAAAATCACGGATACTGCTAGTTTTATTGCTTCAAGTAATGCTCGTTGATTACCCCTTTGGAGCCCCTTATATGGAGAAAACCATGTGATGTCATGACAAGATATTTACATCCTTGTAAACAGAAGGAGCCCAACTTTGTACTGCAACAAGCTTTTCTTTAATAGTATTACTTACGCTATTGAAAATAAAGAAAAACTACTCAAAAATCACGGATACTACTTGCCAACCAGTACTAACTAAATGGTGTTGATATTTAACTTGTCATCATATATGTTGTTTGCCTAACTGAATGTGAGAGTCTAGTTACAGTTGGTAAATGGAATGTATGTATTATATTACAATCCAGTAGAAGTTGACGTATATTTATATCACATGTATGTATTATATTTCAATCCGTAGAAGTTGACATATATTTATATCACATGTATGTATTATATTACAATCCAGTAGAAGTTGACGTATATTTATATCACATGTATGTATTATATTACAATCCGATAGAAGTTGACGTATATTTATATCACATGTATGTATTATATTACAATCCGTAGAAGTTGACGTATATTTATATCACATGTATGTATTATATTACAATCCGTAGAAGTTGACGTATATTTATATCACATGTATGTATTATATTACAATCCAGTCGAAGTTGACGTATATTTATATCACATGTATGTATTATATTACAATCCGTAGAAGTTGACATATTTATATCACATGTATGTATTATATTACAATCCGTAGAAGTTGACGGATGTTTATATCACATGTATGTATTATATTACAATCTGTAGAAGTTGACGTATATTTATATCACATTTATGTATTATATTACAATCCAGTCGAAGTTGACGTATTTTTATATCACATGTATGTATTATATTACAATCCAGTCGAAGTTCACGTATATTTATATCACATGTATGTATTATACTACAATCCAGTCGAAGTTGACGTATATTTATATCACATGTATGTATTATATTACAATCCAGTCGAAGTTCACGTATATTTATATCACATGTATGTATTATATTAGAAACCAGTAGAAGTTGACGTATATTTATTTCACATGTATGTATTATAATGCAATCCAGTAGAAGTTGACGTATATTTATATCACATGTATGTATTATATTACAAACCAGTAGAAATTGAAACATGTTTAAATCACATATATGTATTATATGACAACCCTGTAGAAATTGAAACATACTTAACTTTATTACTTTAGAAAATTTAGCTTTCTGTAGCAGCTACTCATTTTGTGTAGTTTATAGTTCTAAGAAAGAATAAAATATGTTTCCAAGAAAGAATTTCTGCAGTATAAGAAATGTATAACAATGTACTTTATAGCTGACAAGCCTCACCAGATTATATGGTTAGTATTAGGCATTATGGATTAAATTTAGTAACCAAGAAATAAAAAATGAATAACCAGGGACACAGAATTTCATTTCTATTATACATTAATAATATTGAACCCTGAATTAAATTTAAGAACTTCTATGTCATTAACTTTGTTTTCTTACTTAACACTGTTAAAGTGTGTATGTACGATCTTACCACAGATATAGTGGCATAAATACAGTTAACAAAATAAAGTTAATTAACATATATTTCTAATTAAAATGGAATAAAAGTTAAGAACAAACATTATTATATGACCTATAAATAAACGGCTTCCCATTGGTCTATATCGTAGTCGGCAACACAAAATATATCTCATATTCAATGGACATTGGGTTTTTCCCTAGTCATATTCACTCTGCCAAAAAAAGCTGACTTGGTACCCCTGTCAAGTCGTTACGAATAACGTTTGTGCAAACACAGCGGGGACACATCAAGTGACCTCACTTTACAATATAAACAAAGCTATCCAAATGACGTCGTTTAAATACAAGAATGTTTGGCGCGTAATTCACCTTTCTTTTTCGAAAATGGCATATTAAACGTCAGTAAAAGATAAAAATTATAGTGTGTCATATAATAAAACATTTGTTGACTAGATTGCCATAGAATATGATCTCATATTAACTGGCAGAAAACATGCCGACCTCAGCTGCACCTCGGTCAATATGTCTTTCTACCAGTGAATATCAGATCATATTCAATGGCCATCTTGTCAATAATTGTATATTGCTTTTAAATGCATAATAATTTAGTTTTTAAATCACCAAATAGTTTTCGTCCGTACAAGCAGAAACTCAAGTATACGTTGACTTGACAGTTGGTTAAGGTTACACACCACCAATAAACAAGGCAAAAGTCGACACTAGTACTTATTAATTTCTTTCATATTGAAGTGTTTCATCATGTTTTAAATGTTTTTCTGTTTAATTAGCCCACCGGAGCACAAAGTGTTTGGTGAGCTATTCGTATAGGGACCTCTCCGGCGTCGTCCATCGTCCAAATGCCGTCAACAATTTGGACTGTTAGCGCCATAAAGACTACAATTTTTATTCAATCTTGACCTAACTTGCATAGATTGTGTATGACCATAAAATCTCGAACGGGATTGTTATTGGGTCAGATCACACCAGTAACACCAGAGTTATTTGCCCCTTTTTCATGCAAAACAAGTGCAAAAATGCCCTTTCCAACATATAGACTTTATTTTTTATTCACAGTTTGTGAATGACCATCAGATCTCAGCAGACGCAAAAAATGGGCCAGATTGTATTTCAAACACCAGAGTTATTGCCCTTTGTTTATTAAAAAAATATGCAAAAATTGACATTATTCAGGCTAGAGACTTCATTTTTCATTCAATCTTTACCAATCTTACACAGTGTGTCTATACCATGAAATTACACCTTGAAGTCGACTATAAGCAAGATCGGACCAGAAACACCAGAGTGCCCTTTGTTTGTGAAAAAAATATGCTAAAATGAATATTATTCAGGATAGAGACTCCATTTTTCATCCAATCTTCACCTATCGTGTGCAGTTTGTCTATGAACGTAAGACTACAGGTGAAGTCGAATTAAAGCATGATCAGGCCAGAAACACCAGATTTATTGCCCCTTTGTGTTTGGAAAAAAACATCAACAAGTTATCAATAATTGACAAGCCCACACGATTTTTTATTCAATGTTGACCAAACTTACACAGTTTGCGCATGACCATAAACATTGATTGATAAAATTTTATTTCCAACAGTTGCAAGACTTGCATGCAGTTATTGTACATGCAACATTGATGTCTTCAGAGCCTGCATTAACATCATTTTTTCAACATTGGGCAGAAATGATCAAAGATAAAGCAAAACTTTACCTTATAGCACAGCTATCACAATTATCTCATTGCAACTAGAACTCCAAAACTGTTGGCGAAAAAGACATCAAAATCTACTGTTTTTGCTTTTTCCAGAATTGTCAATGACTTAATGAAAAAGGGTCAGGTTAGAATATTGAGAAAAATTATTTGAGAACCATTGGCAAAAAAATGCACATCCACTACCCAAGTACTTTAGTGAGGCCATTGCACTAACCTATGTTTTTAATCAAAATTGATCCTATCCCCCTCTGCGTATTGTACAGATACCTTTATTTTCAAACCTGTCACAACAGTATGGTCTTCATATTAACCTGCTCTCAGGTGAGCGCTTTGGACCATCATGGCCCTCTTGTTTTAAGTTTTATTGTCACTTTCATCTGCTTATTTTGAAACTAATTGATATGAAAGATCGTACATACACACTTTAACCAAAAACAAATTACATATTTATATACAAAATTATAAATATATAAATAGTTGATAAATTATATTTTTTTATTGCAATTCAAATTTTTAGTATTTCTGATATTGCAAGAAGTTCAAGCTAGCGATGCAATGGGTAGCAATTTTTGGTATGGTTGGGTCGGGTATTATTCTTCGTGTCGGGTCGGGTATTGATATAAGTAAAAGTACACATCAACTATGCACCTCCAGTGGGCTGTTACGATCAGTATACATTGTTTCTACCCTAAAGGTTTGACTATAAATTAAATATTTCTTGAGTTGATCAATACCGATTATGCAGTAATTTATTTGCATAGGTTATTTTGCAGAGGGGTTATGGTAATAATTCAATGCGAAAAAATGCACGGGCTTCTTGTGTACACATATATGTGCATTTTAAAGGTATTGATTTGTCATTTGATGTGTGTATTTGATGGTGAAACGATATGGCACAATAATAAAATAGGGTGAATACCATCCTACCCATCAACAGTTTCATTCGCTGTAAAATTTGATCACTTCTTTTCATTAATGATAAATTTGACAATAACTTAGGTTTCATCCTATAAATAGTGATGCTTTGAATTTATATTTAGTTCCGTTACAAACCAATGAACTCTGCCATACTTAGGCCTATTTCCTATGCTGGACGGTTTGAAACTCCTTCCTGGTTTAAGACATCTTTCCATCGAGTTATTCACTACGTGTTGTTCATCGATGCACTCCAATATTCAAGAGCACTAGCGGAATATTTGCTTATATTTGTTTGCGTGCAACATCTCCATGTCTCTATATCTACTACTGATATTCAATTGAAACTTCACACATATCTTCTGTCACTGACCAAGACCCATAACTGTGATTTTAGTAGTTATCCCCCTTTTTGTACTCAGAAAAGTCAGGTTAAGGTTTGCTTGCAAGAGAAAATTCAGGTTAAAGTTTGCGTGCAAGAACTCTATACCTCTATAACTACTACGGATATTCAATTGAAACTTCACACATGTCTTAAGGGCATTATATAATATCACTGACCAAGGCCCATAACTCTGACCTGCAATTTAGCAGAATTATGCACCGTTTTGTACTTAGAAATAAAGTTTGCGTGGAACAACTCCATATCTCTATAACTACTATAGATATTCAATTAAAACTTTACACATGTCTTCAGGGTCATTGTATAAGGTCACTGACCAAGGCCCATTACTCTGTCCTGCAATTTAGCAGAATTATGCCCTTTTTTGTACTTTGAAAATTCAGGTGAATGTTTGCATGCAACAAGTACATATATCTGTAACTACTACAGATATCGATTGAAACTTCACACATGTCTTCGGGGTCATTATGTAAGATCACTGGCCAAGGCACATAACTGTCACCAGCTTTTTAGCAGAATTATGCCCCTTTTTGTGGTTTTGTGTGCATGAAGATAGTTATTGTTGTTAAACTGAATGGTATGCTTATAATGATGCTAGTTTCAAGAATTATTGTCCTGTTAGAACGCTATGCACAATTTTTAAGTCCCGACCATCAATGATGTGGGGACATAATATTGGCCCAGTTATATAAAACTTCTGCGTGCTGGTGAGAAACACCGTTTATTATTTGTAAAAAATAATAGTATTTTGTTTTCCAAATGTTTTAAGATGGTCGTTGAACATTGTGTTTGTTCCTTGAAATCATGATGTAAAAATTTATTTTAGTGTGATGGCCACTAATTTCTGTGAGGCTAGAGTTGCTGCCACATCATTAAAAAATGCACAAAACTGCTGTTTATTCTTAATATCTTCCTTTACTTAATAGTGTTTTTTTTTAAATATAAATTAATGTATCCCTTAAATTTATTATATATTACAAACAAAAACTAACTATAAAGACTTAAACAGTGATACCCAATTTTAGAGCCAGCTATCGCATGCTGTAGTGCCATGGTTTCCAGATGTCATGTTGCTTCTCTTACAGCTAGTTGCTATCATTACAGGGAAATATGTTGCTACTATTACAGCTACCCAGAAGTGGAGATGCTACGAGACAGCTGGGTGTTCCAGCAGGATGCCATCTCCAGCATCCTCATGTCTGCTGAGGTCGATGTTTCCAGACTATCGGCATCTTTCATACAGAAACCATTGGGTACAAAATGACATTTATAGTTTCACTTCATGAATGTTTACGTCAGCTTTCCAACTTTATGCAATCAATTATAAAAATAGAAGTAACATCTTGCTTGTGATGGAAAAAAATATCATCAAAATGTCATTTGTATGTTATCCATATGGACCAATTTGTAATTTGTTTCCAGATCTGTCTTTTATCCAGGTAGATGTGTTTTTCAGAATTTTTCTTCTTTATAATTTTTATCTAGTGCCTTCATTTATGCGATAATAACTGTTCTAAGAATAGTTGGAAAATGTAACAACTGAGTGTTATCTGTTGTTTGAGAAGATGTAACAACTGAGTGTTATCTGTTGTTTGAGAAGATGTAACAACTAGTGTTATCTGTTGTTTGAGAAGATGCAACAACTGTGTATTTTCTACTTTTTTAGAAAATGTAACAACTGAATATTTTTGATCATTTGAAAAGATGTAACAGCTGATTATTTTCTTTCATTTGAGAAGATGTAACAGCTGAGTATTTACTGTGGTTTGAAAAGCTGTAACAACTGAGTATATCCTATCATTTGAGAATATGTAACAACTGAGTATTTCCTGTCATTTGAGAAGATGTAACAACTAAGTATTTCCTATCATTTGAGAAGATGTAACAACTGAATATTTTCTATTGTTTGAGAAGATGTAACAACTAAGTATTTCCTATCATTTAAGATGATATTACAACTGAGTATTTCCTATCGTTTGAGAAGATGTAACAACTGAGTATTTTCTATAGTTGAAGAAGACGTAACAACTGAGTATTTTCTATTGTTTGAGAAGATGTAACAACTGAGTATTTCCTTTCATTTGAGAAGATGTAACAACTAAGTATTTCCTATCATTTAAGATGATGTTAAAACTGAGTATTTTCTATCGTTTGGGAAGACGTAACAACTGAGTATTTCCTATCGTTTGAGGGGCCTCAGAGGTGGATGGCAGTAGGAGCATGAGTGACATCAACTCCATTGTGATGGACTTTGAATCTCCTGAATCCTCCCCAATGCAGGCTCGGGTAAATTGCCGTTTTCTGGTTTTGTTGAAACGAAAACTGGTATTATGAAACTAAGATAAATCAGTATAGTTTATTCTAGAGAAATTTCTTGGTCAACACTTCTGTGACCTACAGATTTGAATAGGTTTGTTCCATTAAACTTAGATTTTTAGCTCATCTTTTCGAAGATAAAAAGTCGAGCAATTGTCGTCACCCTGTAGTCTGCGTCAGCGTCAGCATCTGCGTTGTTTAAGTTTTTTGGTTAAGTTTTTTTCAGATTCCATTTCTCAAAAAATATCTAAGGTATCCATTTGAAACTTTCAATACTTGTTCACTATGAAAAGGATTCTCCATTACAACGAGGCAGGTAACCCTGTGATTTGTATTTCCGAAGCAGACTTCCCGAAAGCACCAAAAAAGTGTCAGACATTCGGTCCGTCAGCCTCTCGAATCTTGCCGGACCGAAATAAAATTAGGTGGACCGTAAATTCATTCATGTATGTATAGTCTATAGTATACATCTATAAACTAGTGTATTTTCGCGATCTCAAACATCAAACGTAATTTGCTCACCTTTTTCATTGTTGTTAACTTGTAATTAATATCAAAATACGATATGACAACGCAAATCCCTATCCGAATTTTTACTGTTTACGAGGCATACACACGTATTCTATTTACATTTAGCATGCACATGTTGTTCATGTGAAGCCCGTGGTTAGATAAAAAAAAAAAAAGCCCGCAAAAATTATGCTGACAATCACAATGTCCCGTCATCCGCATGGAAAGCTTGGACGTATTGACAGTGAAATAAAAAATTTGTAGCGCAAAGAACTGAGAAATCTTGACTTTTGTATAAAAGTTTTGTAGCGCAAAACAATAAGGTGTCTATACAATCGCGAAGGATGTGCAAATTGTATGTGTCATATTTTTACTCAGTCTAGATCTTGTGTAGACACCATTTATTTTACATCTAAAACGCGAAACTATTGTCGTATAGGTTAGTATGAATCTATCACTTACAGTGACTGTGAACACCTACCACGTGGACAACATGCAGCACGTTTTTCACGTCCCACAGCTGTTGAAATTAAGCTGCTAATTAAAGCGACTGCAGTGAAAGCTCAAGACGTTAAACTGTTACACTTGGATGTTGCGCGGGTCGTGTTACTGTTTTTCGCATATCGCGAGTTTCAATGAAAAAGTAGCGATGAAGGCTTGAAATCCGGACCAAACGGGATTTATTTACGGCAGTTGGGGTAATAAGATAATCAATAAAGAGCTCCGATATTATTTTTTTATCCAGTTACATATAGAAATAAGTCTTGAAAAAGCTTTCGGACGGTCGGACCGATTCTTGGTAAATACACGTCGGACCCACTCAAAATTTGTCGGTCATGTCCGTCGGACCGATGTTTTCGGGAAGTCTGCCAGAGTTATCTGCCCTTGTTTGGATGTACAATATTTTGACAATTTTTTGGTAAATATACGATTTCTCAATAAGACATTAAATTGAAACTCAATGTACTTATTTATGGTGCTGATACCATTCCGCATACAAGAGGAGGTAACTCTGTCCAGGATTTTGTTGGAGTTATTACCCTTTTTCAAACTTGCAATTTTCCTTTCAGGTATAATTTCTCAATACCTATATGAAGTATTGACTTGAAACTCGAAGTACTTGATCATCGTGATGAACCTATTCTGTAGACAAGAGGAGATAACAATGTCAATGATTTTGCTTGAGTAATTGCCCCTTTTTCGACTTAGAAATTTTGCTTTAGGTCAAATTTCACAATATCTGTAAGATGTATTGACTTGAAACACAAACTACCTGATCACAGTTATGAACTCATTATGTAGACAAGATGAGGTAACTATATCGAGGATTTTGGTGGAGTTATTGCCCTTTTTTCAACTAAGAATTTTTTGCTTTGGGTCAAATTTCTCAATATCTATAAATGGTATTGACTTTAAATTCAAATTACTTCATGACAGTGATAAACTTATACTATAAACATGCCTCAAGTAGATCTACTATCAAATATGAGAAAGTCGAGCATCCAGCACCCGTAGGCGGTGCTCTTGTTATTCATATATTTGGTTAAAAAAATGTTCATCACAGACAGTTGGTAAATTGAACAATAATGTAAAAAAAAATTGCAAAAGGACATAGTTCAGTAAAATTAATGTTCTTAATGCAGATTTTGGAAAACAATAGTTTTGTTGTGTGTGTATTTTATCTGAACAGAATTATTGGCACTACTATTTTTTTTTATTAAAATATATCTAAATATTTATCTTTCACAACAAAACTGTTTCAAATTGATACAATTTGTTACAGAGACGCGAAACAGAAGAAGTCACTGTGGAATCTCTAAAGAAGATGTTAGGTAAGTCCGGTTTGTGAAAATCTTCTGCAGGTAATGTCATAATTATTAAACTAGAACAGCACTCTCTGAGATCCGACCTCTGTCAAAGTGGGTATCTCAACTTAACAATTTAATTTACCAGAGAAAGGTTTCCTTGTTTGCCCTATATTCCAGTAATAAAGACACCTTTAAAAGATTCCTGGATCCAAATGGTGATCTCGATTACCACTAAAGTCTAATCATTAGTTCATTGGCCCATTCTAAACTTTCCAGAAAACTTGATACAAATCCATTATTAACTTCTTGTGTAAAGTTGCTAACAAACAGACAAAACAGAAACACGCCAAAAGTTACAAAAACATAACCTCCTTGGCAGAGGTTTCTAATAGGATGAGATTGCAGTAAAGGATTACCATATGGTTGTTGATGTTTTTATGCCCCCAAAAAGTGTGAGGCATTAAGCATTGCACTTGTCCGTACGTCCATACATACGTACGTCCCAATTTTGTGGACTCGATTCCTCTTTAACTGCTGGGCAGATTTTGCTAAAACTTTTACAGCTGAAGAACCTTATTGTGTAGGTGATCGTAGAGGAAGGAATTTTGTCTGCAACCAATTTTGGAAGAATTATGGCCCTTTGTCATTTTTTCCACCACTGAATGTACAGTATACTTCTCGATATTGTGTACATCCAACTGCTCTTTAACTGTTAGGCGGATTTCGCTCAAACTTTCACTGCTGAAGAACCTTAACGTGTAAGTGATCGTAGAGGAAGGTATTTTGGCTGCGACCAATTTTGGCAAAATTATGGCCCTTTTGTCAATTTTTCCACTTAAGAATATATACTTTACGAAATTGTGTGAATTCAACTCCTCTTTTACTGCTGAACGGATTTCGCACAGACTTTCACAGCTGAAGAATCTTAATGCGTAGGTGATCCTAAAGGAAGGAATTTTGGCTGCAAATAATTTTGGCAGAATTATGTCCCGTTGTCATATTTTTCACTATAGAATATATATGACAAAAAATGTGTGGAGGCAAAATTTTTAGTGTTGATGACAGGCCCTTTGTCTTTGTCCAAACATGTGCGGTGGGAGCATTCGTGTATGTGACACATCTAGCTGTTTTAGAGAATAATTCCATTGTTTTGGTACAGAATACTAATAATTCATGGCTGAGCACATACACTGCTCTGTGTTCCTTTATTCAAGCTTCACTGACAAAAAATAAATAAAAAATAACAATGTGTTTACTATACAGACTCGCCTATTGTCCAAATGACATTTTTGTCAATTCTTGTACATAATGAGAATGTGTATTTAAAATGTTTAAATAAAGCAGTTACTTAATGGACAATCATTATATTCATGAATTCTAACCAGTTAATTGGCTGATTGTTTGCCTGTTATCAGCTGAGGATCCGAAGGTGAGGAAGGATGAGGAGGAAAGGAGGAGGCTGGAGATTGTCAACGCCTTCCGCAACGACCCCTTTGAAGAGATAGTGGCACGAGCTGAGGCAAAGGTGAAGTTTTGTATTGACTTACTCGAGGGCAAGTTACTTTCTTGTAACAATTGATAAATAAACAAATATGGTCACCAATACAAGTATGGGCGGTAGGTTGGAGATTGTCAACGCCTTCAGCAGCGACCCCTTTTTTTTTCGAGGAGATAGTTGCATGAGTGGAGGCAAAGGTGACATTTTCTGTTGACTTATTTGAAGATAAATTACTTGCGTTGTGCAGCTTAAATGGTCTTAATGCCCAGTTGGTACTGTATAATTGGGGATATTGTATTTCATTTTTGCTATATTTTAGTTGTTACATCAATGTCATTCTTTCATTATCAGTAAGGCAAAAAGTTGAGCTGTATCAATTTTAAAAATCAATCTACTACTGGTAAATCATTATTCTAATTATTGTACATTTTATACCATGTACAGCGTTTTCATATTAATACAAAATTATACCTATTGTATTTTTTGGAGAAGTAAAAAATAATTTGTAAATGTCTTAATTTATTGTATACAATGTGCTTTTCATCTCTGACCAGCACTCAACTCATTAATTTTATTATTAACAAGCTCCAACAAATCTACTGTTGTGATATTTTCAGTCTAACCATTTCCACAACAAGCTGAATGAGATCCTGTCGATGGTGTCGAAGGGCTCAGACAGCCCCGGAATGTTGAGGCGAGTCTCAGAACAACCTCCCACAGTATTGGACATTCAGTTCCCAGACCTCTATGTGTACTAGACAACCAACATTGATGCAGAGCATTTCAGCTTCGGGACACTTTTATGTCTGCTAGGCAACAATTATCTATGCTGAAATGGATATTTGGTTCCCGGAAATTTTAAGTACTAGGCAACTGTCGTCAATACTAGATATTCATGTCATGGGCTTCTTTTTGTGTACCCGGGATTCAGAAGTGTGAGACTGGTGGTCTGTGACATAAGGGAAAAACAAACATATTCAAATTTGAGAATGACAAAACAAAAGGGATTTTATGGAATGTTAGTAGTTTGTGACAGAAAGATGACAGGGCTAGAAAGACGGATCTAGAAAATGTATAGGTCAAGAGGTCAGATTGTGTATAAAACCATTTGTCAATGACACATATCCATCAAGTCCAACTATTTTGTGTGTGAACTATAAATACTTATTAGCAAAGGTCTAAATAAACAGGTAATACATTTTGTACTATGAAAATTATTCATATTAATTTAAGTGCATTGTACAATGTCATGCTGTTTTCTATGTTTTGCAAACTACATGTCTTTTTCAAAACCTCTAGTAAATTATAATTATACCCCCACTACCGTATGTAGTATGTAGTGGCTGTATAGGAATCACTCTGTCCTGTCTGTCAGTCTGTCCTGACACTTGTCCGGACTGTAACTTCACCGTGCATTGAAGAATTGAAATAACTTGTTACCAATGTTAACCTATATGAGTACCAGATGGCTATCTTAAAATTCAAGGTCATATTTTGAGGTCAAGGGTCAAAATAGAGCACTTTATTGTGAGAATAGGGCTTGTCTCAGCTCTTACTTCCCTTATGCATTGAAGGCTTTAAAAATATCTTGTCACATCACTCTGCTCCTAGCTCTGACTTCCACATGCATTGAAGAATTTTGAACTTGGCACAAATGTTAACCTATATAAAGATGGTGTGTCGCATGCAAGAACCAGATGACTACCTTAAAGGTCAAGTTCATACTTTATGTTCAAATGTCAACATAAAGCGCCTTCTTGTCAAAATCCTGCCTCTTCCTCTGTGTCAAAGTGGTATGTAGGGGTATTTATCACCTGTATTAATAGCGCTCGTTAATCATGTCACTATTAATATCTGTAATTAGTGCACCATATTGTCGGTATTTGCCGTCATATCATGTAAATGGCATTTGATGAAAATGCTCATTGTGCAATATTTCTGTTTTGTTGATTGTAAATTATTTGCTTCTAAGTACTTAATTTGTTTTGTAGCACTAACATGTTTAACATGCATATAATTGTTGTACACATTGTGATGATAATATGTCTGTAATATTTCTTTTGAATAAATTAAGGAAATAATGGTAGGTTGTTATATTTTCTCCATTTCATGTTTAGTTTGATTATTTAAAGAATAGGTGAGCTTTTCTACTTGCTCTGGGTTCTGCGTTTGCATCTGAACTAGGTTAAAGTTTACATTAACAAGTCTGGTAACTTCAAAACTTCACATGTTATTCACTTGTAACTTGGAGTATACTTTGTCATCAACTTCAGCATCAGGTGCAATATTCCCCATAACTCCGTTGTGTATTTTCACAGAATTATGCCCGCTTTTCACATAGATTTCTGGTTAAAGTTTATATTCACAAGTCTTGTAACTTTCAAACTACATAAGTTATTTACTTTAAACTTGGAATGTACCTTTGTCATCAACTCCAACATCAAGTGCAACACTCCCCATAACCCTGTTTTGTATTTTAACAGAGTTGGGCCCCTTTTCAAATATATGTTTTGGTCAAAGTTTTAATTCAAATGTCTTGTAACTTAAAAATTTCATAGGTTATTCACTTTAAACTTGGAATAATATATCTTTGCCATCAACTCCAGCACCAGGAGCAACATTCCACATAACTATGTTTTTAGCTCACCTGAGCACGAAGTGCTCAAGGGTGAGCTATTGTGGTCATTCTGTGTCCGGCGTCCGGCATCAACATTTTACTAAAAACAACTCTGAAACCACTGGGCGGATTTTAACCAAACTTGGCAGGAATGTTCCTGGGATGGTCCTATACCAAATTCCTTCAATTTATTAAAATATCTTGAAAACTCTGGTTGTCATGGCAACCAAAAGCTTAAAAACTGGAAAACTTAAAAAATCAGAAATGACTGGCTGGATTTGAAAATAGTTTTCACAGAAATGCTTCTTGGGAACCCATTACCAAATTCCTTCAAGCCATTTTGATTTGTTAAAAAACATGGCCGCCAAGGGGCGGGGCAGTTTTCCTTATGTGGCTATATTGAAAACTTTAAAAATCTATTTTTTTTTGAAACCACTGGCTGGATTTTTAAATAATTTTGACAGAATTGGTCCTTGAGTGACCCTCTACCAAATTCCTTAAAATCATTTTGATTCGTTAAAAAACATGGCCACTAGGAGGGCGGGCCACTTTTCCTTATATAACTATATTGAACACTTTAAAAATCTAGTCTGAAAACACTGGTTGGATTTCAAATATTTTCACAGAATTGGTCCTTGAGTGACCCTGTACCAATTCCTTGAAATGATTTTGATTTGTTAAAAAACATGGCCACCAGGGGGCGGGGCAGTTTTCCTTATATGGCTAAATTGAAAACTTTTTAAATCTTATAGTCTGAAACCACTGGCTGGATTTCGAAATAATTTCACATAAATGTTCCTTGGGTGACCCTCTACCAAACTGCTTGAAATCCTTTTGAATTGTTAAAAAACCATGGCCGCCAGGGGGCGGGGAAGTTTTCCGTATATGGCTATATTGAAAACCTTTAAAATCCTCTTGTCTGAAACCACTGGCTGGATTTCAAAATAATTTCACAGAAATGTTCCTTGGGTGACCCTTTATAAAATTCCCTGAACTCATTTTGATTTGTTAAAAAAACATGGCCGCCAGGGGGCGGTGCAGGTTTCCGTATATGGCTATATTGAAAACTTTGAAAATCTTCTTGTCTGAAACCACTGGCTGGATTTCAAAATAATTTCACCTAAATGTTCCTTGGGTGATCCTCTATCAAATTCCTTGAAATATTTTTGATTTGTTAAAAAACATGGCCGCCAGGGGACGGGGCAGTTTTCCTTATATGGCTATATTGAAAACTGAAAATCTTGTCTGAAACCACTGGCTGGATATTAAAATAATTACACATAAATGTTCCTTGGGTGACCCTTTATTAAATTCCCTGAACTCATTTTGATTTGTTAAAAAACATGGCCGCCAGGGGGCGGTGCAGTTTTCCTTATATGGCTATATTGAAAACTTTGAAAATCTACTTGTCTGAAACCACTGGCTGGATTTCAAAATAATTTCACATAAATGTTCGTTGGGTGATCCTCTATCAAATTCCTTGAAATCATTTTGATTTGTTAAAAAATATGGCCGCCAGGGGGGCGGGGCAGTTTTCCTTATATGGCTATATTGAAAACTTTAAAAAAATCTCGTCTGAAACCACTGGCTAAATTTCGAAATAATTTCACATACATGTTCCTTGGGTGACCGTCTACCAAATTCCTGGAAATCATTTTGATTCGTTAAAATAATGGCCGCCGGGGCCGCGGGACAGTTTTTTTAATATGCATTGAAATCTTTTTGTTAAAAGCCATTATGATGCTTTACACTCAGGTGAGCGACCTAGGGCCATCTAAGCCCTCTTGTTTATTTTGGCATAGTTATGTCCCTTTTCATATAGATTTTCAGATTTACGGTATTATTCAACAGTTTTATAACTTCAAAACTTGAAAATGGTTAATCACTTGAAACTTTAATTATACAATGACACGTGGTATCTTAATGCGATGAGTGGATACTATTGCAGAATACTTTGAATATGACTGACATAAGTGGAAGCGCCTAATAGATAATAGGTCTTACGGTCCAAAATGGCATGCTAAAATCAATGTTAGACTAACTAATTCACTACATTGTGTGTTAATAGTATGAGCAGACTGTTTAGTTGACAATTTCAATACTTTGTTATACTTCTTTGGAATTACAAAGCAATAGACCGTTTTATTTTTAGCTCACCTAAGCACGAAGTGCTCGGTGATTGGTATAGGGGACCTCTCCGGCGTCGTCCGTCATCCGTATGCCGTCAACAATTTGGACCGTTATCGCGATACAGACTACATTTTTTATTCAGTCTTGACCTAACTGCACAGTTTGTGTATGACCATAAAGTCTCGGATGGGATTGTTATTGGGTCAGATCACACCAATCTTAACCACACTTTCCAGTTTGTGTATGACCATCAGATCTATGCAGACGCCAAAAATGGGCCAGATCGTGTTTCAAACACAGGAGTTATTGCCCTTTGTTTATTAAAACTATATACAAAAATGGACATTATTCAAGATAGAGACTTCATTTTGCATCCAATCTTCACCAATCTTGCACAGTTTGTCTACTATCATTAGAGTGTATAGTTGAAATCAAATATAAGCAAGATTGAACCAGAAACACCAGAGTTATTGCCCTTTGTGCAAAAAAATATGCAAAAATGGACATTATTCAGGATAGAGACTTCATTTTTCATCCAATCGTGTACAGTTTGTCGACGAACGTAATACTACAGGTGAAGTCGAATATAAGCACGATCGGGCCTGAAAAACCAGAGTTATTGCCCCTTGTGTTTGGAAAAAATCATCAAGTTATCAATGATTGGCCTGCACACACGATTTTTGATTCAATGTTGACCAAACTTACACAGTTTGAGCGTGACCATAAAAATTGATTGATAAAATTTTATTTCCAACAGTTGCAAGACTTGCATGCAGTTATTTGTACATGCAACATTGATGTCTTCAGAGCCTGCATTAACATCATTTATCATCATTGGACAGAAAATTATGAAAGTAAAAGCAAACCTTTACCTTATAGCACAACCATCGCAATTATCGCATTGGAACTAGTTCTCCAAAACTGTTTGCGAAAAAGACATCAAAATCTACTGTTTCTGCATTTTCCAGAATAGTCAATGACTAAATGAAAAAGGGTCAGGTAAGAATATCGAGTAAAATGATTTGAGAACCATTAGCAAAAATACGCACATCCACTACCCAACTCATACTTTAGTTAGCCCATTACACTAACCAATGTTTTAAATCAAAATTGATCCTATCCCGCTCTGCGTATTGTTCAGATATCTTAATTTTCAAAGCTGTCACAACAGTATGGTCTTCATATGTACCAGTTCTCAGGTGAGCGCTTTGGGCCATCATGGCCCTCTTGTTATTTGAATACATTATTACAAGTAAACATGTGTTGCTTTGAGTTATGTACCTCGTGCTTGAACATGCTTGTGAAGATTGATTCTTATTAAAAGACTTACTTCTTTCCCAAAACTAGCTGACCTCCCTTGAAAATTACATCCCGTTAGTATGACCCCTGTTTAACATGACATGGTATGTTGGTTTGCTAATGTGGTCGGTCAGTAGACCACGTTCGTTTCCGCTCTCCAACAGTTTTCATTGGAAATTCACCAATCTTAATGAAAATGTTTGTGAACAAGTTCGATAATCAAACAAATGGCACCAGGAACTGCAAAGTTATTGTCCTTGAATTATTTAAAATTCGTCTTTTAGCTGTTTCCGCTGTCGAAGTTTGAGTGTTCACCCGATCTTCTCCAAACTTTATGAAAAATCTTATATGCATAATATCTCGACCAAGTTACAATTAATGTGTATAAAAATCAATAAATATATAACGGGGTTTAAAAGTTACAGCTTAAAACAGTGCAGTCCGCAGCGCAAGAAGGCGGCAAGAGTAAAAATTGCAAATGGTTTTATGACCTCCTCTCGTAAACATCTTGCTAGATTTGTAGCATAAACGCAATATTCAACTTCTTAGTATTATAGATCATCAATTGTTTTTAACATAGTGGAAATGTAGATGTATTATCTAAATTAAACATTAAATCGAGTACGAACATTTACAAGATAGAAATATATAAACAATTTACATTTATTAAAGTATGTTACAATAAATGGTATTTTAGAAATTTCAGAAATTACACAAACTCAATAAGTCTTAGTGTTTGTAAACATAATGTATAGTACAAACATTTAAAAGATAGAAATAATGGCATAAACAATTTACATGTATTAAATTATGTTACAATAAATGACATTTTAGAAATTTAATAAACACTTTCAAAAGATAAGCACATTTGATGAAGCTCATCTCACAAGTGTCACAAACAGATCCAGTGTGATATAGAGGATAAATGTTGGTTTCAGTGTAAGATCGTATTTTTTATCCCATCCTGATGCACTCATTATTGAAATAACACCCCATCTGATAAATTTTGCTGTTTTCAACACTGTTGAGATACACCTGTCGCGTGCACGGACTACTTTTTATGTGACGTCATACGACACGGTTCATTGGGTCGCCATTTTGTACTTTTACATAAAATACTAAAATAAACAACCTGTACTGTGTTATTTATTATAAAATCTAAATAAAATGACGGGTGGGCATAAAATAAATAAGTTGTCTGCAACAAATTTAATAAATTAAAGCAACAAATATTTATAAAAAGTGAATTGAAAAAATAATGGTAAAATGTCAGAAGACACATTTGGTTTTCATGTTGTTTGGGACGAATTAGCTGAAGAACAGCCTCAAAATGTGATAGAAATGAGCTATGAAGAATTTAAAAATGAATTTGGTTTTGATGCAAGTGAAATGTTTGAAGAGTTTAAACCTAATAATTCAGATCCACTGCTCACCAATACTACATATGATGAAATTTCAACGAGCAATCAAGAAACACCTTCAAATGTCACTTCTGCAAGCCCTATGGAAAAAATGAATTTAAGGACATCAGTGTGTCAGATGTACAGCAATTCATTAAAAGTGAAGAAAATAAAAATACTGCCAGGAAAACCCTAAACGACATAAATAAGTTCGAGCGGTTTCTAGTTTCTCGTGGCGAATCCCGGGAAATGCATCAGATTGATGTTGATCTCCTCGATGACTATGCGTCGACATTCATATTGTCGCTGCAAAGGTCGAACGCAACTGAGTACGAGCCCACTAGCATTCGAGGGATCCTTGGCAGTCTTGACAGAAAGCTGAAGCGTCATAGGTATCCGTACTCCATCATGTCTGGCACTGGCCCCCAATTTTCCCTAACACGTCAGACCTACAACGCAAAGAAAAAAAGCTTAAAAAAACAGGTATTAAATTGAAAATGCATTGACACAATGTTTGTTTTAAATTTGTAGTGCTTATTACATTTTTGATACGTATTTAAATTAAAATAAATTATTGTCAAAATAAGCAGATAAGAGTGACAATTAAAAAAAAAGTAAATTAACGTAGGATATCATAACTTATTTTCATAATTGCACTTGAAGTACCGGTACATAAAGTTTAAAACTCAAATAAAATGAATAAAAAAGTCACTTATTTATAAAAATGCAATAAACAATAAAGAGTAGATTATTTAATATAATACTACTAGTATGCATTGCGTAATAATGTTGTGTTGCATTAAAACAACTACTGAGTCAACATATTTACCTGTTTAAACTTTAACCAACAAGCAGAATTATTTTATTTTTTTTTAACCAAAACATACTCTAAATTAGGGAAAAGGGAATAGGCCATGTGAAGCAGGAACACTTACCGATGCAGAAATTCAAGTCATGTGGCAGAAGGGTGTCTTGGGATCTCAAAGCCCTGCAGCACTGGTGAACACGCTATGGCTGAACAACTGTCTCCACTTTGGTATAAGAGGAACCAAAGAGCAGTACAATTTGAGGTAACAATGCTTTTGATGTCTGTAATCTGAAAAATCAAAAAGAATTTTATTCTAACAATGAAAAATATATCATTTTTAAAATGAACAACAAATTGATATAAAACTTTAATCTGGTTGTCAAAATTGTTTCAGCAGTCACAAAATACACATCTGCAATCAAATGCAATTTTTGCTTTTCTATGTTAAAGAATTAACGAATATTTGATGAAAAACAAAAATATTGTTATTTTCTGCTTTTTATTCCCAGATTTTTTGTTCCAATTATCATTACTATGTTAGAACTTTTCTGCGAATTAATGACAAAGCAAAATGTGAAGGTTGATTTATTTTTTGGTATTAAAAGCAAAAATCACAATTACAGTAAAATAATAAAATTATATTTGTTTTACAATCTTTTACTGATTTCTTACATTTAACTAAGTTTAATTTTGTGGTTTTTGACAATTTTGTTTGTCCGCAAATTTTATACAGCAACGCAATCTTTACAGATGGGGGGATATTAAATTGAAAATGGCATCAGATGGAACAGAATATTTAGAGTTCAACGAGCGTCAAACGAAGACCAGAACGGGCGAAAATGTCGCAGACGTGAGAAGAGTGGCGCCTAAAATGTTCTCCACTGGGAAAAATGATCCTCGAGATCCAGTGGGACTGTACAAAATATACGCCCGAAAACGTCCAGCCAACTTTTCAGGGCCTGAAGACCCTTTCTACTTAGCACCGAACACAGTTTTTGTACAGAATGCTTCCGTGCAGAGTGAAGAGTCAAATGCCCAATGGTTTATGCGACAAAAAATTGGCATTAACAAAATGGGGAAAGTGCTAAAAACTATGGTATCAGATCAGTCGCAGAACTGCCGCCTGAAAAGCGGTTGACAAACCACTCCACCCGGAAGCATCTTGTACAAAAACTGAGGGAGCACAATGTCCAGCCAACAGACATTATGGCCATTACAGGTCATAAAAATCTACAATCTATATTGAATTATTCATGTGTGAGTGAAGAACAACAACAAAAATGCTCAAACATTCTTGCATCACACACTAAAAAAACCATTAGCATACCATCGTCAAGTAGCTCTGCCACCTATACTGCAACATCCGAAATGCAGCACATTGAGCAGATGCCTCAGCCTGGTTTGGGTTTGCCAGTGGCAGTGCAAAATCATGAAATTGAAAATGTCTCGCCCCATCGCAACGTAAACAACTTCCACCAATCTCTGTCAAACTCGTTTCGATCACATTTCTATGGCGCAACCCTCCACATCGACAATTTCCATTTTCACAGCAACTAACACGCACACTATTCCCAATAAGCACTGAATAAAATCCACGAAACACACCATAAATCCAAACACGTTTCGTAACGTATTTTTTGAAAAATGGCTTGAAAGGTCATGGTCGCTTGACTTGTAAGTTGTGTATTGATCTATTTATATATCATTGACACATTATTCCGCAGTGTAAAATGAGTTTTGTTGTTTACTTTAAATTTCATTTTCATTGCATTTGGTAATGTTTCTAGTGTTATAAAGTAACCATCAACAATACAATTTGTTAGCAGCTATTTTTTCGTTTCTTTTTCTTCGAGAATGTGGGAACTACTTATTGTTAACAGTTTATACATATATCCAACATATATCCAACATAAATTCGTTTTGGTTACAATCTACTAAAATAGTCGATACGATTTTTTTGTTGACTGGTATTTTTTATTATTATTTGAAGAAAATATGATGGGATAAATAGAATACTAGGATTAGTGTTGAATATAGAGAAGTTTATCTTGCTCGGCTCGAACGCCGGAGAAGCGCTCGCCAAGGCTCGCGCTTCCGGCGTTCTAAGCCTTGCAAGATAAACTTCTCTATATTCAACACTAACCTAGTATTCTCTATTTATATTTCATGAGTTTTCATTAAAGAAACATATTTTCACGAGTGGCGGAGCCAGGAGTAAAAATATACGTTTTCTATGAGCACGAATGAATTAACGATTTTACACTGAAATCAACAAAATTTCCTTTTATTTCATGCTTTTGGACGATAAATAAAACAAAATTGCTCGAGGTATGCTACAGCGTCACAAGTTTGTGTCTTCTAACGTCATAAATATGACGTCATCTTGATTCTAAAATTGTCGCTAATTGTTGTAGTGGGAAAAAAGTACCATACTGTCTGCGTTGCTGTCGCTTAATTATATTTTTATAGAATTTTATTATTTGTTTTCCGTGTTTAAAAGGCAGATGTGAACACTGACGATTAGGTTATTCAGATAATTTAAAAAATAAAGAAATATAAACAAAGTAACACATAGGTCCATGTAGCCTGGCGTGAAATGATCAAATGTTATCATTTCAATCGACCCAGAGTGAAATAATCCAGTTATCATTCACTGGTATTCCTCAAGCATTCACCGCATAGCATGAAATAAAATTGCTAAATCTGATAGGCAATATTTTATTTAGAAAATATACATGTTATAAAAAACACTGTGAAAACAGTAAAATATTTATAGTTTAGTAGAAGTTAATGTTACACGAACCCATTTCTAAAGCTAAAAACGATTTTTTTTTTGTCAAAGAAGCATGCACATGACTGATTTGAGGGGAAAAAGAATATCGTCTATGAGAAAATTTATAATTTTACATATAAACCGAATAAATGCATAACATAATCAAAAGACGTATTTGAAATGAACTGAATGCATATGACCTTAATAAGTGCAACTGTACATTTATTTAAATTGATAAAGTAATACATGTATACACGTTTATCTGTGACATATTGCTATATTTAGTAAGGAGGGTTTTCTGTCGTTATTTTCTTTTATCTTAAATCTATGGAATTTTTGGAGTATGTTTTGTCAAGCAGATATTTAAGGTTAGAGATGTACATGTTTAGAAAAGGCATTATATGAAAACAGAACACATAAATAATAATGGTAGATTAATCTTAGTTAGAGTTAACCAAATCCTTTATCCAAGTGAACGATTATTCCTATTTTGCCAATGGAAATACGCTGCAAAAGAATACTGTCTCAATGTGGATCGGTTTATTGAATAAAAACCAAACAAACAAGAAAACTAAAAAAAAAATCAGAAGTGAATATTGTTATGCACCAAAAGATCGACTTATGACAATATGAAAATACAATATTACTTATCAGCCAAAACGAGGATAGTGAATACCTGTTTCTATCTGGTTAACATGCAGGGAAGGGCTGGGTATCTATTACGATTATGTCGTTTGTATTTTGTCCAACAATAATCGATCCATTCTGTGAGCACACGCGCACGCTCATAGGATTAGACAAACCGTCATTTCTTGTCAGCAACGTAGCCAGCTTCTTTGTCCCACCACTGTCCACCTGAATGACGGTGCGTGAGGCGCACCCACAGACAACTACCTGACCAGCACCAGTCACGTGCACACCATACGGACCCAGTAGTTCCGGATCAGCAAACGTGGCAAGGCGCGTTCCATTCTTGTCCAGCGTCAGTAGCTTATGTTGGGTGAGGTTTGTCACGTAGAGTTTAGTACCGTCAGGACTAACGGCGCATTTAAATACTGTGAAGAAATGTAAACCGCCAGCTACATGAAACATATTTAATTTAGTTAATGTTCCATAACATTATATTTAATATGTTTAAACAGAGTAATCGCATAGCTAAGTGTTGTTGTTTTTTTTATTTCCGTTTCGTAAGCACGAAGGAAGAGTGTCGTGAGATTATATAAATATTTACCGGTAGCAAGGTGTGTTATAAAGAAATGTCTTATTCCTATGGATGGTGCTAAGGTTTGCAACGGGGTTCTCTAATGCTCACGCATGCATGCATTATTTTTTTACATTGTATACGTACATTTATATAGATATATATGTTAATAACATTGCGTGTCACTTGAGCCTTACCTGCAGAGATATTAGTTGCATCCTCGTACAATGTCTTCTGCATGACACCCTCGAGGGAATATCTGTATAGTGCAGTTCTCGATGTAACGTACAGGTCATGCTCATGGCGAGCAATAACAACACATAGGTGTTGTAACTGTAGTGTGTTCGACTTCTCAATGCGGTTGTTACGTACTTTGATGAAATGCACACTGCTACCGGCTGTCACTGCTACAGTATCCGAACTTATATTGCATATATACAATGGATTATCTGGAAGGTCACACTTATATGCAACTTTGTAATTACTGTCTAACAGTTTCACTCGTTTATTGTTATAGTCTGTTATAAGGACAACTCCGCCTGCCAATTCAGTAATACCAGTAATATCACAGCTATACATATCATCAGCTTCTGTTTTAACGGAATGAATTGACGTTTTTGTCACACTAAGAACTGTGTTGGCACTGCTTGAATTACTTGTTGAATTGTTCACAGTTATAGTTCCGATTCCCGATAAATTCGACATGAGATTTTCTAGATCTGTATTAGCTTTGAATGTAATTGTTTTATCCTGAACAGGGGAATGCTTTTCTAATGCAGATATATGATAGAGACATTTGATGTAGGCTATGAATACCAATGACTCATTCTTATCGGGAATATCTCGAATGGAATTTGTGAGATATTGCAATTCAGTCTTAACATGTTTGTACTTGTGTATATCTGACTTGTACGACCCTTCCATTAGTTTCAACAGCGTGTTTAATTCTACGATAGTTTTCTTCTCAATGTCGTCTGGATAATCACTGATTTTCTTCCGCAGAGCTGTAATTTCTTGGAGGACGTTTTGATATGAATCTTGAAGTTTCTTGAGCATTCCTTCCGTGGTATTCTAATGTTTCTCCATATCGTCTAAGCGAGAATTAACCTGCGCGATCAGACGAGTGACATCGCCACTATGACGGATGTCTTTTGCCTTTTCAACAATCTGAACCACGCTGTGACACTGCCTGCGGAAATAGTAAGATGCATTAGGAATGCCGACCTGCAGAACGATGTACGGATATATAGATATGTATGGTTGCATTATATTAATTGAAAAGAATATCGAGGGTATCGATTGTAATATATAGAAATGTGAAGCAGATGCAATAGTTTCACTCTCACACCTCGCTTTATAAGGCGAATAATAAGTAATAATCAGTAGAATGCTGAATTCTGATTAATAAAACTGTATCGTTTGGTTGTTAGTTTTACATTTTATTATAATTGATCCTTTGTTATAACAGCTAAGAAAACACAAAAATAGTACTATCAATCAACGTAAAATTCTAGTACAATTTATATTAAATAGAAGGTGAAAAATATTAGGTTATTTAACAGCATTCTGTACAATTCGCTGATATATTCGGACGAGTACACAGCTGACAAACCATATTGGACGAGCCGATACCCGACACAAATAATCGTTTTATTATATACCGTAATTACTCCATGTTGGGACACTTACACATAATTATTTTAGACTCAAGAAATAATACTTCTGCGTTTGCAGATATGGCGGGTACCAATGCTGCTTATGTCATTAATAATTTAAGAAAGCTAAAATTAGCGCTGGTGAATACCAATTGCAATTGAAGCTAGCAGCTTTTTTGGAACAGAACAATTTCAAGAATATTCTTAAGTCTTAAGTCTAAGAATCGGTTGGTGAATACGAGCCCAGACAGAAAGAAATGAGACACTAATATGTCTAATATATAAACAGCCGTTTGCCTCGTTTATTAGTGTTGTGTAACCTAACACAACCGTAAAAGGATCGTATATACATGTATTGGAGTTTTCGGCTGTACAGTCGAAAACTATTTTGTAATGAATACTTGGCCAATTTTGCGATTTGCAACTGTGGTTCTGAACGATCTTTCCATTTTCCAAGTTGATAATTACTTCTTTTGGGTTGTCGGACAGTAATATTATCCAGACGTTTTTAAATATTCGCGTTTCGTAACCGCTTTTCGTATTTTATCATCATAATACAAATAAACGCTTATATTTTCAAGTACGTTTCGTTTTTCTCCGACAATAATGAGTTTATTTTTTGGTAAAATCCCAAATGTTTACGTTGATAGTCTGAAACGCATGCAACTGTCGTCTGGGGAAGTAAAATGACGAGTGCATGTGCGATAAAATCCAAACTTGGGGCCCATACAGGGTTTGTGATAGTTTTGGCTGTCAGCTCATTATAGCAGACGAACTAAAGATTCTAAAACTGCATAAATATTCAAAACATATCAGTAATATCCTTAAACATTGTTTATAAGTGGATACTATCAAAACAAAACACTTATTTATCCAAAACACATTTAATTATTGAAAAAGGTAAATAAAATAAAAATCAATCTGACAAACCCAATAAAATATCTAGGGTCGGGGCATTTTTTAAGGGTAGGTCAGGTTACCTGAAACAAACATATTTTTTTTTTACCCCTAACATAAAATGACGTCACGAAACGTCACGAAAATCATCAAAATTAAGTCAATATACTACCCGTGTTTGGTGTATTCTACAGTGTCGAAATAATAATAATAATAATAATAATAATATCTTTATTTAGAGAAGATAACACATTAAGATAAAACAAGTTACAACATGGTTATCTTTTTTTACAATGTGGTCTTCTATCTGATAAAAAGTATATGTCTTAAACAACAACAAAAAAAAACAACAACAAAAAAACACACACACATACAAATTTGTATTCTACAGTGTCGAAATACAGAGCTCTAAGTTTATCCCACGGGTATTAACGGTGTCCTGTTTCCGCCATCGTAGTTTCGCGACTTACGCCGGTGCTTATGAAAGGGCGCCGACGCGCCGAAACGATTCGCCGACGCACCGACACGATATGCCGAAGCGACGAGACGATGCGCCGAAGCGCCGATACGATACGCCGAAGCAATATAAACGTCGCAATCTCGGCGTATTGTGTCGGCGCTTCGGCGTATCGTCTCGGCGGGTTTGCGTATCGTCTCGGCGTGTCGGCCCCCTATTATTTCTGAGGTCGAAATCGCGCCGAGACGATACGCTGACGCGCCGAGACGATATGCTAACTCGCCGACACAATGCGCCGAAACGCCGACACGATGCGCCGAAGCGATATAAACGTCGCAATCTCGTGCGTTTTTTTCATATGTGGCTATAAAATTGGGCAAAGATATAAATGTACATTAAACAATGTTATGAAAACACAATTGTTTCCTTGTTTAATGTACTTATTGATACACGTATTTAATATTAACATTGAAGTATTTTACATTTAAAATAAAAACAATGCTTGCAATAAGATTGTCTGCTTAATTTTCTTTTGGGTCAGTACATATAACTACAGGTACAATTTTAATCCGGGTATAAATTTATACCTGTAGGTAAAAAAGTATGCCTGAAGTTACAATTTTGTACCTGTAGGTCCATCTATTTATTACGGTTGCACAGAGGTGACCTGCACTACTCTCTTTTGATCTCGTTCCCACGAGATGCTAACTCGTGGGAACGAGATACATACTCATGGGAACGAGATACTAACTCGTGGGAACGAGATACTAACTCGTTAGAACAAGATACTATCTCGTGGAAACGAGATACTAAGTCGAGGGAACTAGTTACTTAGTCGAGGGAACGAGTTAGTATCTCGTTCCCACAAGTTAGTATTTCGTTGCCACGAGTTAGAGAATCAATCAAATGTTTCCGTATATATGTTTTTATAATAACCATGGCCGACAAAAACGATCATGGTGTAAGATGGTACTAAGTCGTTCGCTCGAGTTAGCATCTCGTTCCCACGATTAAGTATCTCGTTCTCTCGCGTTAATATCTCGTGGGAACGTGAAAAAAGAGTAGTGGAGTTACCTCTGTGCCACAATAATTTATAGCTGTTGTGTTTACATTTACTTTTGACTCAAGCGGTACTGCATAATTTAGCCACATATGAAAAAAACCACACGAGATTGCGACGTTTATATCGCTTCGGCTCATCGTGTTGGCGCTTCGGCGTATCGTCTCGGCGCTTCGGCGTATCATGTCGGCGTATCGTCTCGGCGCGTCGGCGAATCGTCTCGGTGCGATTTCGACTTCAGTAATAATAGGGCACCGACGCGCCGAGACGATACGCCGACGCGCCGAGACGATACGCCGAAACGATACGCCGAAGCGACGACACGATACGCCGAAGCGCCGACATGTAGTGTTTTAATGTTTTTCAAAGCCATTCACGTCGTCTCGTCGCATCTTCGCCCAATTTTATAGCCACATATGAACAAAACACACGAGATTGCGACGTTAATATCCTCCGGCGTATCGTGTCGGCGCTTTGGCGCATCGTCTCGGCGCTTCGGCGTACTGTGTCGGCGCGTCGGCGTATCGTGTCGACACGTCGGCACCCTTTCATAAGCACAGGTCGAAGTCGCGAAACTACGATGGCGTTAACAGGACACTGTAGGTATTATTTCGTAAAAAAAGGTTTAGATCTGAAATATGTAATAAAAATATTGGCCAAATTCTTAAAATTATTTAATTTCATCCTAAGACGCATGTGCTGTGTTTCATGATTCGTTCGTGTGTTGGTTAAAGTCCACAAATTAGTATGCATGCAATGACTTAATATACATAACAATTTTTACCCCATCATCGTGCGAACATTGAAGAAACAAACGAAGCTGTATTTCCTTACATGAATATGGCAAATACGCGCAGTTTTATGAAGTTATTTGGTTGTTTTTGTGACGTCATTTTATGTTGTGTGTGTGTGTTATTTAGCGTGGTTTGTTTCGTTTATTTTAAAAAAAGATCAGAAAATGATGGGATAAATAGAATACTAGGTAAGTGTTGAAGAAAGATAAGTGTCAGGCTTGCGGTTCAGGTTTCCTAAGCCCCGCTAAATAAATTTACCTTTATTTAACACTGACATTGAATTCTCTCTCTATATATATACACAACGTTTATGCAACAATTCACTGGTTTAATAAATATTTTTCATAGATCTGTTATTAAATTTTACACTTACAATTAATTAAATTAAATTTATTTAGTTGGCAAGACACGACAATTTACTTAAACAACTTCCCCTGAATCATCTGGGCAGATTTGTACCAAACGAGGCAGGAATGTTCATGGGATAGGTAACTCCTTTAATTCCTTCAATCCATTTGCATACATGCAGCACTCTGGTTTCCATGGCAACCAACAGCTAAAATAATTGGGAATTTTTTACAATCTTAATGTGCAAAACCACGATCTGCATTTCAAAAGGGAGTGACCCTCAATCATATTTCTTCAAATTATTTTGGTTCGTTAAAAAACATGGCCGCCAGGCGGTGGGGCAGTCTTCCTTATATGGCTATGTTGAAAACTATAAAAATCTGCTTGTCCGAAGCCTTTGGCTGGATTTCAAACTATCACAGAAATGTTCCTTGGGTGACTATCTACAATTTCTTTAAATTATTTTGATTCGTTAAGAACATGGCCGCAAGGGGAGTTGGTAGTTTTCCGTATTTTTATTATATAGCTCTTTGCCAGGAGCGGTCAGGTGTTTTTTATGACCATATTGAAAACTTTAAAAAATATTTTATGTTTGAATTATATTGCTGGACTTCGAAATAATTTCACAGAAATGTTCCTTTCGTAAACCTCTACGTAATTCCTATAAATCATTTAAATATGGTAAATAGCATGGTCATCAGAAGGTGGGGGAAGTATTCCTTACTTGTTTATATTAAAACTGGAAATCTTATTGTCGCAAATCGCTTACTGGATTTTGAAATAATTCTGCATTAAATTCTTTGAAATTATTTTAATTTGTGAAAAAAAGCATGGCCGCCAAGGCGCGGGGCGGTTTTTCTTATATGGCTTTATTGAAAACGTCCTGTCTGAAACCACTTTCTTGATTTCGAAATATGTTCACAGAAACTTTCCTTAGGTGATAAATCATTAGTACACGTAATTAATTATATTTAAAGTGTGTATCATTCATATCAATTCTTGCCACCATAAGCAGATGGAAGTGACACTATAACAATAAAAACAGACTGATAAACATAAATATGACGAAGGAAAAACAAAATTATCGAATAAATCGACAAATACGACTGTCGACGTTTGCATCGTTTATTAGTGTTTTGTAACCTAGTAGAACTTTCGAGTCAACGTATATACAAGTATTTGAGTTGTGGCTCTACATTCAAAAACGTACTTGTCCTTAAAATGTGGCTAAATAAGCGTTTTACAACAATGGTTCTTATAGGCTTTTCTTCCATTTTATATCGAAATATGTTACTTTTTCGAATTACTGTCTTATGTTTTGTTTTACTTTACATGTATGTCAATATGTCTGTTGTAAGATCGTACATATGCATGTTCAAATCCTAATGCCTAGTTCTGTTTATTTGTTTGTTTGGATTTTTTGCCGTTTTTAACAGTATTTCAGTCATATCACAGAGGTCAGTTAACCTACTCACACTTTTCGAGGGCAAGTTTAGCCGACATAAGCGGTTTACCAGTATTAAGTGCACATACCTATGCCAGTAACTGACAACTGCCCTACTTGAATCAGAGGTAGGGGGGAGAATGGCCGTAGAAATAATTTCATGACCAATCCCCACAAGTTATGTGGCCGGGCTGGGGTTCGAACTCGCGATCCCCGGATTGACAGTCCAGCACTCTACCAACTGAACTAGCCGGGCCCGACCCTAATGCCTTGTTCACATTTGGACTAAGATGCCTCTACGGCGCCCGTAAACTCTCCTTTACTCGCTGTACGTGCGGCCTCGTTGTGGATTTTCATACGACATGGTACGGATCTACGGGCAAAGTAGCCTATACGATTCTGTTGAACTGAACGTTTAACAGTCGTAAGTCCGTAGCCCGTAGACATATCGTAGGTGGCACCGTACGCCGTCGGCACGGATGCCCCACGTGCTCCGTACGATTTCCGTTAAAAGTGAGATAGCAGGGCTGCCGCACGGAAATCCCACGATTTCCGTACAACCAGTGTGCGGCTTCCGTGCGGTTTCCGTACGGATTCGCCATCACCTGCTCCCGAAAGTCGGTACAAAAAATCGCACGGAGAACATATACACTGTGAACACAGACGTCGTAGCCCATAGCCAACTACGATACCGAAAGTTTTACGGAAAACCGTATACTAATTTATCGTACGACGGCCGCGCCAAATGTGAACCAGGCATAAGCTATTGAAATCATCAATCTGTTATTCTTGTATTTCGAATAACAATTGCAGGTTAGATGGGTGGTCGAAGCTGCTAAAACCAGAATAAAACGATGGAAGTTATTACTTAGCTTAGACCACATCCTTCGAACAAATCAAGTGCCATACATTGGCGACTATGTTAAAATTATATGTGCTTTATGCAACAAGTTTCTTTCACCTCTTAATGCCACCCCTGTCTCTTTGGAAGATCTGCTATGTGCTGAAAGGATGCTAGCTAAATTAAATGACGAAAATAAATAGCAAAAAATTATAGAAGAAAACAACCTTAATCGCCGTGGTATAAGTAAATAGGCAACAGTAAGCGACACTGTCACAGACTTACCTCATATTGATGAATCAATTCTTAAACTCCTGACATTAGGCACCTACCAGTTCAAGCTGTGTCCATCTTACCTTCAGAAATACATGGGTTCTGAAGGCACAAACCTGCGTGTCCGTCCTCAGAGTCGTCATATTTCTTCCAAGAAGAGTCAGGTCTTGATTCAATATGATTCAAACTATGTTAAAGCATGGTACAGTCAAAGCCGGGCATGCGCGCAGTTGGCACATGCTCAGTTTGTTTGTTTGTTTATTTGTTTGTTTGGATTTTTTTCGCCGTTTTAACAGTATTTCAGCCATATCACGGCGGTCAATTAACTTACACTTTTACTGGGCAAGCTTAGCCGATCTAAGCGGTTTACCTGTACTAAGTGCACATACCTATGCCAGTAACTAACAACTGCCCTACTTGAATCAGAGGTAGGGGAAGAATGACCTTAGAAATAATTTCATGACCAATCCCCACACAAGTTATGTGGCCGGGCTGGGGTCCGAACTCACGATCTCCGGATTGACAGTCTAGCGCTCTACCACCTGAGCTAGCCGGGCCCTTCTCACGTTGCATCTGTCATTTGGTATTTGTCTGGATTGTCAGGACAAACAAACAGTTGTGGCGTACAGGTCTGGGGTAAGTACATTAATTATGCCTGTCATGTGCAACAAACTGTGGACACCTTCGACTCCGAGTCTGATGCCAGTAATGTTGAAGAGTAAATGATGCGCAAGGGATTAATAGGTTCCTTTTCGATGGCTTTCCCTAGACCCATCTTAATTTTCAATGCTGAAAACACTTATGAAATGAATATTCAGCATACGATGGAATCGCGATTATACGAATATTCAGCGGACGGCCACGATAATTCGTACAATCGCATTTTCAATATAATCGCATCATTTCTAAATAATACGAGACATCATTCTGTAATTGCAACATCACTGTACAATTTGACCCACTATTGTAAAATAGGATAAAATATATCTAACGTAATACATATGAAAGAGGTTGAATTTCAATATTTATTCAACAATGACTTATTAAACAATACAGATTTGCCTGGTAGTTTACAGATGCCGTATTATCGTATACCAATTGGTGATGTGAGCCAATCTTTCAGAGTTTGCATAAATTACCACGTGCCCTATCAAACGTGTTTACAAGTAGTACAATGTGTCTCAACTTCAGCGTGTACACCTGTAATATGCGAAACGAAGGACGGCGGTTACCAATCGTATAATTGCATTTTTCGTAAAATTGCGATTCGTATATAAACATATTTTTTACATTGCATTAAGAGGGTAACATGACAGGACCGACGCAATTTTGTGTAGTATTCCTTGAACAACACTTTTGACAATGTGAACAAAGCAGAATGTTTATTAAACATTGGGGGGGGGGGGGGGGAATCTTTTAGGTGTTTACCAATGTTTGTAAAAAATAATGTGCAGCTAGTCAATTTACACAGTTAAAATTATGTGTATGAGTATGTTGCATATTTGAATAGAATATATATGAGTTTTGCAAGTTAACATCTGCTTCAGCTTGGACCACTGCCATGAATAAGATGTGAAAGAAGAATGTTTTTTATCAACTTGTTGTTTGTTTTTTCCTACCTGGTTGGTAGGTTTCAAAAGTTCATGGGAACGCTAAACATAGAATCAAATTTGTATGGCATAACTTTGAAAAGTTTAACCTTTTGGTTTAACTTTTGTACTATTGCACTCATAGTGACACGTTATGAATGAATTGCTTGTTGGTTAAGTGAAGCGTTTATATTCACAGACTTCAATGTTATATTGTGTTACGAACGTATGTGACAGTGCGGCTTATATCATCTCCATTATTTGATGTTTCCTTTTATTTTATATGTCATGTGATGGGGTTCCTTATTTTGCATTATTATACCTCACCCTTCGGTTTTCCATCTTCGTTCATATAAAAACGGGTCAGTCAATAATTGGAAATATAATATAGCAATATCACTTGGCGCTATGACGTCGTAGAGATAGAAAGAGTGATCGGAGTTAATATGCGCTTATTAAACAGTCAGTAAGGTACTCCGTGTTACAAAAGCACATTGTTTATCCAGACGACATCTGACTTTTGAAATGGCAATACGATTTGACTTAAAATGTATTTCTTCCACAAAATCTGTGATTCGGTATTTAAAATAAATATTGCATTCTTTGAGGGCGATAATGCATTTTTGTCAACCCTCGAAAAATAGTGTTGCCCGCGGCTTCGCCTTGGGCAACAGTATTGCCTCGGGTTGACAAAATGCACTATCGCCCTCAAAGAATGCAATATTTATATAATATCATATATGTCTCCATATATAATATATTTTGGATTATGAGATACATCAGCATGGTAATATGTGTTTCCAGGCACAATATAAGTAATATTTTCCTGTCATTTGCAATCGGACACATGTGATAAATGGTGCATTAAGTATGGGCAGCGTATTTCTATTTTGTTTACTATTCTTTATTGAAAACTGTGGTGACCGACCATTTATTTAAGTCTTACTATGTTTTGTAAAATGTCATCCTATTAGTTGTATTCTTGTGTATATGTTTTTAGCTCACTTGAGCACAACGTGCTCATGGTGAGCTTTTTTGATCGCCTTTTGTCTGTCATTCGTCGTCAACATTTACTTTGTGAACACTCTAGAGGCACCATTTATTGCGCAATCTACTTGAAACTTGCTCAGAACATTTGTCCCAATGATATTTCGGACGAGTTCGAAACTGGATTATGTGGGGTCAAACACTAGGTCAAATTGAAGAAAGGCTTGTGAACACTCTCGAAGTCACATTTTTTGCCTAGTTTGAAAATGGTTCCACTCTGTTGAAAAACATGGCCGCCAGGTGGACGGGGCAGTTTTCCTTATATAGCTATAGAAAAGGCTTGTGAACACTATAGAAGTTACATTTTCTGCCCAATCAACATGAAACTTGCTCAGAACATTGTTATGATTGTTCGGCCGAGTTAGAATATCGTTCCGCTCCGTTAAAAACATGGCCGCCAAGGGGGGGAAGAAGCAGTTTTCCTTTAACGGCTATATAAAAAGCTTGTGAACATATTAGAAGAAACATTTTTTTGCCCAATCGCAATGAAACTTGCTCAGAACATTTGATTTTATTATATCTCGGCTGAGTTCGAAAATGGTTTCGCTCAGTTGAAAACCATGGTCGCCAGGGGGCGGGGCAGTTTTACCTTATATGGCTATATTGAAAACTTCAAAAATCTTATGAACACTCTAGAGGCCGCATTAATTGCCCACTGTTCATGAAAATTGACCAGAATATTTGTTCTAATGATATCTCGGACGAGTTTGAAACTGGGTTATGGTGGGTCAAAAACTAGGTCATTAGGTCACATTGAAATAGGTCATATAGGGTCAAAAACTAGGTCACCGGGCCAAATTGAAGAATTAGCTTGTGAACACTCTATAGGCCACATTTGTAGCCCAATCATAATGAAACTTGCTCAGAACATTTGTTCCAATGATATGTCAGATGAGTTCGAAACTGAGTGACATGAGGTGAAAAACTAGGTCACTAGGCCAAATTGAAGAAAAAGCTTGAGAACATTCTAAAGGCCACCTTTTTAGCCTTATCTTCATGGCACTTTCTCAGAACAGTTCATAGTTTCTTAGCCCCTCAGGTGAGTGACCAGGGCATTATGGCCCTCTTGTTTGAAATAGTTATTGTTAATTCAATTGTTTAGTTTATTTCAGGACAAAAATGTATGATATCATCGTTATATTGTCTACATAGATATTTTTGTAAAATAGGACTGTTACCATGGAAACGTATGGTATACTTATACACCATATTTGTGTAACGTATTTGCAAATATGCAGACAGTTTAATAGTTGTGCATAAGAGAAAGCACACTGTTTATAATGTGTAATTACAATAATTTCATTGATGTATTTGCATAGTTTATTGAAAAAACATCATTTGTTAATCGTTACCATGGAAACCAACCATGATATGTTGTTTTATCTCCACGGCAATGTTTTTATTTGATGTCCACATATAATACTGAACTATATTTTGATGATAAAATTGCATATATAGACACTTATAAACTAACTTCTTAAACCAAATTACAAATTAATACATATTAAGAATTTGCCGTAGCAATCATAATAAAGTGATAACTTGTTTATTTGAGTTTTACAGCACCTCAACACATAATGGTCATATCGTGCCGTTTATGTATGTTGATTTCTATATAGATTAGGAAATATGAACTAAATTTGGTTATGTGTGTTTATCTCTTTCAAGTACTGGATAAATATATAAGATTGGACTGTTTGCAAAAGATCTTACATATCGCGAATATCACCGAGGTCTGTGCAATTAATAAGCATATGTTTCACAGTAAAATGTTCGTCGCAAGGTATACAATGAGGTGCTTCTGCTCTTTTTAGAAGGTACGAATGATTTAATCTGGTATGCCCTATTCTGCAGCGAGTTAAAACAATTTGATGATGTCGGTCTGAAAGAGTAAAAGGTGTTGCTGAATCAAGACTAGGCTTTATCTCGTGTAATTTGTTAAGGGTTACCTCGTTCCAAATTGCTGGCCATTCTGATTTTATAAGTTTATTAATTGCTGGTTTTAATCGATATTGGGTAATTGAGACTAAGAGATTCTTTTGCTAAGGTATGAGCTTTCTCATTTCCACGTATCACAATATGACTTGGTATCCAAAAAAGGTGACTGTTTTGGTTTGTAAACTATCATGTAATTTTAACAATAGTTTTTTAATCAGAATATTATCTAATTTGCGATTTTTGATAGATAATAGCACAGAAAGCGAATCGGAGAATAAAATGAACTTATTACCAGCGTGAATTGAAGAGCAAAGTCAATGGCTGTGGCTTCAGCAGAAAATATAGATACGTTGTCCGGAAGTCTCATTTTCCTTGAACAATTGTTTGAAAAAGTAGCACAACCAACACGGTTTCCGTCCTTCGTTATTTTTCAAACGAAGGCCGATAGGTTTAATTTCGTTCTGTTTCTTTTCAAATTGTTCGGCCAAATTTGGTTTGAATATAATTTCACAGGCAGGATTTCTTTTATCTGCAGCGATTCTAGATGCATATTGGTGTGAGAGCTTTTTTCGGCGAAGTTTTAAAGATGGTTCAGGTGGTTCAAAGAAAAGACTTTCAACTGGCGATGATCGAAAAGCGCCAAGGGACGTAGACCCTGGTTATGAATAGTATCAAGCATTTGCAAGTAGGATTTACGTGTTGATCCGTACACAATTGAACCATAATCCAACTTGGAGCGAACAAGATTCCTATACAATTTAAGTAAAGTAATAGTATCAGATCCCCCAATTAGTATGAGAAAGAACTTTCAATAAATTAAAAGCTTTAAGACATTTTTTTTGTAACCTTTCTTTATTTCCCTCATATATATGCATTTACAAATAAGCTTTAAGACATTTGGTTTTCAGTTATTTAATGTGTGGAACACAAGTTAGTTTTTAGCTCACCTGAGCACAAAGTGCTCATGGTGAGCTTTTGTGATCGCCCGTTGTCCGTCGTGCGTGTGTGCGTCGTCAACTTTTCATTCAAACAACATCTCCTAAACTGCTTGGCAGATTTTCACCAAACTTCACAGGAATGATCCTTGGGTGGATCTCTTTCAAATTTGTTCAAATCTTTCCGGTCCGCTGAATATGTAGGTGACCAGAGCTAAAAATATATTTAAAAAGTGAAAACTTTAAAAATCTTCTTCGATGAAACCGCAAGGCTCAGAGCTTTCATATTTGATATGTGACATCCTCAAGAGGTCCTCTACAAAGATTGTTCAAATGATGCCCCTGGGGTCAAAACACGCCACGCCCCAGGGGTCACATGGTTTATATAGACTTATATAGCAAAATGACTTAAAAAATCTTCTCTGAAACCGCAAGGCCTAGAGGTTTCATATTTGGTATGTAACATTGTATAGTGGTCCTCTACAAAGAGTGTTCAAATGTTGCCTCTGGGGTCAAAACTGGCCACACCCCGGGGGTCACATGGTTAATACAGACTTAAGTAGCCAAATAACTTTCAAAATCTTCTACTCTGAAACTGTAAGGCCTAGAGGTTTCATATTCGGTTGGTAACATTGTATAATGGTCTTCTACAAAGATTGTTGAAATGATGCCCATGGGTTTAAAATTGGCCACACCCCGGGGGTCACATGGTTTATATGCATTTAAATAGCAAAATGACTTTAAAAATCTTCTCTGAAACCGCAAGGCCCAGAGCTTTTATATTTGGTATCTAACATTGTATAGTGGTCCTCTACAAAGATTGTTCAAATTATGCCCCTGGGGTAAAAACTGGCTACACACCGGGGTGAGGTCACGTTGTTTATACAGCACTATAACTTCAATAAGCCTCTAACACTCAAAAATCAGTACAACAGGCCACATTCCAGCCATGTGTATACTGTGCGCTATTTTTAGATCTTATGAAACCAGCTAGCCAGTTACACATGTTGTGAGGGTGCTTTAGAGAATCCTTAGAGATGACCATTGAAATCCTTAGAAAATGTTCCCCACCAGCATGGTCAATAATGTTGTTGTGTAAGTAAATTAGCTGGATGCAATGTTTAGGCAATATGTACGAAATGTAGTCAATCAGTCTTAGAATATAAGACCGTCTTATATCATACATTTTCACTTTAGATCTACTACATTGAATTTGTTTACAGGCGAAGTGGACATTTCTCATTTAATAATGAAATGCCAAATATGAAATGATAGCAATAGATATGTATCTAGTTTAACTTAAATGGAGCTGCACAATTTTTTGTAAGACAAAATGATGCAGCAATCGAGTCTGTAGCTCTGACACTGCAGTATGTTTCACCAGCATGTACAGAAACACGAAGCATAGAGCCTAAAGTCTAGTCATCTATTTTGAACCTTTCATTTGTACAGTTTAATTAAATGTGTGCAGCACACAAAAAACTACACACAGATCATGTATTTGCAACAAAGTTCTTACTGCTTTGCTGGCAGCCTCCACCCAAGGACCTCTTCTCAGAAGAAAAACTGTTTAGTACCAGATATTGGACATTTACACTATGCCTCATCAACATGCGGGTGGACATGTGGCACCAGCAGAAACCATGAAGGACAGCTTTCTAAATTTGTGTACAGGGATAAATTGAAATGTTTGTGTTCGATATAATTGTTGGATAGTGGAAGACGGGAACATTTCAGACATGAAATGAAGTGTAAAATAAAGCTTTGTTTAAAGTCATTTCTGATAATTTTGTGATAATATGCCAATATTTTCTTTGAAAGAGGTATACATTTAGGTAAACCGTGTAATTATCTATTTCAAGGTTACATTACTTTTGCCACTTATGTTGTGTTTCCTTGATACATTTTATAGTGTGTGAATTTTATGATTATGTTATGTCATTGGGAAACAAAAGAAATAAAAAAAAATGTATCAAAAGGCTGTTTATTGTTGTGCTTCTGTTAGCTCTGAAGTACTGTAGATTTTGATTTAGTACACATAAAAAGTTTTAAAAAATCTAACGTCGAAGGGGGTACCCCCCTCCCACCCCACCCCCAACCGCGTTATTTGCCCCTGTGCCATAGCAGAATCCTGGGGAAAGGCCTGGGTATATAACATTGAATAGTGGTCCTCTACAAAGATTGTTCAAATTATGCCTCTGGGGTCAAAACTCGCCACATCCCGAGGGTCACATGGTTTATATTGACTTGAATAGTAAAATAACTTTAAAGATCTTCTCCTCTGAAACCGTAAGGCCCAGAGGTTTCATATTTGGTATGTAACATTGTATAGTGGTCCTCTACACAGATTGTTCAATTGATGCCCTTGGGGTCAAAACTCTCCACACCCCGGGGCTCATATGGTTAATATAAACGTAAATAGCAAAATGACTTTAAAACAATTCTCCTCTGAAACCACAAGGCCCGGAGGTTTCATATTTGGTTAGAAACATTGTATAGTGGTCCTCTATAAAGATTGTTCAAGTGATGACTCTGGGGTCAAAACTGGCCACACCCCAGGGGTCACATGGTTTTATCGACTTAAATAGCAAAATGGCTTTAAAAATCTTCTCCTCTGAAAATGCAAGGCCCAGAGGTTTCATATTAGGTATGTAACATTGTATAGTGGTCATCTACAAAAACTGTTGAAATGATGCCTTTGGGGTCAAAACTGGCCACACCCCAGGGCTCACATGGTTGATATGGACTTAAATAGCAAGATGACTTTAAAAATCTCCTCTGAAACAGCAAGGCCTAGAGGTTTCATATGTGGTATGTGACATTTTATAGTGGTCCTCTGCAAAGATTGTTCAAATGATGCCCCAGTGGTCAAAACTGGCCTGCCATGGGGTCACATTGTTTATATAGACTTAAATAGCCAAATGACTTTAAAATCTACTGCAACCGCAGTGTTTTCGTATTGGTAATGTAACATTGTATAGTGGTCCTCTTCAAAGATTGTTCAAATTATGCCCCTGGGGTAAAACGTTGCCATGACACGAGGCGTCACATGATTTATTTAGACTTATATGGCACGTGGGCCTTAAAAATCTTCCTTGTTGAAACCGTAAGGCCCAGAGATTTGATATTTTGCGTGAAACATTGTGGAACGGTCCTCTACACAGATTGTTCAAATGACGTCCCTGGGGTAAAAAAAAGGCCACCCCCTGAGGGGTCACATGGTTTATAACATTTAAATAGCAAAATGACTTGAAAAATCTTCTCTGAAATCGCAAGGCCCAGTGGAAGCATATTGGGTATGTAACATTGAAAAGTGGTCCACTATAAATATTGTTCAAATTATGCCCCTGGGGTACAAGGTGTCCATGCCCTGTGGGTCACATGGTTTATATAGACTAAAAAAACATCTGACACTCCAAAGGCCCAGATCTTTATACTCAGGTAAGGTTTTTTAGTGCCATTTTTCCCTCTTGTTATTAGCCATTACGATGCCTTAAACTCAGGTGAGCGACGTAGGGCCATCATGGCCCTTTTGTTTATCAAATATTACGCCTAGGAATTTTGCTTCATTAACTACATGTATTTTGGAGACAGAAATAGAAAGTTTAAGGTCTTCGTGAAGTTTTCTTAATCGGCAGAAATGAACACATTGAGTTTTTGACTTTGAAAATGTGAAGCCATTTTCTGTAGCCCACTTTACATTTTATCCAGGTTTTGCTGTAGTTGGCGTTCAATAGTTCGCATACTTTTAGAGCGATAGCAAATCAAAATATCGTTAACATACAAAGAACAACCAACACCTGGATTGAGAACTTTGACAATCTTATTAATCTCATTAATATCCGTTTCAAATCTTAAAAACAGTATGTAAGTCGAATTAACCAGAAATACAGTCAAATCATACGTTTTACAACAAAAATACTCGTTCTGTTTCGTATAAATGATGTTTCTAATAGTTTTTTTTCCATTATTGCAAAGTAAATGGAATCGTTTCTTAAACAAGATACCTTTTATGCAATACTCAGGGACTTTAGCTCCCCTAGAGACGAATTCAAAAGTACTTTCTCAGTGACTAAGAAAGGATTTTTCCATATGAGATAATTTCTCATCTCCACAAAAATACATGGGCTTTTAAGAAAAATATATGGGATTTCCTCTGATTTTTATGGGATTTACAGCAATTACATTTTGTGAACGTCTAACTGTTTCAATTGAGAACAAGAGGGCCAAATGGCCCTGGGTCGCTCACCTGCGTTTCATAAGTCAAACAATTTTCCACGTGTTAGAATTTTATATGGATATGGATATACTGATACGAACTGATGGAAATGCGGCCTTAATCATCATGGTTTCAAAAACTTGAGTGACAACAGACATTCAAAATTTTGGAAGTATATATTGAAATTTAAGCTTTTTCTTCAATTTGACCTAGTGACCTAGTTTTTGACCCCACATGACCCTGATTCTAACTCGGCCGAGATACCATTGGGTCAAATGTTTTGACCAAGTTTCATGACGATTGGGCAAATAATGTAACTTCTAGAGGGTTAACAAGCTTTTTCTTTAATTTGACCTATTGACCCCACATGACCCAGATTCGAGCTCGGCCGAGATATCATTGGGACAGATGTTCTGACCAAGTTTAATGAAGACTTGGCAACAAATGTGACTTCGAGAGCGTTCACAGCTTTTTCTTCAATTTGACCTAGTGACCTAGTTTTTGACCCCAATTGACATAGATTCGAACTCGGCCGAGATATCATTGGGAGAAATGTTCTGACAAAGTTTCATGAAGATTGGGCAGAAAATGTGACTTCTAGAGTGCTAAAAAGCTTTTTCTTTAATTTGATCTAGTGACCTAGTTTTTGACCCCACATGACCCAGAGTCGAACTCTCTCGAGATATCATTGGGACAAATGTTCTGACCAAGTTTCATGAAGATTGAGCAAAAAATGTGACTTCTAGAGTGTTAACAAGCTTTTTCTTCATTTTGACCTAGTGACCTAGTTTTTCACCATACATAATCCAGATTCAAACTCGGCCGAGATATCATTGGGACAAATGTTCTGACCAAGTTTCATGAAGATTGGGGAAAAAATGTGACTTCTAGAGTTTTAACAAGCTTTTTCTTGAATATGACCTAGTGACCTAGTTTTTTTTACCGCACATGAACCAGATTCGAAATCTGCCGAGATATCATTAAGGCAAATGTTCTTACCAAGTTTCATGAAGATTGGCCAAAAAAATGTGACTTCTAGAGTGTTAACAAGCTTTATTCAGTTTTCAATATAGCCATATAAGGAAAACTGCCCCGTCCCCTGGCGGCCAAGTTTACGACGAAGGGCAACCATTTTCGAACTCGGCTGAGATATCATTAGACCAAATATTCAGCGCAAGTTTTCGTGAAGATTGGGCAAAAAATGTGACTTCTAGAGTTTTGACAAGCTTTTTCTACAATTTGACCTAGTGACCTTGTTTTTGACCACACATGACCCAGATTCGAACTCGGCCGAGATATCATTGGACAAATGTTCTGACCAAGTTTCATGAAGATTTGCCGATAAATGTGACCTCTAGATTGTTAACGAGGTAAATGTTGACGACGCTCAAGCTTTTTCTTCAATTTGACCTAGTTCTTGACCCCACATGACCCAGATTCGAACTCTGCCGAGATATCATTGGGCCAAATGTTCTGACCAAGTTTCATGAAGATTGGCCAATAAATGTTGCCTCTAGAGTGTTACCGAGGTAAATGTTGGCGACGAACGACGGACAAAAGTCGATCACAAAAGCTCACCATGAGCACATTGCGCTTCACGTTCAAGTTGTAATAAGCGTCTGTTGATATTGATTTTTAGACCACGAAATTAATTTTATGGATAAAATCCTACCGCATAGCGTCAAAACTGCAAACCAGACCAATAATTATGTACTGTACGACAGCATTGTTTGATTCGTACTCAAAGATTAAGGTGCGACGTAAAATCGCATCGGTGGACATTTCTTTGCGATTTTTCTCAATTTTAACGCAAATATCGCATTTCGGATGGGTTTCCCAGTCACTGCTTTCTAAATTGTTACGAAACGGTATCGTTTACTGAAGTTAGTTTCGTCTTTATTTATAATTACTTAACGACATGTTATGTCCCATAAGGGAATATGAACTTTTTTGTGATTTTAAAACACTAAGGAATTTTAAATTACTTTCGTGTAAACGTTAAGGCATTGATTGTGAAATAATGTTTTCCAAGCGTTTTTACTTTTGTTCATGATTCAAGTCGATTTTATATACAGAGCGTAGATTAACTAGATCTACATATACTTATATATTTTATCAATGTTCAACAGCTCTTGAAAGTCTGCTTTTTGATTAAACCCGAAAACAGGACTCAGATGTTACAATAAATCATAATGTTTGCCAACGACACTTGAACAGTAAATCTGTTAATTCTGCCGGCTGAAAACGGACACACATTGAGTCAGGAACACGTTAACATTGAACATACGTAGAATCAATATTAAATCGGGACTCAATTAAAAATGCTGTAGATTCTACAAGTGACGTTATTTTTTGGGCGGTAATGGTGAGGACAATAAAATCTGATAGTTTGGAACAAATTATATGTGTTAGTTGATCATAAAACATAGTGCGGAAAGTAAAATCTCATAGTTTGGAACACGTTATATATGTTTGTTGTATATAAAACATTCTCAAAGACACATCTTGCTATGCCACGAAAATCATTAACTTAAATGACCTTATTTTGACCTTGAAAAGTAGTACATGTAGACATACCCATGTCCACTCCGTGACAATGCAAAATTAGAGTGCATTATTTATGTTCCTTCGTTTTTCATACTTTTTTTCACGTTAATTATGTTATATCATGCATTTCTGTTAAAATGAGAATATTTGTATATTTTTAAATAGCAAAAACAACCAAATAAACCGACTTCAACAGTTATATTTGATATCGCTGTTTAAAGTTGCAGTATATGTCAAAGAGTACTTTAACATTTTTTACTTAAAGAAGATATTACACAGTTTAACAATTTGGAGTTAGCCCGTGTGGTTTAATATACTCGCATCAGAACGACAAATAGTTATTTATCTCCGATAAAAAACGCTCTATCAAAGATTATTTCGATTTTAACATGATCTTACATGTACATTTTTGCAATTACATTCGGAACTAAGTTTTACTATGACCCGCCTATATTTTGCTCGAACGCGCATCACCGCTGTGACAAGTGACGACATTCATTGGTACAAATTCATACTTTCATTGATATAAACTGAACGTATGACGTCAAATTCGAAACTACTTTTTTGCGTTCTTTATGGGTGGTTTTACAAAGCTAGTTATGTTCTTCGTCTACAGAGCAATCAGGGCGTGTCATGTTATACTTAAATATATTCCATACCGCAAAACATTGTTGAGTGGATTAAGCCTCGCGGAACACGAGACAGACAGAAGATCTGTATTTGTTTTAAGGTCTGAACATAAATCGCGTATTTCATTGAAGCAGATCTGCGTTTTTAGTTCACCTGAGCACGAAGTGCTCGGTGAGCTATTGGTATAGGGGACCTCTGCGGCGTCGTCCGTATGCTTTCAACAATTTGGACTCTTGTCCTAACTTGCACATTACTTGCACAGTTTGTGTATGACCATAAAAATCTCGGATGGGATTGTTATTGGGTCAGATCACAGCAGTGACACCAGAGTTATTGCCCCTTTTTCATGCAAAAAAAACTGCAAAAATGCCCTTTTCCAACATATAGACTTTATTTTCCATCCGATCTTAACCAGACCTTTACAGTTTGTGTATGACCATCATATCTCAGAAGACGCCAAAAATGGGCCAGATCGTATTTCAAACCCCAGAGTTTTTGACCTTTGTTTATTAAAAAAATGTACAAAAGTGGACACCATTCAAGATCCAAACTTCATTTTTCATCCAATCTTCACCAATCTTGCAGTTTGTCTATTACTATGAGATTACAGTTGAAATCGAATATAAGCAAGACCGGACCAGAAACACCAGAGTTATTGCCCTATGTGAAAAAAATATGCAGAAATGGACATTATTCAGGATAATTTCATCCGTTTTGAACCAAGAAGCCAAGAAAAGCAAATTTAAGTATTTAATTGGCTGTGACGTGTAAATGCAAAACATTGTCCTAGTTATTTGGTTTGTTACCAAGGATTAAAGCGGAACCTCCTGGTTCAGTGCACACCTCTTTGTAATGAAGCTTCCCATGAAGTTTAATTGAATTTTGGAAAGTAGTTGCGGATAAATATTCCGGACAGGTAAACGGGACGGACAAGGCGGCGACTATATGCTCCTCCTGCACATTTTTGGGGGTGCATAATAATAAATAATAAAGACCGAAAGTCAACGTTTTACGTTTTATATTTCTGAAAATTCTATAACTTTTAAAATAGCGTCAAAATACCATAATACTTGGCATGTAGTGTCAACTTTCATTAAGTTAATATAATAATTGTGATTACTATTACTATGTTATACAAAAGTTACGTATTTTAAAGTATTATTAGAATAAAACAAAGCTTAATACCATTACTTATGATGATTACTTAGTATAATAAATATACAGCAGTAAAATGTATCAGATTGAAGTAAGTTTTGGAATTTTACGAAAAATCCTATTATCTCAAAGATGTTATGCGACCAGAGTGAGTAGAGTGATTTACATAAGAAAAAACGCTCCTTTTGTACCCAGGGGTGGGTGAAAACCCCAAATTAATCAAAAAATGGACAAAGCCCAAATAATTCCCCACTTTATACCGTTTTTGTCTTATCCCCAAATAATGTCCAAATAAAAGGACGCCCACTCCCAAGAATAACCCATCTATGGAACGCGCTCCATGGATACAAATAGGAAGCGGACAAAAATAACGGTCGCCATATTGGAATTCAAAAAAACAACAACAAAATATTGCATACTATTAACATTTAACGATAAAACATACCAAATTCATCATTGTTGACGATCTCTTTATACTTGACGTACAAACATAAATACACAGGGACAGCAACATGATAGTATTGTTAAACGTATGTCCAAGAATTCAAGACAAAATGAAATACACGGTTGAACACACGCTTTACCAATAAGACAATTGTGCCAGTTGGATTAAATATACAGCCTAGTCCTAAGGATTGCAACTTAAGAAAATTGATTAATTTAAACAATCGCCATGAAAATGGCTGTATGAACAATATTGACTGGAAAATATATACATGTTCTTGTACTTGAAATATTGTCAAATTAAGACATGCAACAGACTAGTGGAAATAACTTAAATCAAGAATAACAATTCGCAAGGCATGTTTTCTGTATAATTTTTAATATTAGAGATATCAGACAAATGTTTTGTGTGTGTGTGTGTGTGAGTTGTTAAAGGCAGCATAACCATGGATCTACAGATTTTTTTTTTCAAGAAAACGTGCATTTGTGCCATATGCCATGTTTTTTTTTTAATGAACTTCATAACGACAAATTTATTCCTAGCGCTTCGCCGATACCGACACGTTTGATCGTATTTGTGGCAGAAACAAAAAACGTGTCCACGTGTCGCATGAACACATGCACAGAACTTGAGTCAACACGCAACAAATATTGGGGTTTTCCCAATATTGTACATGTCTAATGTACACGAATGAGTTTTAGAATTGAAGACCAAACGTATTTTAACGGTGTAAAGCTCTAATTTCAAGGATTTTCGATTATCAGTTCTTTTGAACTTTTATTCTAGTTTGTTATTCATCACGTTTTATCGGTTTAATTTTTGTTGCATAATTATGTTTCTATAACACATTGATGAGATCGTACGATACCCTCTTTGAATAAACTTGACAATGAGAATACAAACCTCAGGGCCTTGTATTTGCCACACCTCAGGAAGATGGAATTTCAAAAATGTACAATATATCACATAAATCAATAATTATAGTTAATATTAAACGAAAAGAACAGTACAATCCAGTGCAAACAATATATAATTTTGCACATATACACATTTTAAGTCAATGTATACTCTAGATCTAAGAATGCCAAGCACAGCTGCTCCTTTCCGACCGAGGGAATTTGATGATAGGCACTGCAACATGCACTGTGTAGAGTTCCACTTCACCTTGAAGGATAAGAAAAATTTTAAGACGTTTTCCAGAAAAAGCAACGAGTATGCTTTTCTGATCTTTAATGACGACGATTCTCGAAAGTGACCAAAATGTCATACAGAAAATAAAACCAATGCATTCATACAGAAATTCAGATCAATGCAAATTATGCAATGACACCAATCATTGATAATATACAGAAACAGAAACGTATAAGACAGAAATAAACCAGCATACATAAGAATAACAATTATAAATACATTCATTACTGATTGTAGTCTTTTCATTACTTTAAAAAATGTCGTCGGTAACAAACTGGCTATTCAGCTTTAACCTTTAATTTCTACTTGCTTGATGTTAAACAAACGCTCACACACAATGACGTAATATGCATCGTGTTCGCGTAACGTTACGCACGTTCACGCACAAGTTAAAACCATACGTCTTTAATAATAAAGACGGGCAGGGAAATTAATGGATTTGACGGATCGTTTGTTTGAAAGGATGGTCAACAGTGTCATTGGAATGCAATACTGGTACTTCTACTGGAAATCTAACTGTATCTTTTGGACGTAATGGTTAAATAATGCAATTGGATTTAAGACAGATTCCTGTTGGTCTGTAGGCTTTACAGGGTTAGGTCCTACCGTGGCGAATATGTAGAAGAGCTTCGTCGACCATTTCAGTGTTCGGATGTTTAACCTGACATTGGAAACCATCTGGTCAGCATCTGCTCAACCCATACATTTCTCATTAGAAATTACCATCTTAGGTTTATAAATCAGCCCTTGTGTAGCTGTATGATTTTTACTTCCTGTGTATACTTTCGCAGAACTCTGTTGTGGATAAGAGGTTTAGAGTCCGAAATTACCAGTGTATTTGAAAATGTGTCTTCTCTTGTCAGTCGCGTATTTGTAATGTTAGTCGAACTTCTTTTGGTTTAATCTTCAAAGTACCCAATACTCTTACACCAGGCTCCCATACCAACAGTCGTGGTAATCATTGTTACAATAAACGATATGAAACGTAACAAAACATATTTTTCAGGAGGTGCAAGCACGTATCATCTGTTCGACTCTGTTAAGTATGTATAGTGTTCTTGCGAAATGTCTCCGCCGTGTAGAAATAAAACCTAAGACGGGAACCATTTGAATCATCACACACCATGTCTGCCTGATAACAACTTTTTCAGGTCGTAAATCTCGTTGATAACCCTCAGTTTCCCAGCCAGAGTACAATATAAAAGTGATGATGTAGACTGGTAACTAACGGATACCTTGCATGGATGCTATAATACGCTTTTCCGAGTTCAAACATTGGATTGTATCCAGGTTGCCTCTAGACAAAATGTTGCTGTTGTCAACAAGATGAAAAAACGCTCAAAATAATGACAGACAAATTCTCTTTACATTTTGGAATAGGGAAAGTGGGGTTTTGCTGACTGGATCTCTTGACCAGTAGTCTGTTATGTTGTTCGGATTAATGATGTCCTTGGCGAGGACAACGGCAAACATCGAGCCAAGTTTTAACCTCTTTCTAGACTTTCTTAATATATTTGTCTTATATCCATATATTTAATAGAAGGTATGCGGTGACGTCTTTCTAATCTGGGGTGACCCGACCTCGAGCGTTCTTGCCTTTGAGTTGCTCTGTGGAGCCGAGAGACTTCTTTCTGCCCTCAGGCTCTCATCTGCGGCGTCCAATGCCGCCCTGATCTGGCCGATTTAGAAATCCACGTCCGCAAAGCGTGTGCCAATGGCTGTTTTGCAGCAATCTTTGGCTTTGGATATCTGGTTCGTTTGTTGTGAAATGTCCTGAAACATCAATATCGCACATTAATTATTTGCTAAAATAAGATTTAAAGGGACTATGTCAACGAAAAATTGGTTTCCTATTGCACTATAAATTATATTATTTGATAGAAATGCGCTTTACTAAGACATGCGCATTAAATAAATAAAAATAATATAATACACAATAAGATATTTGATAAAAACATATTAGAAAAAAATGCCTCAAAAAATGAAAACCCCAAGTGGGTAACGAACTCACGACTTAGGAGACATACGAAGAAATGACAGTAGACAGCGCTTTAACCAACTGCGTTATCATGCTTGGTAAGGTGTCGTTTATAAACTATGGTTATACAAAATTCTCACAACTCTGACGTCAAAATGTAAACAGGAAAAGGGCCAAACAAACGCAACCCATATTATAAATTGAATTTAATCAGAATGCGTCCATTCTTTTCCCATCATATATACCCTGTTTTAACCGTTATTATATGCCAGTATTAATATGTTAGTTTCAGATTTTTTGAAGAAATTGCCCCCTTGAGGCCCTTTTCGATGACATAGTCCCTTTAAAGTCGGCAAGACAAATAACAATAAAAACAACATAAGCTCACACGCGCTTTTAAACCGTCTACAAGTCAAAAAATATATAAAGATTAACATATGTAAAATATAACTGTAAAAATGTAATATAATTATATGCATATATAATTTTAGGTACAAATGTAGAAACATAGAGATATATTACGTTGTGCAATATGACTTTAAGTGCAAAATTAAAAACAATATCGAGACCAGTAAAATGTTTATGGTCAAGTAAAAATTAACATAACAAGCCTCAATTATTTGTTTGCCGACTTGTTTCAGCAAATCATCAGAACAAATAAATTATAGAAAAATATGTGAAATTACTTAATAACGACGTCGTTTGTGAACATAACGTTAATTATTATGGCGTTGTTAAATTTTGAGCAAAAAGTCATTTACGAAGAATATTTCTTTGCTTAATCTAGCTAAAGCCGGGCCCGGCTAGCGCAACTGGATGAGCGCTGGACTGTCAATCTGCGGTTCGTAAATTCGAGCCACAGCCACATAACCAGAGCGTATAATCAAAAATGATCAAAAGGAATTAACATGGCGACGTTCTTGCATTAACTGGTATATAGGTCTACAATACCTTATCTTTCATGATTTTGTCATGGCTGGATAGCCAATGAGAAGCTCACTTCCTTTTTGTTTTTCGGTGTGCCATCTGTTGGGTATACTTGGTCGTTGGGTATGGTTTGTTGAGAGGCAGGCTTCCTTCCGGGTATCTTAGGCACGAGCGACGCAATGCCGCTCTTGCCGCACTTGTGGATGTCCTTCCTTCGTATCAGGCAGATCACCATGATGACTGTCACTGACAGCAGGCACGATATACACACCACTGTGACAACAATGATCACATAACTGTTGTTGCTATTGTAAGATGAACTTATGGCACTATTAGTTGAATTAATGTATCTAAGATCAATGTTCAGGCAAGTTTTGCAGGACAGCCGAGGCTTGCCTTTGTCATACACAGACACTAGCAGAGAGATGACCTTGTCAGCAGACAAATGCACATACTTAACGATGTAGAGTTTTTGGAGTTTTGTTCTCAGGAGAAATATGATCAGCTTAAGAATATGAAAGACTTCCTGCGATGTCTGGCACAGGCTGCAGACCCAAGGTTCTGTCCCTGAGTGTGCTTTCAGGAATACCGTATACCCGAGCCGCTTTGTAGACTGACTATACCTCTTTAAATTCCAGCCTGATCAAATCAGGGGTGTACAGCCTCTTCTGGGGGAGGCGGTCACCTTTCCAATAGTACGAAAGTTGTACATAAACGGAAAACAAACCTGAACAAAAACATCTTGAAAATTCTTGATACAAAATATTTGATTTGTGTGTATGGTCAGTTTAGTGCAGTGGCAAATAAGCAAAAGAGGCAAATGCAAATTGGGAGTTGATGACGTCAAGGGTGAATATCTGCAACGATGTCTACGGTGTTTACAAACAATCGTGTATTTCAGTGACTCGGAAAGGATTTGTCCATACGAGATAATTTCGCATCTCCACAAAAATATCAGCTTTTTTTAACATTCTATGGAATATTGTCAGATTTTTATGGGATTTGAAGCAAAATTTTACATTTTGTGAACGTCTGTTTCAATCGAGAAAATACACCACGCAGATGCTCACGATTCCCGTTCATGGTGTAATAAGCGTCTGTTGACATTGATTTTTCAGATGCCGAATTAATTTTATGGACTAAATCTAACAGCATATTGACAAACTGCAAACCAGACCGAACATTGTGTATTGTCCGGCATCGCCTTTCGATTCGTACTAAAAAATTCCGGTGCGACGTACAATCGCCTTAGTGAACATTTCTTTGCGATTGTTCTCAATTTTATGCGAAAATATCGCATTTTGCTTGGATTTCCCAGTCACTGGTATTTTACACATATGGTTTGTGGTTCGAAAACATGGACATAATTGGATAAAATTGGACTGATTTTTTTTGTCTTTGCAAACTTACCCGTAAGGACAATATGCAGTTTTTGCTGGATGTCAACTGGCGTGATCGAATGTCAACAAACCAAACCGGAGGTGATAAACTGCGCGTGAAAAATATCACAATATTTGGACTACCCCGGTAATACATGTCCACCGGTTATACGTATCGAGAGGATAACTTTATGACTATTTCTCAGCAAGTACTAGCCAGATTCAATTAAATGTTATGGGATGCTTCATTGCGAAGTTGAGGTGTGCATATTTGCGGGATGTTCTGCTTGAATGAATTTACTTGGAGTTATGGGAAGCTTCATTACCAAAGGGAGGTGTGCAAACTACCGGCAGCCAATTGCATAAACGTTTAAACCCACGCAGTAACCGTACGAACGCGGTAACCGCTGTGATAACCACGCCGAGGCGGGTTGTATAAAGAATGACGTTGACAGTAACCACGACGTTACCGCGGTCAGTTTTAACCCTGCTCCAAGTTTGACTGACACTAATACTTACAAGTAGAGCTCTCCCTTGCTGTGCCTCTCAATGAATCTGAAAATGTGCAAATCAGAAATTGAAAAAATCAATAATTATCCTTTTTTGGGGCCTCTTGTATATTCGAAGCGAGAGTGCAATGAAGGACATTCAATGGACTAGCACATTATTTTAACGGGTGGATTCGCTTAGCATTCAAACACACATAATCTTGATATTATGAAATAGTTCAACAAATAATGTACAATCTATTTATTATGAATTTAAAAATACATTAGTATTTTGGCTCGTTTATTTACTTATTTACGGTACTGTAAACATTCGTATTGATTTTTTTTAATAATTCCTGAAAATTACTAGATCTACAGTGGACTCGCCATTTTAGACTGCATAATCCGTGTGTAAAGTAAGCGTCATAAGGTCCACGGATGTGGAAGCGATCGGTTGATGTTTTTTTCGGAAGTTTTAGTATGGATTGCTTGATTCCTGGATACTTACTCTCTCTCAAAGGCCCTTCCACGCCGAAGGGCTCCGAGCTGACCATAGTCATTAAGTCCATGATGGGCAGCTCGAGGATCCCCGGGGATGGAGGAGTAGCCGCTAAAACAGATACAGGAGACAATGAATGATTTTATGTTTCCACTGTGCGGATATAAACCATTTAATTTATACAACTTACAATGATTAAATTAAATTGTGTCAATGGATAACATTTACAAAGGTAAGAGAAAATATTGTGTTGTAAATTTGAATTCCTGTCATACCTTTTATTATAATTTTATCGCATGTTACGCATTAATGGCAAATGGCAATTCGTATACATAATATTTAATAATGTTTTGGGTAGTCGTATATTATTTAGATAAGTACCAATTAATGTGTCCGCATCGTCCACAATTCCATGAAAGGAGGCGGAATTATAGAACAGGCTCGCCACTGCCTGAGATGTTTGAGACATCTCGGGAAGTGGCGGACCACCCCACCGTCGCTGCCGCGTGGTTTTTATGGACCGACACGTCCCCCTTGGCACCTTTCATCTATAATTTAAAATAGGTTTTCAAGATCTACATAAATGTTGAATAAATATCATGTCTGGCATTGATTTTTTTTGCATTGGTAAAAATGTAAAACTGTTTTGCTAAATCATTTACAATAATTGATTTATTAAAACATATTTCACGGATAGAACAGATAAAAATACATCGCAATTACCATATTTCGCCACTTTTCTTTGATTTGTTTGGTTGTGCGAGGCCCATTTCCACAAGCATTCACCTGCTCGGTGAGGTCCGTCCAGATTTTATGGACCTTGATCACCATTCCTGGACCTCCCGAGCTGTGACTAGTCCGCAACCGGTGCAAGTTTTCTTTCATGAAATCGGTTATACAATCGATCTCACGATCTGCGAAAGACTTGGCCCGTTTTTCTTGTTTTTCTGTCATGGCGATTGCTACAAACACCGCTTATCGTCTGACAAGTTTATGACAAACTCCGCGAAAATGACGTCATTTTCGTGTTGCATTGTTGTTAATACTGTGGTTATTTTGAAAATTAGCGTGGTTAGGTAACCGCGCGTAACCTTGCTTTATACAAATGAAAAATTAAGGAGGTAACCTAACCACAAAATTTATTGCGGTAAGTAAATAACTGCAGTTAAATCTAACCACCGTTTATACAATTGGCTGCTGCGACGTTCCGCCTTAATGATTGTTCTCAGAGTTATGGGACTTTCTGAAATAAGTATATAGTGCATACATTCTTTTCCGGGCTATTTCTCAGCGAATACTGGCCAAATTTTAATGAAACGTTATGAGAAGCTTCAATACCAAAAAGGTGTGAGCATATTACCAAGATGTTCCAATTTAATGATTTTTCTGAAAGTAATGGAACTTTCTGAAATTAGTTCTTCGTGCAATCTTGTCTGGGCTGTTTATCAGCAACTACAGGCCATATGTCAATACAACTTGATGGGAAGCTGCATACTGCTGTATGAACTTCAAAGATACTTGATGGAACGTTGCATTACTAGGGTGATATAACCATATTACAGGAGCAATTCATCACTTTGACTTGTTTTGTAGTTGTGGACCTTTTATGTATATTTTATTTTATTTGCTTGATCTGCATGTTCATATGGCATTTTTGTGGCATGTTAACATACAGTTTGGTGTCAGATTTTTTTCCTGCAGTTCTAGTGATTTTTAGTCATGTTACCATCGCTGCCTTCTCGTTGCATTTATATTGCTTGACAGAGCGCATCGGGGAGAATCCATCAGTTTTACTGATATCCTTGTTGTTGTGTTGTACACTAAATAGAAAAGAGACACATCAAATCTAAATTATCTAGCAGATTAGACGTTTTGCGTAAAATGCTTAATCATCAATGCCGTTCGTTTATGGTTATTGAATAGCGAATCAGCGAATACCATGCAAGCATTTAAATTGTTTGTGTTCAAGTTACTGACCATTATATATCGATCACCGAGTTGCTCTAAAACCAGGGGACCATGTGCGTTTGGAAACGGTATTACTTTGAAACCAGTTGGGTGACGTATACGTACATTCTTGGATATGATACATTATGTGCTATCAATTATAACATAACGGAAATGCGGCGTGTCGTGTGAAATCAGGCTTAATGCATGTGCGTAAAATGTCGTCACGAATTAGTCCGCACAGGCTAATCCAGGACGACACTTTCCGCATACCGTGGATGTATGTTTAGAAGATACTTTCTTGGCAAAGAAAATACCATTAAAGCGGAAAGTGTAATCTTCGGGAGGACATTAAACTTTACGCACATGCATTTAGCCTGGTTTTCCCGCTACACGCCCTAAGTTTTCTTCGGCGGGGTGGGGTGGGGGTTCGCAACTACCAAAATCGACCTTAAGGCCGATGTATAAATAAAGCGAAGTCCAAACTATTATTTTTATGTACTAGTTCATGCACATTACATTCAACCCAACGCATAAACGCTACATTGAACATATATATTGAATTGCATGCTGTATTGCAAGTGTGAGTTTGCATATTTTCACGATGTATACGCATCTCTTGTTGCATGTATACATGTACAACTTACTGATTTACATCGTCTGCACTTGTAGTGTGAACACCTTTCTGACTTCTTTAAAGATGTTGGTTGCTGTGCAGACGTATCGTCCGGAATCGTTCACTTGCACTGCTTCGAATGCGATTCCTGAAACAGACGTTTCAATAAATGTCAGTCATATGTAATTATTGTATGTTTTGTTTGTGTGTAGTGTACTGTCTTGTATTGGCAATCGGTCACTTGCCTCAAATCAAGGACCTTTGGATGTTAATAAGGGTTTCTCTCCTGCTGATGATCCTGCGGGATTATTTATGTTTTTCTATATTTTTACAACCAACCATTGTACTCGGATTTTATAACTTATAACTTTTGTAAAAGTATGTGAAAAACTTGACATAGTCGAAATGGAAGTGTGGATGGAATCATAATTATAACGAAAGATTGGGAGGAGTTCAAACTATGTTTGGCAAAAGAGTTTAAAAGTATGGCAGCGGCAAGCCTGTATATTTCTTTATACATGTTTGCAAAATGAAAAACTCTACATGAACACATTAATAGATGATTGTTTGCATTCACCTAGTGGGGTTTTGACAGTTCTGTTTGTCGGCAAATCACCGTAATCTCTCTGCCAGACTACCGTCGGTTCAGGGTTCCCCTCGACCACACATGGTAGCAATACCGTGTTGCCGACGTGAACAATGATGGTCTCTTCACCCAGCTTAGCTTGAATCTTTGGTGGACCTAAAATGCAGTATTAAATCCGCCAGTGTCGATGGTTGTCGTGTTAATCAGTGTCAAACTCAGATAAATACATTGGTTATTCAGGCTTTGTGTCAATAATAAACAAATAAGGTTAAGCTAATGTTTTTATCTGGAAAACTTTATTGGAGTGTTTCAGCCATTTTCATTGCCACGAACGACAACTCTAAGACATTTCAATTTAACATCACGTGGTGCTTCAATATGATCGCACAAGCTGTCTCCCTTGGAGCAGTTTTGAATGGTTTTATTACTTTCAATATTAATATGGCGTGTAATGTGTTGCAATATTATATTTATCAAATATATTTCTTTAGTTTGTATATTTATTCAATCCTGTAAAATATTTATTTGAAAACAAGTTTTGGTTCAACATTCAAAATATTTATTCAACGTTTCAAAAAACTTAATCAATGCTTGAAAGTATTTATTCAAGGTTTGAAAAAACTTTTATTCAATTAATTCAAAACGAGATTGACAACATATTTAACCAGCACATTTGCATAATAATTATATATGAATATTATATTATATATATTATACATCCTTGTTTTACATGAAATTTAACGATAAAGACCATAAACACCCTGAACACGAACTAAGCGATGCATGATCATATTTTTCACACACCTGTGAAGAATACGATCTCATTTGTCATATTTTGAAGTGCAAAGAATGGGATTGGCCACAAAACGGGATATACGTGAGGATCAACGAATAATGTGATTTCATTGCATATCAAGAACTGGATGCGATCAATAACTTTACAGAAAATGTAAAGAATAAGACTGTGAAGTGTGAGTATTAAGATCTCAATGTTCACACCTGTGAGGAATGAGATGCTATTTTTCACAGATGTGAAACTTGATTTGTGAAAAATATGGTCCTACAAAGTGAAGGCCTAAAATGCATAAATACATTCAGTGGGAAAGCACCGACTGATTTAAATAGGCCAACATTTGTTTTAATGGGAGTATCAGCAGTATCCTTAACATATTGATGACGTAGACAAGGGGGCGCAGGACAAAGGTACAAGAAACCCAACACCAACAATCCCACTTACGTTTCGTCAGCACGCAGAAAGTTAGGCAACTTAAGTCAATGTCGAATGCGCTGCGGCTACATACAACAATGTATAATTATCTTCAATACTATGGATATGAGACACAACGAGTCTGATACCATGGATATGAGACACAACGAGTCTGATACCATGGATATGAGACACAACGAGTCTGAAACCATGGATATGAGACACAACGAGTCTGATACCATGGATATGAGACACAACGAGTCTGATACCATGACTGGATTCTTCGGCGTTATGCGATATTATAACAATAAACCGCCGATGATATTTATGTAATGATAGAGACGTAATTCACATTTCGCCCCCTTAGGCGTTATGCGATATTATAACAATAAACCGCCGATGACATTTATGTAATGATAGAGGTAAACACGTGATTCACATTTCGCCCCCTTAGGACAAAAAGGTGTCAACTGACATTTTTACCAAAATTGACTTTTTTACTTAGTCTGATACGATAATAAGAGATCTTTATTCTGCGAAAAAATCAAAATTGAATATTGATTTTTTTGTACCAAAATTTCACAAAACAAAAAGGTACCAAGTGATAAACCATAATAACCTTAGAGGAAAAAGGTACCATTTGACATACGGCTCCTTCTTGCATCAACTGTTTTTGGTTTTGCTTTGTACTGATGATACAGAAGTTTGAAGCAAATGGCAACTTTTGCTCTGATTAACACGTTTTATTTGAATGAATCGTAATATAAGAAAATGTTTTTATGGTATCTTTGAACTAATCATTGGCAGTGAATACACATCCCAGGTGCTTAAAGGACTGATAACAAGGTGTCCAGTTTCTCAGTGCTTAGCATAATAATATTGTTCGTTATCTTGTTTATAATGGGCCAATAAACACGGTGTGTTTGTGTATTGATAAAACAGAGAGATGTTGAATTCTTTCTAAGGATTTGGATTGTAGCATTCACTAGCAGGATAAACACATGGTGATGGTCGGTTAATATTTTATGAATATTTCAAATCATGGAGAAAAAATAAGCTGTAAGTATTGTTTTTTCTTATTTACAATAATTATTGACATCATGAAATTATTGTTTTCGAGAGATTTGGCATGCAACCTTTATTCAGATGTGACACTGATTGTGAATTTCAGTGAATATTAATGCAGACAAAATATTCAGTTATATGTATGGTTGTTGGTTTAATTTAATTGGCCTTTATTAAAGGTATAATTTCAATTTTAATACATAATTCGACGATTACTGATTTTAAGCGATATCAACTATATACATGAATATAAAATAATGATTTTACAGTTACGCAAATAAGTAATATTTACCCCTTTCTTTATTTAGTTGCAGGAAATAGAATGGTCTGTTGAAAAGATTTAACTGGCTGAGTCAATCAATTATGACAGCACTTAAAACAAATCCACCACATAATTAAGTTAGAGCGAACTACAACGCATGCTGTGGCTGATGAAATGCATAAAGGGATTAATAAAGAACATGGCAGCGTCTCAAAAACATTATCAACACACCTACGCAAGAAGTCAACAAAAGGTACCATGGGACAAAAGAGGACATCACAGCAGACGGGACAGACATAGCTATTACTGAGGCTATTTCTGCGCAAAACATTGGGAATGTTTCTAATTCCACCCTCACAGCAGCCAGCGCAACCAGAAAAAGGTGCATGAGTTGCAACATTAGACCTACAAGCAGTGCTAATGACTCCGTGTTCATTGGTTTGTTGTTCTATTCAAGAAAGGTGGGCTCCGACAGTTTTACAATTTACTCATTAGGAGACAATCACGTATTCTTTCATGTATGGGATTAAACTCAGGGCAAACGAAGGTCCTTTGAAATCTCAACATGGGTATGGCCAGAAAAACAGCTGTTTTTTGTCATACCAATGAAATTCATTCACATTACAGACTTAGGGAATTTGATGAAAAATAATTGTGTTAACCTGAAACATTTCACAAATGGTCACCGATTGAACTGGCTGAATGTAAAGCCCACGCAAAGCAAAATGATAATATGCCGATGGAATCAGAAGACAATGTTACTGATCTTAAGTGAACAGACACACCGTTTCTGAAACAGTAATGAGCTGACAGGAAAACCATGAAATAGTTAAATAAGTAAAACTTAAATAAAACGTCATGAGAATGTCAAGTATACAGACTTAAAGAAGTGATTTTCTTGTGCATGGTGCTTGCAAGTCAGGTTAGTTGTCTAGGGATGACCTTGACGTGTTGAATAAAAAATATGTACACATGTGCCATGTTGTAAAATGACACAATGTATACTGTCTAGTTTTGAAGATTTATTCAGAGTAAAAAAGTACCAAATGACAAATGGCACATTCTTGCTGTCGGTAAGAAATGTTTTTATTGTGCAGACAGGTACCGTACCGAATGATAAATGGTACCTTTTGCATTGATCTAAGTACAAGAATTGTGAGAACGTGCTATATGTCATAGGGTACCTTTTTCCACTGAAATTATCATAATTTGTTGAAAAAAGGTGAGGGTGAAAAGGTGCCATGTGTCAAATGGTACCTTTTTCCACTGATCGTTTTATAATTTCTGGAGTGCTAAGAAGTACCATAAAACAAAATAAATTAAATAATACCTCATTAATGAAGTTATTCAGTACATACGTCTTTGAGAAGCTTACTTGCATTCTTTCAACTTATATATAAAGTTTTACTATTATAGCTTTTATTTCAGCATAATGAAACACTAAAATGTGATTTTCTCGAAAACATAAAAAAAGTCATATGACACATTCTTGCACTAAGGGGGCGATTTATTCTTTAGCTGTCGACATTTAGACTGACAATTTACGGATCCTTGCATTTAGAATTTTAGTTGTTACATACCTGTTTGAAGCTTATTGCAGTGAATATCTGAACTTATTTTTTTTAAATATTGTCTCACTAAAGACTCACAAAACTTGGACTTACTCAGTTTTGACAGCAGTCAGTGCCTTGCGCTACACCCTGTCATAAAGACATCATGATATGCATTGTTCTACTATATAATACAATGTAACTTATATTGAGACTTTTGACAGCTGCAGAGACAAATAATAAACTTTTACATGTAATAACATCTCGAGGTTCTTGGTTTTAAATGAACATAAATTTAATATATCGATAAATTCATTTAACCTATACCAATATACGATATTTAAGAATATTATTACTATACATTACGTCTCCAAATGATTCAAGCTACAATTAATTTCTAAAACCGGATTAATAAACACATAAAACTACATTTTAACGTATCGATTTGGTTCATTTTGTTTACAATGAAGACGGTCAATTCCCTCGAACCACATTACAAGTATGTTGACTAATCACTTACCAGAGCTCCTGGCTCCCCTTTGAGTCCCGGGGAACCGGGCTTACCCTTTGGTCCTGAAAGACAAGTACCACTGGAAGCAGATAATAAAAATAATAAGATAAGCAAAACATAGAAATACATTTATTATTATTATTAGCATGGTATTATCACATATTTTTATTAGACGTTTAAAAAGATCAAATGTTACACGATAAGACTTTCTCAATTCCATTTCTGCCCGCACATTTCTCCATTCAGACCTGGAGTTTTAAAACATACACTCAGGAGTGAAAGTAATTCATAAAACATGCGTAACATACATACCAGATATGTATGTGTTAAATGTTTAATAAAAAATCTTATTAAAATTTTAGGTTAAGTAATACAAGTACAATAACATTTTGTGCTAATGGCGTGTTAATTATCATCCTTTGTATGTAAAGTTTTACTTTTAAGCTGAACCCTGTTATGCCAGATGTTATATTTCAGACATGACAACGGCGTATAGTATTTATTGACGCATCAGTCTTCTTGTGTTGTGATTCTGGTGCATGAAAAGTTAACAAAAGGTAGGGTATATTAAGACAAACGAATCACCTTTCTCTCCATTTAATCCGGGTAAACCATTAGTTCCGTTTATTCCAGGAAGACCCATTGGCCCCTGTTCACCTTTCGGTCCCTGCGTACCAATTAAACATATAGGTCCTTGCGTTCCTGTGTCGCCTTTATCTCCCTTTTGTCCGTCAGTACCATTTTTTCCCACGTCACCTTTTTGTCCGGGTAACCCTGGTAATCCAAGATGACCCTGCGTTCCGTTCTGTCCAGGCGAGCCTTGAAGCCCAATTGCTCCCATATCACCTTTAGATCCATGGGGTCCGTCAGTTCCTTGAGGTCCAATATCACCTTTTGGCCCCTGTTGTCCAGCACTTCCGTTAAATCCAGGAGGTCCTTGCGGACCAACGTCACCTTTTGGCCCCTGTTGTCCATCACTTCCGTTAAATCCCGGTGGTCCTTGCGGTCCAACATGACCTTTTGGCCCCTGTTGTCCATCACTTCCGTTTATCCCAGAAGGTCCTTGCAGTCCAACATCACCTTTTGGCCCCTGTTGTCCGTCACTTCCGTTTAATCCCGGAGGTCCTTGCGGTCCAGCATCACCTCTTGTCCCCTGTTGTCCATCACTTCCGTTTATCCCAGAAGGTCCTTGCGGTCCAATATCACCTTTCGGCCCCTGTTGTCCATCACTTCCGTTTATCCCATAAGGTCCTTGCGGTCCAACCTCACCTTTTAGCCCCTGTTGTCCATCACTTCCGTTTATCCCAGAAGGTCCTTGCGGTCCAACATCACCTTTTGGCCCCTGTTGTCCGTCAATTCCGTTTAATCCCGGAGGTCCTTGCGGTCCAACCTCACCTTTTGGCCCCTGTTTTCCGTCACTTCCGTTTAATCCAGAAGGTCCTTTCGGTCCAACATCACCTTTTGGCCCCTGTTGTCCTTTTGGCCCCTGTTGTCCGTCACTTCCGTTTAATCCCGGTGGTCCTTGAAGTCCAGTTGGTCCAGCATCACCTTTAGGCCCGACTGTACCATTTAAACCTTGTTCTCCTTTCTCTCCCTTTTCCCTCTTTGTGCCATTCATACCATCTACGCCAGGCAGCCCTCTGTCACCTTTGGTACCGTTCAAACCAGGATCCCCGGTGTCGCCTTTTTCTCCCTTCATACCGTCTGTACCATTTAGCCCAGGAGGACCTGCGGAACCTGGCAATCCATCCGTGCCGTTGACCCCGGGGTCACCTTTAGGACCCTCTGAAATATATGCGACATGATTAATTTCACGGTCAGTATGAAATTACAATCAATACGTCAATAGCGCATTTTCCAAATGTAGGTCTTATACTGGGCAATTGAACGTTCTATTGTTGAAACTGTAAAATTTTCGAACAACTGATTGCTCAACCAATCATAGTGTTCCATATATTACGTTCAGTGTATTGTCAAATTGTTGAAAATTTAGACAGTGACGTAATACTAGTAATTATTACATATTTCTTTGACTGTTGCTGATCTTGTCAATGAAAAATCAATCCCTAGCGATATAATGTTGCGTATCGATGATTTTGAAAGCGAAAACACAAGTTTGTACAAATGTTCACTTCCAATAACATGAAAGTAAGGCGATCATCGGTTGAATGATAGGTCACCATGCAGAATAAGGCCTTCTATCGGTTGTCCTTATATCGTAGCGTATCATAAGAGCCGACTGGTTTGAATTGGATTGTTATAAAATCGAAGGAAAAGACTTACGCAGACATGTGGTGTTGCTTGCAGAGCAATATTTCTGGATTTCAGCCTGAAAGAAAATCACAGAAACCCGTAAGCAAATTCATAATTATATAAGAAAATGCTTTATTTCCAGATAAAGACATATGGATACGGAAATGCAAATAAATATGGTGTGCAGTACATGAACACTAAAATGTATTTAAGCAAAATTCGGAAATTGTCCTTACAATATGTCAGTATTTAACAAGAGTCCATATTTAGCGCTTTATTGATGAATATGGGCTTTGAATTCTGATTCGCTGGAATTAAACTGCCATTTAACTCATTTACATTGCATAGTGTGCAAATGCAAAGTTTAATACATGTACTCAGTATTGGCAGTGAACATTTAATATTCCGAAGATGCATCCGTATTTTCAAATGCCTGTACAGTGCCGATGAATAACTAGTACCATTGTTCTGGCTCTGACATATTAACCTGACATCCATGAATTCTATTAGCATAAATAACGCGCTCGAATTATTTCTTATTATTTATACTCTGTTTTTCTGGTGCACGTGTTTCGCAAGTTTACTTATACCATAACTGCATTTTCTCCCGTCGATTTAATTTTAATACATTCAAGCATAAAGGTCGGTGTCAGGTTAATGTGTCCGAGCTAAAACAGCATATGAATTGTATTGATTTAATTTCTCAATATTCGTTTGGTGCAATTGACAGTGTCTAGCTTCAATAAACAATTAACTCGTCATTACCTGAACGTATTGCATCCTTTCAACAAATTTATGAATCTGTGCTTATCTGTAACACAATGTTAGAACACATTATTTTTATTTATTATATCAAGTAAATATTCTAACCTGAATGTCTTGAAGATAAATGTTGGTAGATGTTTGTCGCCTGCCTCTGTCTCGTGGCACTTGTGGCAGACTGTGACCAGTGCCTTTGTTGTCTTGTTGCTGTTGGTAAATGGGTTGATTTCAAACGGTTCACCGAACCAATGAGGTAATATTTTTGTTTGTTCGCAAGTTTGCGCATAAAAACAACAGCGCAGTTATGAGAAGCATGATAATTTCTTGCTGTTGGTAAATGGATGGATTTCAAACGGTTGACAGAGCAAATGAGGTAATGTTTCTGTTTGTTAGCAATTTTACGCAAAAAAGCAACAACATACACTGTTTTCATCAATGTACAGGTGTAACCGGGCGATTTTATCTCACTTTAAGAAAGATCTATTACCTCCCTTGAAAATGAATTAATATCTATAAACTGCATATTTCTTTATTATGATATTGTATGTTAACAACATTATTACCAAAATATTCAACTGAGGGTCGGCCTTTCCACCTGTTGGGCAAGGTAATGAGGTTGATCCCTATCACTAGGATTTGCACAGGATCAACATGTCCTTCATGCAAAATTTTGATATTATAACTAATGTAATTTAATATTTTGTCGATTATATTAATTAATACAACTGAATAAACTGTTATATTTGAACGATCATTTGCTTTTGAGTCTTTTCATTACAACCTTCTTTAACGTGAACAAAAATCGAACCTTGGGTATTATAGAACGACGCTATTACACAGGTTTAACTGGCATTATTTAATTAATTAATTACAATATTCCAAAAGCATGTAAGATTATTTGTTGCGGGTTGCTCGTGAGGCCTATTAAGCAGATTAATTAATTTTTTTCCGTCTATTTCCAGCATCCACATACGTAAATTACTTATGAAACCATGAACGTACGTTCTGGTGTGGATGCAAATATAATGCGTGTGCTGTTTTATACAAGGAGACAGGAATAATTTAAACTTAATTTATACATGTATACTACTGCCACAAACTTACCAAAACTAAATTACATCCGTCTTTTAATATTTCTAACTCATGTTTAACTTTTTCGAGTTCTAACAATTGGAACACTGCCGTTCCAGATAATCCCAGTATAAAACACCATTGTAATATCGTTGGTAAGCCACAAGAATCCGAAACGAAAGATTTTTTCTCTGGCATTTTGTTCTGAAGACAACAATCGCCGAACTTGTTGTGACTTAATTTTCTGTAATTCTGATAAGCACGGATACTGATAAAGGTTACATGAGGTTATTGTGCACCTAAAGGAAGTTCATTCATAAATGTAAACAGTACACCATAATACTGCACGACCCTCTTGTGGTTTTGTTTGAGGCCACCATATCTCTTGGACAAATGTAGAAAAATCCAAAACTTGTACAGTTAGCAACGATACAATTGTGGAGTCATTCACTTATAAGCGTAATACGTATACATTTGATATGTTCTTCGATTACATTTTGTAATATGTGAACGTATTTAAAGTGAGTAGAGATGTCGATTATTGGTTTAACAACGACTCAAACAGATTTTTCATGTCGGTTTACAACCTTTCGAAAAGATTGATCCTTGCTGAAACATTTTGTCCGATTTTCTGAATTCGCTGCCTCTCTGTGCTTCCATTAACAGTCGTAAATGTTCAAAACAATGGCATGCAATCTTAATCTAATGTAGTTTCCATACTAGCTGTATATCACTACGAAATGTTGGAATTTAATGAACCTTTAATTAATTCAAAACACGTATTCGTTATTAACACAATACATGCATTTGTCACTAAAGTGTGAGGGTGACCAACGAAATTCTTTTTGATTTCAACAAACAAAGAGAGATATTGCCATTTCAATGATGTTTTATATTCATTTATTTTCGAAAATGGTTCCGGTCCGTTGTAAAACATGGCCACCGGGGGGGGGTCAGTTTTCCTTATATGGCTATAGGAAAAGCTTGTGAATACTCTCGAAGTCACATTTTTTGCCCAATCAACATGAAACTTGCTCAAAACCTTTGATCTGATGATTTCGGCCAAGTTCAAAAATGGTTCCGGTCCGGTGAAAAATATGGCCGCCAAGGAGAGGGGGGGGGCAGTTTTCCTTATATGGCTATAGGAAAAGCTTGTGAACACTCTAGAAGTCACATTTGTTGCCCAATCTTCATGAAACTTTATCAGAACGTGCTCATGATGAGCTTTTGTGATCGCCTTTTGTCCGTTGTGCGTTGTCAACATTTACCTTGTTAACACTTTAGAGGCCACATTTATCGGCCAATGTTCATGAAACTTGGTCAGAACATTTTGTCCCAATGATATATCGGCCGAGTTCGAATCTGGGTCATGTGGGGTCAAAAACTAGGTCACTAGGTCATATTAAAGAAAAAGCTTGTTAACACTCTAGAAGTCACATTATTTGCCCAATCTTCATGAAACTTGGTCAGCGTATTTGTCCCAACGATATCTCGGCCGAGTTCGAATCTGGGTCATTTTGGGTCAAAATCTAGGTCACTTGGTTAAATTGAAGAAAAAGCTCTGTAACACTCTAGAAGTAACATTTTTGCCCAATCTTCATGAAACTTGGACAGAATATTTGTCTTAATAGTATCTCGGCCGAGTCTGAAACTGGATCATGTGGGGTCAAAAACTAGGTCACTAGTTGAAATTGAAGAAAAATATTGTTAACACTCTAGAAGTTACATTATTTGCCCAATCTTCATGAAACTTGGTCAGAACATTTTTCCCAATTGTATCTCGGCCGAGTTCAAATCCGGGTCATGTGGGGTCAAAAACTAAGTAACTAGGTCAAATTTAAGCAAAAACACTTGTTAACACTCTCGAAGTCATATGTTTTGTCCAATCTTCATGAAACTTTGTTAGAACATTTGTCCAAATGATATCTCGACCGAATTCGAATCTGGGTCATGTGGGGTTAAAAACTAGGTTACTAGGTCAAATTAAAGGAAAAGCTTGTTAACACTCTAGAAGTCACATTTTTGCCCAAGCTTGATGAAACGTGGTCAGAACATTTGTCCCAATGATATATCGGCCGAGTTCGAATCTGGCGCATGTGGGGTCAAAAACTAGGTCACTAGGTCAAATTGAAGAAAAAGCTTGTTAACACTCAAAAAATCACATTTTTTGCCCAATCTTCATGAAACTTAATCATCTTATTTTTCCCAATGATATCTCGGCCGAGTTTGAATCTGGGTAATTTTGGGTCAAAAACTTGGTCACTAGGTCAAATTGAAGAAAAAGCTTGTTAACAATCTACAAGTCACATTTTTGCCCAATCTTCATAAAACTTGGTCAGAACATTTGTTCCAATTGTATCTCAGCGGAGTTCGAATCTGGGTCATGTGGGGTCAAAATCTAGGTCACTAGGTCAAACTGAAGAAATAGCTTCAATTTCAATATGTACTTCAAAATTGTGAATGTCTGTTGTCACCTAAGTTTTTCAAACCATGATGATTAAGGCCGCATTTCCAACAGTCCGTATCAGTATATCCATTAATAATCTAACACATGGAAAATTGTTCGACTACTGAAACTCAGGTGAGCGACCCAGGGCCATTTAGCCCTCTTGTTTTTTGTTTGTTCTCTAGATGTTTCAACTGTTATCAAATAATGTTTATATGTTACATGAATGGCTATATATTTTGTTTCACAAGGTAGACAAACCATTTGGCAAACTGAAGCCTTATTTACGAGCATCAAAATAACCATGTTAAATCATTAATCAGTGATAGGGAATGTTTTCATATTTTTTAAAGACATAACCAATTTGCTAAATGTTATAGATTTTTTCAGTGTTTTTAGCTCACCTGAGCACGAAGTGCTCAAGGGTGAGTTATTGTGGTCTGTCTGTGTCCGGCGTCCGTCGTCCACATTTTTTTCCTTCAAACAACTTCTCTAAAACCACAAGGCGGATTTTAACCAAACTTGGGAGGAAATTTCCTGGGATGGTCCTTTACCAAATTCCTTCAATTTATTAAAATATATTGAAAACTGGTTGTCATGGCAACCAAAAGCTTCAAAACTTGAAGACTTAAAACATCACTTGTCAGAAACCACTAGCTGGATTTTAAAATAATTTCACAGAAATGTTCCTTGGGTGACCCTCTACCAAATTCCTTGAAATTATTTTGATTCGTTAAAAATATGGCGGGCCAGTTTTCCTTTTATAACAATATTGAAAACTTTAAAAATCTTCTAGTCTGAAACCACTGGCTGAATTTATAAATAATTTCACAGAATTGGTCCTTGGGTGACCCTCTACCATATTCCTAGAAATCATTTTCATTTGCTAAAAAACATGGCTGCCAGGGGGCGGGGCAGGATCCCTTATATGGCTGTATTGAAAACTAAAAATCTTCTAGTCTGAAACCACTGGCTGGATTTCAAAATTATTTCACAGAAATGCTCCTTGGGTGACCCTCTACCAAATTCCTTCAAATCATTACGATACGTTAAAAAAACATGGCCGCCAAGTGGCGGCCAGTTTTCCTGATATGGCTATATTGAAAAAAAAATTAATCTGATAGTCTGAAACCACTGGCCTGATTACAACAAATAATTTCACAGAAATGTTCCTTGGGTGACCCGCTACCAAACTCCTCGAAATCATTTTGATTTGTTAAAAAACATGGCCGCCAGGGGGTTGGGCAGTTTTCCTTATATGGATTTATTAAAAACTTTTAAAATCTTCTTGTCTGAGCCCACTGGCTGGATTTCAAAATAATTTCAAATAAATGTTCCTTGGGTGGCAGTCTATCAAATTCCTTGAAATCATTTTGATTTGTTAAAAAAACATGGCCGCCAGGGGCGGGGCAGTTTTCCTTATATGGCTTTATTGAAAACTTAAAAAATATTTTTGTCTGAAACCACTGGCTAAATTTTAAAATAATTTCACATACATGTCCCTTGGGTGACGGTCTACCAAATTCCTGGAAATCATTTTGATTAGTTAAAAATAATGGCCGCCGGGTGGCGGGACAGTTTTCCTTATATGGCTATATTGAAATCTTAAACAATCTTTTTGTTAAAAGCCATTATGATGCTTTACACTCAGGTGAGCGACCTAAGACCATCTTGGCCCTCTTGTATTTCAAATTAGTTTGTCGCATCTTTTTGTAATTATGAATATTAAAACAGGCACATACAAGACTTATTCAAATGTTGTAAATAACAATTCAATTCCATGTATGCATCTTGAATTTTACAAAACAACAAGACAAAACATAGTACATACATGTACAGCAGTAGAGTAATAACCCTAAATATTTGTCAACATCATTATCTCAATAACAATTATGAACATCAACATTATCATTATGGGTAAGTTTATTACTTGTTGGATAATTGAAATAATAATGTTACACTTTGAACTTGTACATGGAAGACCATAGAATTAATAAAATGAATACTTCCCAAGGTCCAGAACAAAATAGCTGGTTTCCACTACTGCCTCTCTGTGTCAACTTGCAACTGATTTTTCTTAGTTTAGTGTTTTTAGTTATTTTGTGTCATCCGCATGTTGGTATGGCACTGTTGTCTCATGCTCAAATACAAATTTGATAATTGATTTGGTCCTGCAATTGTAATGACTTTTTTAGTTTTTAAACATTATTGCATTCCCATTACTTGCCTGATTGCATTGCTGTACAGCATCCATCTGTTTATGCCCCCGAATTTGTATTCAATATTTACGGAGTTATTGCCCTTTGTTTAATTTTATTGTGCGGAGCATATCGCCATTAGTATTGAGGGATTCACATGAAACGTCATATAATGATAGAGGACAATTAGAGGAAGTGCAGAGCACAAGACCCACAACTCTGTCTTCAGTATTTACAGAGTTATTGGCCATTGTTTTATTTCCTTATTTGAGGCATTAATTTTATTGTGCGGAGCATAACTCCATTAGTATTAAAGGGATTCAAATGAAACTTTTTATATAATGATAGAGGACAACATGAAGAAGTGTAGCGCACAGAACCACAACTCTTTCTTCAATATTTACGGAGTTATTGCCCTTAGTTTTATATTCGTATGTGAAGCATTAATTTTCTTGTGCGGAGCATAACTCCATTAGTATTGAAGGGATTCATATGAAACTTCATATACTAATAGAGGACAATGAGAGGAAGTGCAGAGCACAAGGACATAACTATTTCTTCAATATTTACGGAGTTATTGCCCTTTGTTTAATTATCTTGTGCTGAGCATAACTCCATGAGTATTGAAGGGATTTTAAATAAAACCACATATATTGACAGAAGACGTTGAGAGGAAGTGCAGAGTAAAAAGACCATAATGCATTCTTTAATATTTACAGAGTTATTGCCCTTTTTGGGGGGGCAGATAATAACTTCCTTAGTATTGAAGGAATTTTAAAATAACACCACATGTATCGATAGAGGACATTAAGAGGGAGAGCAGAGTACAAGGACCATAACTCTTTCTTCATTATTCATGGAGTTATTGCCCTTCAGTTAATTTTCTCTTGCAGTGCATATATTGATAGAGAACGTTGAGAGGAAGTGCAGAGTGTAAAGACCATAATGCATTCTTTAATATTTACAGAGTTATTGCCCTTTTGGGGGGGGGGCAGATAATAACTCCATTAGTATTGAAGTGATTTACAATAAAACCACATATATTAAAAGAAGATGTTGACAGGAAGTGCAGAGTTCAAGGACCATAACTCTTTTTGCAGGAATCATCATTTTTGCAAACATGTAACTGACATTGTGTTGCCTTCCTCTGACAAGCATATGTTTCCGGGGCATTAGTCACATCCTGTGACGAGCCTTGTTCACTGATATCTTCGTGATTTTATTAAAAAAATTACTGTTATATCATTGCCATCATTTGACCAACTTCATAGTTAGGAGCATCCATCACTCTCATTGAAAGTTTATGTGCATATGACATGAGCAAGAATTGATGCATGCTTTGCTAAGATACCGGTATATACTTTACACTGATGTTGAACATTCACAAGGTAGAAATGCGCAACACCCTGCTATGTTGCTCTGAATGTGTTCCAGTATGTTTTCTCTTCCATATGGATTTTGACTGTTTGCTATGTTAAATAGTGTACATTGTTTATTTCGTTTTATTAAAATTCATATTAATTCAACATTTAAATATAATAAGAGACTTTTAAGAAACAAGAAGAAATTGTCTAATGTCAGTTTAATTTAGGATTATTTCGTCAAAGCAGGTATGTTTCGTTAAATATCAATCAAATAAGATGGTCAAAATTAGCCTTTATTTGGTCTTTAAATTTACAGAAATGTCCCTAAAAAGCCTTTATTTTGTGAAATTTGAACCTTTATAAAAACCTTTATTTTCATTGAGGTCTTCTAGGAGGCCTGTAAGCCCGATACGCAAATGTCATCAAAAACGTCGGCATCGTCAACGCCAGTAATTGGTACGTCAATACATGTATACTACTGGTATTATTAGTTATTTCATCCTTGTGTAATTAAATCCAAAACCAGAACAAGTTGTTATACGCACTGAAGTGGTTTCTGAAATGAAGATTTTCAAGGTTTAAAATATTCCCATATTAGGCAAATGACACCGCCCCCTGGCGGCCATGTTTTTTTAACAGAGCGGATAAATTTGAGCAACTTTGGTACAGAAACCACCCAAGGAACATGTGTGTGAAATTATTTCGAAATCCAAACATTCGTTTCTGACCACAAGATTTTCACATTTTTAACAGAGCCATATAAGGAAAAATATTACCGCCCCCTGGCGGCCATGTTCTTCAACAGAGTGGAACCATTTGAGCAACTTTGGTAGAGAACCACCCAAAAAGCATTTCTGTGAAATTATTTTGAAATCCAACCAGTGATTTCTGACTAGAAGATATTCACAGTTTTCAATATAGTCATATAAGGAAAAATGGGCTGGATCAATTTGAGCAACGCACGGACGCACACACGACGGACGAACTGCCATTGGCATAAACTTGCTGGCCTTTGGCCATTGGAGCTCAAAACGGTTAAATTAACAGAGACACGTAAACATGCGCACAATTATAAAAAGACAAATCGAGCATTGAAAACCAGAAGAGTTTCAATGGCAGTTAGTACTTTCTGGTTTTAACCCTCGAAATTACGTAGATAGCGCAAACTAATTTTAAATAAGTGCCAGCATGTTTGTATATCCCCTTGTGACATGGACACATTCATATCGTATTATCATCCCATTATATGTTTATCATTTGGCACAAAACTATGCCATAGTAAAACGTGACGACTATGATTTGGCTTTTATTCGACAAAACGAAGTGTCTTTGCATCATTTCATTTGCTGATAAATAGTCGGTAGTATATTATGTTTAAGTAAATATGTTGCATTCATAAATCCACCAACTTTCGAGAATAACATTTTCTTTAGTTAATTGAAAATACCATGGATTAACTGTAAGGATGTACACTACATGCCTGTATAATGTACAATACCTTGAGATAAATCGGTCGGTAAATTAACGATCATGTATGCTTTTGCTTCGTATGTGTTTTGATTTTTAAGCTAATTGTTCGATCTATATACCTCAAATCATGTTTAATAAAAGGTAATCTAAAGTTTCATTATTACAAACTTTAATAATACACCTTGAACGACAAATTTAGCGATTCTTCAATTCTAGTGTTTAAATTATCCATGTCTAAGTAACTATTTAAGTGCTCCATTTTCAACTTACCAGAATCGCGAGATTACCCGTATCGTCCTTCACCGTTGCCAACTTCTCTTTCATTTTTTCTAGTTCCAGTAATTGATATAATGACATTCAAGACAAAGATAATGTACAGAACCAGTGTAAAATCATTAATACTTGTAAACAATTCAAACGCTCGTGCTTTTTAATAGTCATTGTATTTCCTCGAGAGTTGCGAGCCTGCTCTCTTTTGATGAAAACCTTTACTTTTAAAATTAAAAATAAATAATTAATAGTTAAATGATAATTATGTAGCTTCTACAACAATAATTTCCCTTTATTTTAATCACCCCCAACAAACACAAAATGCATTCGCGCTTTGGACAAAATGCCACGTTGTTTTCAGGAAACTTATTTGAAACAGTGTGTCTGTCACATAAAACGTCGCTATGAACAGAAACAAGACGATCATGCTGGCCCAAAGCGCTCACTTGAGTATTGACATGACAGAGAGCAGCTCTGACATATGAATGTCATCGCCTACAAAGTGACACACATCAAACCGATTCCTTAACGTTGTTTCGCTGGCAATCGACAGGTGCAATACAGATCCCTGTCTGGATTACTACTGTAGTTAACCCGGCAATTGACCAGCGCATAACAGATGCTTGTCCAGCCTACTTCTGTTATTCAAAGACAATTGACAGGTGCAATTCAGATGCATTTATAGTCAAAACTGTTGGGACCAAGACGAACAACAAGCAATTGCTGAAATGTTTACCATGCTGAATCACAATAACATTACATAGAGGTTCATCCAATTTTTGCAATCGCGTGAGGTTCAAACACCCAGCTAATGCCATATACGGTGTTCTGCTCTTATTTTATAAGAAAAAAACTAATTTTAAAAAGTTGCGAGTGACAGTGATAAAGATATACGTCAGCATTACATTTATCAGCGATTGTGACTAGACAATCAAACAGACCATCTTACTAGATGTATTTGTATTTTAATTGCGTTTTAAGTCTTATAAATGATATTCATTTTACCCGTTAACAGCCCAAATACCAAAATTAATTACATGTAGTAGGTTACTGAAATACTTCGTGTTATCATCCCTAGTGAACAATGAAGTCCCTATCCTGTACATAGTGCATTTTTTCACAAACAAGTTGCAATAACTATAGTATTTGTTCCAAGATCTGGGCCAGTCGTTGATAAATACTGAGATCTTATGGTCATGCACAATATGTGTACATTTGATCAAGATTAGATTAAAAATGAAGTTACTATGATACACAGAGTCCGTTTTTTTCAAGTTTTCTCATAAAAAAGGGGAAATAACACTAATGTTTTGTTTTAATCCGGCCCATTATTGCACCCAGATGAGAGCTTATAATCCTACACAAACTCTGTTTAGTCAACATTGAATGTTTTATTGAGACTGAAGGTCACTTGTTCACGAATTATGGATTTTTTCACAAACATGGGGCAATAACTTTGGCCTTTCTGGTCCGATCTGGCACATATTTGACTTTGACTGAGATCTTATGGTCGTACACAAACAGTGCAAGTTTGGTCAATATTGGACAAAAATGAAGTCTCTGTTCTCCTCATAGTCCATTTTCTCACAAACAAGGGGCAATAACTCTGGTGTTTGTACCCAAATCTAGACTATTTTTGAATTATTTTGAATGTGTATGGTCATAAACAGGCTTTGCAAGTTTGGTCAAGATCAGATTTAAAACGAAGTGTGTATGTTGCAGAAGTCCATTTTGCAGTGTTTGTAATGAAAAAGAGGCAATTACTTTGGCATTCTTGGTCCGATCCGGCTCATTATCGAACGAGAATGATCAGGCACAAATTGTGCAAGATTGGTCAAGATTAAATGAAAACTGAAGTCTCTATCGCGTCTGCGCGCCAAATTGTTGACGAATTACGGATGAAGCGGGACAGTCCCCCTATACCAATAGCTCAACGAGCACTTTGTGCTAAAAAACGATATATTTGATATATAGCCTAAAATTCAATTGAAAGAAAATACAAAACAACATAAATTAACCTTATAATTCGTGTAATACGACCAAGCATACATATTAAACCATTTCAAACCGCAAATATCACGAAGTGAAGTCCAGAAACCTCGCCTCCAGGCCGTTCCTGAAAAGTACAGAAATGATATAGTTGCATAACGTCAACGAAACACATGAAAACGAGATATTAACGCTCATATTTGAACGCAATATGCGCATTCCAGAACAAAAAGTACGAACTGTTCTATATCCATGTTATAAATCAGAGAGTAAAATTTAACAAACAATCAAATGCGCATGTTAGACCCCTAGCATACAGATTAAGTCCACATGTATGGATAAAATATTGCACTATTAAAACTCCAATTTTCGTTTTCACTGCAGTCCCAGTGTTTGATTAAAGTAATGTATAATTCGGATATGTACATAAACGTGTTATTTCAAAATTTCTTTAAAATAATTCTGCAAATCGTTCCATAGCTATGATTTCATCGTAAGATGTATTTGCATAATTCGTGTATAAGTCAGGCCAAAAAAATAAATTGTGTGTTTCGGGCAACGGTCTCAGAAAAGTTAGGTAGGGTCGGGATTGAGTTTGTTAACTTATTTTTAAAAGACACATTTCGGTCAACAAACATTGAAAGTTTTCTATAATCTGAGGAATACAGATCTCACGGAAAACAATAGTCGATAAAAACTTTAGGGTCGGTGGGTTTTCGCTAGGTAGGGTCGAGTTGGCCGAAACACATATCAAAGCGCTGAAAGCGCAGCAGTTGTCCGCTATTGTGTAACATTGGGCACAACTCACTATATTCCAATGTTTATAGCAACACAAGTTTAAATTAAACAGAACATATTCGAAAGGTTCATTGAGCTTGTGTCTAAACGAAAATATGTCTACAGTTTTGAATATAAGAAATCATGAATGAAATTAAATGACAGTTATAACATTCGTTTGTCCTAGTTGTTTAAAATGTACGTGCACTGTTTAATATCATAGCTTCCGATGGATCTTATCGACTCGTCCAAAATAACATAGTAAATAGGCGAATAAGATCCGTTATGGTGTTTCGCAGAATGTTTTGCAGACATATGGAAAATACAATAATATTAAAATTGCATATTAGAACCAGTAAATAATAAAATCAAATTGTAAGAAGTCACCTTAATGACCATATAATAACTTAAAATGAAAATATCGACGCGTTATCACGGACAATCTGGGCAAATAGAGAGGAATGCCATTTCATATGTCACCTTAAATAAAGTGGTTATAAACTTATACATGTTTTATTGGTAAAATATTATAGTTGCGCTAATAGCTCGTTCAGTGGTCTTATGTGAAGAAAATTAAAATCACTGAATTTAAGTTTTGGTTAAGAAGCCAGAACCAGCAAACACGACGTGTTATACATAATAGTATGTTCTTTCCAAAAAAGTCAAACATTAAACGAAAATATTCGTAAAACTTCATTTAATTGAATCCTAGATTCCGTGTTTTACTATAATATTTGTGTCAATATTATAAATATAAATTAAAGACGTTCGCAACAATTTCCTTCAATTTCTTTCCGACGACAGATTTTCTTAAAAAAATGGCACAAACATGCATCAATGTATCCTAAAACTAAAACAGTCTTAACAAATAGGGGTCACCGGCCTTTTTCCAGAAATATTGAATTTTGAATACGGTACCTGTCGAAGCCTTTTTTCAGTTTGTGTTACTTAGAATGTTGAATAATATATAGCGTTTATATTCAAACAACGATGGAGATTTTTATATGCATCTTTTTTTTAATGTTTCGTTTGGCAATATACAAGTGCAGTTTAATGATAAAACGCGCTTTATCTACAGTTATAATTTAACAAATGACTTTTAATGGACACTAAACGAGGTTAATTATACATTAAATATGCCTGTGAAAACATCAATAATTTATCAAACATACGAATATCTTTTGTTCCGAACGACAGATTTTGTTAAAGGATTCCACATACATGTGTCATTGTATACTGAAACTAAAACAGTCCTAAAAGAATAGGGGTCACCGGCCTTATTCCGGAAATAAAGGGTTTTGAATACGGTACCTGTCGAAGCGCCTTTTTCAGTTTGGATTTTTATCAATGTTTTAAGTATATTGGATAGTTTTTTTTCAAACAAGGTTATGGTTCTTTCAAATGGTATGTTAGTACATGCTTAGTCTGGCAATATACAAGTGTTTGTTGATAATAAAAACGCTTTACCTACATTTAATGCTAAAATAATGAATTTGACTGGACATTTAGGTGTGTCAAATGGGAACTAATAATGCTTTCTGAAACTTCATTTTTATCAAATGCATATTTTGTTCCAAAGGACAGATTTTCTTAAACGTTCGCACATACATGCATCAATGTATACTTACACCAACACATTAATAAAAAGAATGGCTCACCGAACTTATTTGGGAAATATTGGATTTCATATAGGGTACGTGTGTAGCCTTTTTTCTGTTTCGTTTTAACATACATAAACAATGTATCAATAGAATGGAGGTAGACAGGATTTATTAAGGGCAGGTACATTGGAGAGAATACTAGACTATTGTATGACATAATGAAATATACAGAGGATAACGATATCCCTGGACTATTGATGACGATTGACTTTGAAAAGGCATTCGATACCCTTGAGTTTGATTTCATAGAAAAAACTCTAGAATATTTTAATGTTGGAGTAACATTCAAAAAATGGATATCCCTTTTCTTGTATAACACCATGATTTTAATTCAAATCAATGGATTCTTATCAGATTTTATTACTATAGAAAGAGGTTGTCGACAAGGAGACCCGATAAGTTCGTACATCTTTATTCTTTGCGCTGAAATACTGGCAATTAAAATTCGGAACTCGAAAACAATTAAGGGAATAGAAATTGATAATATAGAATATAAAATCTCTCAGTTTGCCGATGATACTTATCTTTTTTTAGATGGCTCGGAAAATTCCTTAAATGCAACTCTTGATCTGTTACAAGACTTTGCTTCATGTTCTGGATTAAAAATAAATTATGACAAAACAAACCTAATATGGATTGGCTGTAAAAAGTACAGTACACATTCAATAAAAACTAAGTATAAACTAGTCTGGGGGACGACAACTTTCAGAGTTCTAGGAATTATATTTCATGTTGACTTGAATACAATGATAGACATGAATTTCTCCAGTAAAATAGAAAAACTACAAAATGTCATAAATTTTTGGAGTAGAAGACACTTAACACCCCTGGGAAAGATAACTGTTATCAAATCATTATTACTCCCCTTGTTGACGCACCTATTTATTACCCTCCCTAATCCAGGAGAAATAATACTAAAACAGATAAATAACATCTGTCATAATTATGTCTGGAATGGGCCTGCTAAAATTAAACATAAAGCGGCTATTAAATCTTATGATGATGGAGGTATTTCTATGATAGATGTCTATGCCTTTGAAAAAACAATGAAAATGACATGGTTAAGGAAAATTGTATTGTGTACTGGAAAAAGTTTTCCTACTGGTTTATTCATTGTTTGATGTTAAAAAATTGACGAATGTGGGAAAAGATTATGCTGAAAAAATAGTAAAAACATTAAAAAATTGTTTTTGGAAAGATGTACTTACATGTTATATTGCATATATCAATAAACAAGTTGTTAGTAGGCATGAAGATATATTAAATATGCCTTTATTTTATAACCACAACTTTAAAATAGGTCTGAATAGTATTTATAATAAACATATGTATGATAGAGGAGTTAGGTATGTTAGAGATATAGTAAGCTCATCTGGACTATTTGTGAGTAAGGATTTGTTAGAATCTTACATTGGTATACAAATTAATTTTCTATTTTATGAAGGCTTAATTAGAACAGTGAAGAACTTTATAAAAATGTCAGGCTTTGATGTTATAAAAAAGCCAGATATAGAATGTGCATTTACATCTTTTTATTTAAATAATATAGTCTTGATGCAAAACCAAAACAAAATTGTATATAAAACGTTTACCTCCAACACAGATATACCAACTTGCCAATCAAAATGGAATATATCTTTCAATAACATTGAATGGAAAAAAGTACATAGACTTGTTTTTAACATTTCCAGAGATACATACACCCAGTGGTTTCAGACAAGAATTGTGCACAGAATCCTAGGAACTAAATCTTTACTGTATAAAATGAATATTGCACAGGATAATTTATGTACTTTTTGCAAAGAACATGAAGAAACTATTATACATTTATTCTGGGACTGCTACTTTACACAAATTGTTGTCAATTATGTTATTCAATTTTTAAGGTCACATAATATGCACAAATATTCTGAAATTTGTTGTCAAACTATGATACTTGGCAGTACAAATGAAACCATGAGTGAAATAAATATTTTTATCTTAGAATTGAAAAAATATATATTTATGTGTAAGAAAAAAAGGGTCCCACCCACTATACTAGGACTAAGTAAAAGTTTACGATTATCATGGGACATTCAAAACAATGGCAAATGTCAAGAAAAAGAAAAGCAAAAATGGGCAATTGTACAGCTACTTGCCAATCCAATCCACGATGAAGTAGTGTAGTGTATCCAATATCATAATTATACTAGTTTTTTATTGTTCTAATACTTACCCGATACCATTTTGCTGTATGTCTCGCAATGATTTCAAGATTATATTGTCAGAAGTCCAAACACGATTCTCTGTTGTTGTTTTTTTTGTTTTTTTTTTTATTTCCTTTCTTCTTTCTTTCATATTTGTGTTTGTATGTATGCCGAAAGTGAGTGTTTTTTGCTATTTTGTTGTACATGCATTCATATAAACATATTTATTTTGCCTCTTCTATAACATTATCAGTAATCTATAAAGATGTTAAAGACAACTCAACAAATATTATTATACACTAACTTTTATTGTATTTAAACTGTCTGTCTACTAACATCAAACATTGTAAGGTATGGAGCAGGATGACCTCGACCTGCACATACCTATGGACGAGGTAAATAAAGAATCGGATCAAAAAAAAAAAAAAAAAAAAAAAAAAAAAAAAAAAAATTTAATGGAGGTATTTAAAGGATCATTTCTGAAATAATTTGTTTGGAAATATATTGCATAACTGTGTTTTTGATTATTATATATGCTTTATGAACTTTTACTATTAAAAATATCTATTTTGAATGGACATTAGAGATAAAATTAGTATATTGTAACCTATATACAATAAAGAAAAAATGAAGCAAAAGGAGAAATCAACCGAATTATTTTCTTTTTGTTGCGAACGTCTTTAAACAGAGACTTTGCTTGGCAATGTATAATCTTTAAAATTCGGGGTTAAAATAGATATTGCCACGTAATAAAATCCGATTTTAAAATGTACATCGCCATTGGTTAGTTAGGTTAGTTTTTGTCTCTCAATAATGCCGTTTTGAATTGTGTCTGTTGTCAAATGTGCAGCTGATGAATTGAGGTCCATTGTAAAACGTACGCCACCAATTAAAACGTTAGCAGATGTGAAAACTAGACAGCCGCTTACTGCAGCTAAAAATAGTATGTACGAATTAATTATATAAGGCCTGTCAAAACAACTTTCAATTGAAAATGAAAAATATTGTCGGGCAAGAAATCTGATCAGCCAAGTTCTTTTCCGGTGTAAAAGATCGTGGTCTTTCTTTGGGCTACGAACATAATTTTCTTACTTTTAATGACATTCCGAAATTCTGTCATTAAATTTTCATAACCAACACACTCTCCGTATGTACCGTATTTACCCTAAGTAAGTAAGTAAGTAATTTTTTATCAACGTGACATGTGTATACATACATGCAATACAAAAAGCTGTATACAAGACTTGTCAAGTTACACCCGGCCCAATGGTCCTATATGTCACCTAAACATTGTTCTAATTAAGAGACGTTAGCTGAGATTATATAATTATTTACAAGTTATACAGTGTTTTATTTAAAAAGTATAATACTTCTTCTGCGCATGTAAGCTTTAAACAAAAAATTTGTCAATAATTTCAATCTGTTGGACATCAAGAATGACAGTTTCTCTTCATCTGACAGTGTGTTCACTGACGTTAAATCTGTATAGTTAAGTAAATAGTCTCTTTCGGCAGTGTACGCAGTGCAGTGAAAAGCAAAGTGCATTTCACTCTCTATGGATCCGGAGTTGCACGTTTTACAACGTCTTCTATCTACCGGTTCACCCACGTATCTACCTGTTACGATCCTTAGTGGTAAAACACCGGTTCGAAATTTAGCTAGGACGCAGCGTTCGCACTTGCGGAGATTCAACAATAGGTATTCCTCGGTCTTAATCGTGGACTTAAATGTTTTGTGTGTTCTCAGTTTCGGTAGTTCCTCGAGGTCTGATTTCCATAGCTGTTCGTAAAAGATGTTTAATAATTCATAACCATTACTTAAGTCAACTGGGGTTTTCTGCTCAAAGTGGTCCGTTAATCATATATGGGTCATTATAGTTTTTATTTCACTACACCAATTATCGGTATTGCTCACAGTGCACGAGATATAGTCTCTTTAAAACACTTTGAAACACACACGATCTATATCCATGTTGACCAGTCGGTTCCAGTAAAGCAGCATGGCCAAACATCGGCGGTATCTGGAGGGGATCCAACCAGTGTCTCCGATGAGCGCCGGAACCAGCACAAACCTGTGAACGCCCATGAAGTATCGCATAGCGCGGTTTTGTGTACTGTCGGCGGCTTGGTACTGCTTGAATCCCCAAATCGACGCACAATATTCGGATACGGGGACGACGCATGAGGTGTAAAATGTACTGTATTACCGGAATCCAAACTCTTTCAATGCGTGTATTTTAATGACGATTTTTCCCAGGGCACGTCCGGCCCCTTCGCTAGGTTTTCACAGTTAGCAGTGAAATTTCCTTTGTCGTGGGACATCAGACCGAGACATTTGTAGTATTCAAACAAGCTCCAGTTCTGTGTCCCCTATTTTGAATGTAAACTGTGTGCACTGCGTACGACCTCGCCGGAAGTGCATGCATTTCGACCATAGTATCGCATAACGCTGTTTTGTATATTGTCGGAGGCTTGGTTCTGCTTGAATCCCCAAATCGACGCACAATATTCGCATACGGGCACGACGCATGAGGTGTACAATGTACTGTATTACCGGAATCCAAACTCTTTCAATGCGTGTATTTTAATGACGATTTTTTTTCCCAGGGCACGAACGGCCCCTTCGCTAGGTTTTCACAGTTAGCAGTAAAATTGCCTTGATCGTGTGACATCACACCGAGACATTTGTAGTATTCAAACAAGCTCCAGTTATGTGTCCCATATTTTGAATGTAAACTGTGTGCACTGCGTACGACCTCGCCGGATGTGCATGCATCTCCGATGAGCGCCGGAACCGGCGCAAACCTGTGAATGCCCATGAAGTATCGCATAGCGCGGTTTTGTATTATTGTCGGCGGCTTGGTACTGCTTGAATCCCCAAATCGACGCACAATATTCGCATACGGGCACGACGCATGCGGTGTACAATGTACTGTATTACCGGAATTCAAACTTTTTCAATGCGTGTATTTTAATGACGATTTTTCCCAGGGCACGTCCGGCCCCTTCGCTAGGTTTTCAATTAGCAATGAAATTGCCTTTGTCGTGGGACATCACACCGAGACATTTATAGTATTCAAACAAGCTCCAGTTCTGTGTCCCCTATTTTGAATGTAAACTGTGTGCACTGCGTACGACCTCGCCGGCAGTGCATGCAGTTAGACCTCGTGGCGTTTACGAAAACACGCCAACGCTTGCACTAATGGTGGATGACATCTAACATACGCTGAAGGTCGTTCTCGGTCGCGGATATCAGTGCGATGTCGTCAGCGTACATGAGAAGGGACAACTTCCGGTCGCCGACGGCAACTCCCAAGTGAAGGTCATTGATTTCGTTAGCAATCATGATCGTTCGCATATATTGCAAAGAGCGTCGTTGACAGTCCGCAGCCCTGCTTGACTCCAGTGTGACAGTCAAACCAGTATGTGAGCGTACCATTGAAAGCGAACAAGAATTGGGACACTCAACATTAATTAAAAATTTAATTGCCCCAATATTAAGGGACATAAAAAATATTTCTCGAAATTGTGTCCCAACATTTAGGGCAATATATAATACAATCTATTCTGCAGTTAACTATGTCTTGAACCAATTAATTATTTTTATTTCTTTGGGATAATAATCGTTTACTAAAATATATTAAATATCTATTTATAAATAATTAGAAGGAATATTTGTAGGTGACTGATGTTTATAAGATCATTTATTTCTTGCTGGGGACTTAATGGTAATTTATAATTTAATTAAGAAGACCATGCTCCAGCAGAGTACACAGCTTGCACCACGTGTCAACTACATGCAAACATACCCCTGATGGTGACATTATGGTGTATAGATAAACAAGCGCAATACACCGTTTCACAAGTCACTATGCAGAGTATTGAATGTTTATACCGTAATTTCATAGTTTATTTCAGTCTCATCGTATTGACATACATATCATATTAAGATCTCACTAAAATGTATTGCCACTCAAATTGAGTTATACGAGACTAGTATTGAATATATAGTTTTAAATTATTATACTTTCAAAACACTTAAAAAAGATATTAAAACAGCGAAAATATTCCCACCATATTCCTTGATACTTCACGTTACTTTTTGTAGGTTTATAGTAACCATGTAAATTATTAGATACAGTAACAACATAAGGTGTTATTTTGGTGTCTCAATATTCAGGGACAGGAACTATGTCAACTTTTAAATGTGTCTCAATATTAAGGGGTGCGAAAATTAATTATTTTTCCAAAGAATTAGAGGTATTCCAATATTTAGGGTAATTACGGTATCTACCGGGCATATAGTGAAAAAAATATAGTTATCAGTTTTATTACCGGGCAATCTCTGTGGAAGACAGTATATTAATTTGTCGAAGAAAAATAACTATGGCGTTCAACAAAGCTCAATTTACACCTTAAAATCAAACAATATTGCTAAGTATTTAAAAAATAACATTAAAATGGATGCAACGACAGTGTTACAAGCTTTTCAACCGTATTAGCAAAAGTGTTGTGCGATCATCTTTGGTACCTAATGTTTTAAATTGCTTAAAGAAGTTACTCACATAATATTACATTAAAGTAATGTCTTCTTTTTCAATTAATAACGCGTCTGGAGTAACAAACCCTTATATTCTGTGAAACGAAAATAAAATAAAAATGAGAAAAAAATTATGCCTCTCTTAGGGATCGAACCCCGACCGCCGGCGTGAGAGTCTATCGCGTTTACCTCTCGGCCATAAAGTCTGTTCTCAAAACAAAACCAGTGTAATTTTCTGATAAGGTTACTGGAATGTAACCGACCGCTATTGCTAGTACCTGTATTGAGTAGTTACCGTGCGAATTCTATTTTATCCTTTATTAAATATAAATTAATCGGCGATAAAAAGACGAAAAGCTTAGGGTTCGAATGTCTATGATTCTTGCCGGCTAGCTTCGTCCCCCTTTTTGTTCACGGTAAAATTACACATTTTTAAATATTTCACACATAAACACCTTAACTTGCATCGACAATACGCGAGATGAATATGTTAGGTTTATAATATGTCGACGATTCTTCGTACTTGTATCGTAACCCAATTAAACCATTTATCAATGGCTTTGAGCGGGAAGCATTAAACTGTAGACTACCTTTGTCAAAATTCCAATTTTGGAGTCCAAGCTAGTTTTGTTTCGCGCAGAGATCAAGTATTTATCTATTATTACTAAGGGATTTATTAAATGAAGAATATGTTTATTTGCTGATTAAAACACTGATATGAAACAATAAAGAAAATAAGATATAAAGGCGAATAATACAGATTGAAACAAATCACTGTCATATTTTATCGTATTCCTTTTTAAAAGTGGTTAAAAGATATGGAGCGGACAAACTTTGTGGCAGACAGACACCAGGACAGACGGACGAATGTACCAAGCATGTATACATAATCACTAAAACAAAACTTGATGGGGGCGTTTACTGATTCGTTGAGGCGAGGCTTACTTTCGATAAAAATAGCCAGGTATTTATCAACAACAATAGCTTAGGGTTTAATATCTCCGACTTCGAACGCTGCAAAAGTGGACTACTTTCTTCCGCGATTTTTTGTCTCAAAATTTGATCCTACACGAAAAGCTGCGAATTACCCGACTTTTTTCAGTTTGTTTTAAACATATTATGTTCGAATCACATTCTTCATAAAAACGATGGATCAATTTGGGAAACGTTCATGATATTCAAAATGGCACTTCTTACTTTCGCGCAATAATAAATGAGTTAAAATCATAGTGATTATAAGGCTCGGATTTCAGAAGCGGTACCTATATTTGTTTTGCGATGTGAGTACCGATTCTTCAGATCAACCAATGGCAATAAGACTTACGTGCTCTGCAGGACCTGGAATACAACTTGGCCTCCCCTGGCGTGTACCTTGCCGTTGTTAACGGCCGCGCGACAGATTGGTAAGTTCTGCAAGAAAACAAAGCTCACTTAAACTAGATCAAAACGTTTTATTGAATACAATCTAAGGTCACATATCTAATCATAGAATTAACGTTTTATTTTAAATCTAATTATAGACCAATAGTATTTACATTGTTCTTGCGTTTCCTGGATTATGTACAGGTGAAATTCGTTAACAAACTTCGTAAACAATTTTGATGTATATGCCTAGACATAACCATACGTAAAACAGTTAAGTTGTTTTGTCAACAAAACTTAGGTGGCACACGATCTCACTGCCTGAAGACGATTGGTTGCCTATTACTTACCACAGAATATCTTGTGGCTACAAACTGTGGATTCAAGTTAGTGCATCCAGGTGGACATTCCGCTCTGTAAATGGACAGAAGGGGTTATAATCCCTTTGCATAAAAAAGGTGATGTTAATGATGTTAATAACTATAGAGGGATTACTTTAGTAAGTTGCTTTTCAAAATTATTTACCACGATTTTAAATAAGCGCATTGAAACTTTCTACAATGAAAACAATATTATTTCGGACGCGCAGTTCGGATTTAGGAAAGGTTATTCCACTGTTGATGCTACTTATATATTGATGTCAATTGTACAAAATTATTTAAATGCAAATAAACGTTTTTATGTTATATTCGTCGATATGTTAAAATGTTTTGATAGTATATACCGCAATGCATTATGGTTAAAAATGTTTAAGTCTGGTATACAAGGCAAATTGCTTAGATTAGTGAAGGATATGTATGCGAATGTTAAGTCACGTGTTAAATCATGTACATCTTATTCAGATTATTTTAGTTATGCGGTTGGACTGAGGCAAGGGGTGGTTATGTCGCCGATTCTGTTTTCTTTATTTGTTGAAGATCTAGAACTTTACCTACAAGATAACATTAACTCTGGTTTGAATATAGATGATATTGTGTTGATTGTACTATTATTTGCCGATGACATGGCTATTTTAGGCAAGTCTCCTGCTGAAGTACAATCCCATTTAGATAACTTATATTTATACTGCAATTCTTGGGGGCTAAATGTTAACACTGCAAAAACGAAAAGTGTTGAATTATACTGGAAGTTTTAAACTAAACCAGGAACATTTGGTTGGTAAAGCCCTTAAGGCCATGAATATATTATTGTTTAAATGCAATGAATTTGACATAAAACCAAAAATATTCTGTCAGTTGTTTGACTCCTTCGTGGGTTCTATATTAAATTATGCTTCAGGAGTATGGGGTTTCGAAAAGTCAGATGATACTGAACGCATACATCTGAAATTTTGCAAACGATTGCTACAGGTTCAAATAAATACATGTAATGTTGCTGTTTATGGAGAATTAGGTAGATATCCTTTGTATGTAAACAGGTTTGTTAAAATTCTAAAATATTGGTTTAAAATTATAAATAATAAAAATATCATAATGCAAATTGTTTAAAAACAAGCTTTAAATGATTGTAATAAATGTTATACAAATTGGGTCTCGAATGTCAAAAAAATGTTAAGTAAGTATGGATTTGGTTATGTATTTGAAAATCCAAGCGTTGTGCAAGTAAATAGTTTTATTAATGAGTTCAAATGTAGACTTGTTGACAATTTTAAACAAGAGTGGTATGGTAAAATGAATAACAGTTCTGTATTAGATATGTATAAAGTTTTTAAAACCTCTTTGGAATATGAAGCATATTTAGACTTACTCCCTAGACGTCTGCGCTTATTTTTTGTAAGACTAAGAGTCTCTGCACACCC